>JAODUD010000036.1:11899051-11911341 GCA_026784285.1 Stomatorhinus walkeri
CACACTATGGGGACATTGTGTCCCCATAAGGATAGGTATACCCGCTCACACACACACACACACACACACACACACAAAATGAAGAGAGTGCTCTATATTTTTAAGCAAATCTGCATTTTTAAATCCTGGCTTAATTGTAGTTCAGAAGGTTACACTGAGCAGCAGGATGCTTTCATCTTCAAAGTTTCTAAGACAGCAGGACACATGAAAGGTGAAGCAGGAGACGCTGTGAATGACCAGAAACCAGCCAGAGATGACCACTAACTTATCCGACATTTTCTCATGAATCATAGGATAACATCAAGTGACCTTCAAAAGAATGGGAAACATTAAGTGCAGGTGTGAAGTGCACTGCTATGACCGATTGTATCAGGCTCATAAAAGTAGGACTGAAGTCCCATAAAGCAAGAAAGAAGGAAGAAGCCCTTCATTAATGAGAAACAGGGAAGAACTAGGCTACAGTTTGGAAAAAGTATATATTATTCACAGACGCACACACATAAATTGAGAAATAAGTGAAACAAAAAATTGTGCTGTGGTCTCTAGTTCTTCTGTGGCTGTATCTTGTTTTCCAAATAAAACATAAAGACTGAGAACTTCAAGCAGAATTATACAAGCAATTAAGAAAGTATTGATTGAATAATTAATTGTGATTAATAACTGAATTAATAATAATGTAATACATTTTAAGTTGAATAAAATGAGAAAAGTAGGGAATTTTAATGAAACTATGATGTGATAATAAAGACTGAGCACCAATAATAAAATGTTTTACGATAAATAATTATGTGTGTGTGTGTGGGCATGTACATATTACATTGTGGGGACCAAATGTCCCCACAGTGTGATAAAAACCTGTTATTTTGGAATATTATTCAGAATATATTTGATAGGAACATTTTTTTTGGTCCCCAGAAGGGGAAACTCATTTTATTAAAAAAATGTGACTGCAATAAAAAACTAAACATGTCGAAAGACTTATATTTTGTTTGGTTAGTTATAGTTAAGGTAAGGGCTGGGTCGGGGTTAACAGCAGTAATTGGCTTCATTTGAATGTCAAATGAGTGAGCTGGGGGAACGTGGCAGACCAGGGAGCTGCTGCTCTTCCAATATGGAAATGCTTTGTTTTATACCACTGTGTCACAGTATGGAAACCAGGGGCTCATGCAAATAGGCAGGAGCGTGTAACCGTGGCAACCACGCGGAGACCACCACATTTACATGTTTACAGGCTTCCAAGCAAGCAGCTGGCGCTAAGTTCAAAGATAAGGCGGAGCTGTCGAGCTCCAGAAGCAGGAAGACGAGGTGAACTACTTCCTGTAATCTGTGAGCTACTCAAAAGGATGAAGAGTAGGGCAGCACTGTCAGTCCTTAGGCTGTATGAAGCAGGATGCAGGAACATGAAAGGACACAGTGAGATTACAGGCTACCTGAACTTACAAAAAGCAAACAGGGGATCATTGGGATACGCAAGGTGGAGGGCAGCTGAACTCTCAGATTTACACTAAAGTCGGGACTGAGAAGCACATCCAAGCATCAGTGTGATTTCCTCTCTAACATCAACCTTCTTTATCAATCATTTCAACTACTTAAACACTGGCAGCCCTTTTTGTGTGTACATGAGAGTCCTGTGCATTGTGTTCTGATGACTTGATGCTCTTCATCTAGGAGCCCAGGATTTCCACTGGAATGCCAGCAAGGTCATGAGGGTGAATTTATTGCCAAATGTCCTCCTCCTATTGCTGATAGAGTGTCATGTGCATCTAAACAATATTCAAGGTCCATTACTCTAACCAGAACGTAACCCTAACCAAATTTTAACCACCACCGTAATTACTTAAAAATAATAACCCTTACATAATACTAAACTACTTCTAATCCAATGCTACCCCCCACAATAAACCAACATCCATGTTTCTAGATTTACCTTAACTTAAACATAACCAGAGTTGGGTAATTTTGGTCGAGAGAGTATAAGTCCAGACTGGGATTTCGTTTCAACCAATCAGTTAAACAAAGAGGCACATTCACAGAGTACTGGATGGATGGAACAAAATCCCGGTCTGGATTTATACTTTCTGGACCTGAATTACCCAACTCTGAACATAACCAATCCCAAACTTCACTAAATCAAGAAATGGCATAGCTGCAGTATTTTATTCAATATAGGACCATGTTAATTGTTACCAATTTCCTCACATTTTTGTGAAAAAGCACAGTATAACAACAACCATTTCACAGCAAATGGCTTGAACTTCTGCATGTTTATGTTCGACACTGAATAGAGGGCTCAGATGTTCCTGGAGACTGAGCAGAGATCCCACGTGAGTCATGCTGAGAGAGCAGAAATAGACACCAAGGTCCTATTAAACAATTAAACACCTAAACTTTCTCTTGAAAAGACAAAGCTTCCAGCACGCAAAGCAAATAGCCTTTTGAATACATGCTGGTCTCCGAGCTTATTCACTTCAGAGGTCGCAACTTCCTTACTCTTCATGCAATTTAAAAAACATTTAAAAGAGAAGTGGAATTCAGCGTGTACACACTACACCTTATGTAGACACACAACACAACCTTAATGCCCATACCAACTATACCATATTACTGTACATATTTTTATATCTCAAATATTCTATTCTGTTAAGCAACGAATATACATATTTTTTCTGATTGAATATATTGTTCGCTTTTCATTGAATAATTAATAATTATTTTAAAATTCAGAATTGCTAATTGGCAGCATATTTCAGTTTGCTTATAAGTTTTAATTCAGTTAATTCAACCTAGTACTCGTGTTAAAAACAAACCAGTACAAAAATCAGTTTAAATATTATTGCATCCCTGAAAGGATGAAAATGACAGTCCCACAGGCAGAGAAACCATCTGTCTCCCAAAGCACAGCAGTGCCCTGTTTAATAGACAATCTGTGATTTCTGACTTGGGAACTTTTCTCACCTGGCTGTTTGTCATGAGATGGAGCTGCTTCCTCCGGCTCAGAGCTCATTTTAATGTCTGCAATAACAAAAGCTGCTAATTTTACTAAAAGCTCTCACAGAAACAACCCCCATCGGTAAACCCATCTAACGAATTTAACTCTTACATTTTTCCAAAGAGATAGTTCCTATTACGATATTCATAAGACTCCAGGCGTCCCCATCTCCTGTATAGCATGGGATCTCTCTCACTCTCTCTCTCTTGCATTTATTTATCTGTGAGATTCAAATGTCCACATCTTCCCATATTTTGGCCAATGTATTTACCCCAATCAATCCTTTCTCAAGATTTACCAATTAAATCTATATCCATAAAGTAGAGGAACAGTGTGCAGACGGTTTGTCTTTACCTGTATAAAAGTGACCTTACAGGTTGTATTTTCAGATCTTCCTTTCCTCCTTCCACTGCAGACAAGAAGGCTAAAATTCAAATTCTCTCAATACCCACTGAGATAGAGACGGTCTGGCTCCATCCTCTTCTCAGTGGTCACACCGGACTGACAAGGGACAATTTGCATATGTCTCCAGATGCAGCCAATCCGTGTTTGACCATTTTGCATAAATCAGCAGTGGCTCCAGCTACATAATGACCTAAAGCACATGTGAGCTGTGGTAGTCTATACTGTGGTGGTCTATACTGTGGAGGTCTATGCAGATGTACACATGTGTTACATATTACAAGTGAACATCCACACCCTGAACAAATGTACCTATCTAAATGTGAAGGACTACCTGTCTCCTGTATGTTTTATCAATGTGAAAGCAAGTGTAGAGATGTACAAAGAACATGTAACAGATTGCTAGTTGTCATGTCTAAAATGTAATAAATAATGTAACTATTTTGATTACTTCATCAAAGTAATGTGATTTATTACATTTGATTACTTTTGAATTATTTTCTAATAAATGTTTTAAACTGGGCAATAATCTTTCTGGAAATATGCCAAAAGAAGACATTTCTGCATGGTAAAAAGGTGCAAAGCAACAGGATGAATGAAATATTCTTTACCGAAAAAATATATTCGTACGTAGCTCATTTGTAATCCCCAGCATTTTGATTAATGACTGTAATTTGATTATATGTTGTTTTTCAGTAATTTTAACTAGCTATTCCCCAACACCGGTGAAACCCTACCTGAACACAATACATCCCTCTGTGCAAATGTACGAGTGTGTGAAGGCCACACAGAGACAACACATGCATAGCTTACATACTCGCCAAGGACTTTACACAAACAGCAAACACCCCGCATGTTTTAAATTTTGGTTCCACCTGACACTCAACTGAACTACCTCTAGCTTCTGTTTTACATCATCTAAGGGGGAATAAGTTTGTTGAATGTGTTACCGTAGGATAGCTGCACAAACACCAAACTGCACCACTGAAAGAGAAATGCAGTGACATTTCTCTTCTGGGTTTCGTTATGACCCATGACGTGTAACAAATACTGGTACCTAACAGGTTAAATTCTATCATTCCAGTTTAAACCACATAACCTAAGTAGAGCACCGGGTTAAATGGGTATATCTTCCCATGTAAGTGGGAAATCTGCTAAATAAACATTAATAAATATGATAAGCAGTATAAAAGTTGGATGGATGGAATATGACCGATTGCGTTACATTTCTTTTTTATCTATTACGCACCATAAAATAAAATCCTTATATGCCATGGTCATCACTGCACATGTTCTTGCGAACTATCATATACTTCATCAGAATCAGAAGACTTCATTAACCCAGGAGAAAACTGCTCAAATACCTGGGATACGAACCCAGGACCTTTGGTACCAGAAGGGGAAATCATCCTGCACTATCGAGAGGCTGGAAGCATATATCCAGGTAAATATTTGCAGTGCATTAACTGTATCAGTTACGCTTTGCTGAAACCTTTATAAACTATTTAGTGATTTTACTATATGTCTTTCGGACTGATAAAATGCAATATTGCATTATGGTATCTCTTACCTGTAGATGTGCACGGAAAGTCAACCGTCACCATCTTTAAATTTTATACTACGTCGTGGACTAAAAAAAAACAATTTATAAAGATGGGGATGCAGCTTCCATCAAGTGTTGGGAGGCGCGGCTGCGGACTCAACAGGCAATACCAGCGTTCGTACCTTATGGAGGTGGCGTTCGACATCGGTCGTAATTTATTTACACGTGAATATGTCAAATATTTGTATATTCATCTGAAGCTGGGAAAGGCAGGGTCAAAGTCGACTGGTTTATTGTTTATTTGGGCGAATGACTGGTAGGTCCGTGGCTCACCTCGGCGGCACGTCTCGCTGCTTAGATCCTCCGCTTCACATGAAGCCTGCTACGTGCTCCAAACCTTTGGGCGCCTGCTGTACTTCGATAATTGCTGTGTGTTTTAATTTAGATTGATTTTTCCCGTCTTCACAGTGCCATTGTTGTGTTACAGAACAATTGTGTTAACTTGTAACCCAAAATACAAAAGGACGCTTTCTGCTATATTGAAGCTTTTCAGAGGAAAGCTTTCGTCGTAGTTACATAATTTTTTTCAAAATAAATAAAAAAGCACAATATAATCAATCAAACGCCTTTATTGTGTGCAGGACAACATTTTTCTATGTATACTTAAATAACTTTATACCTCTCAAGCTACTCTGTATTCGTCCTTTGTCCACATTTTAATATAAAAATAAAGTTTTATTTTAGCTGCATGACATATTAAGGCACCTATAAGATTTTTTCCGAAGTGGCAGTTAACTGATATGATTTTAAAGAGCCTAGCATAGACAAAATTAAACATTTTAATAAATACCACTACATGTTGTATAGCACTGCGTTACTCTTTTGTGAAACAGAACTCTAACAGATGAGGGGCATCAGACACTTAAAGGTAGGCTGTATATTTCTGTGACGCACACTCATTTAATTCCTTCACAGAAACAGCAGGTGGCAGTGTTTTTCACGTAAGGCTTTCAGCATCATTAATCTGTTGAGAGGCACTGAGAGGCATCTCACTCCTCAGAGGACAAAGCCTAATAAGGCATAGACTTGTGAAAATATACTCACAATCCAGTCATTTGCCACAATCATGTCAAAATTCCAAATCCCCTATGAGTGAAGGGCTCAGTTCTCATTATTGACAGAGCAAAGCATTCTTTGGTTTCAATTAAATCCCTGAAATGGAAAGAAACTTGCGTGGCTAAGAAAAGTAATGCCTTTAACTGAATACTTGCAAGAAAATGCAGTATTCCAAAGAATAAGCATGTTTGGGCAGGCAGGAGAAGACTTATCTGAAGTGGCCCAAGTTTCTATTTGGGAAGGTGACCCAACAATAAGCTGCCAAAACTTATGTCGCCAGCAGTTACCAAAAAGCTGCAAGATCATCCAAACAACAGAACATGACACAAATCCCAGCTATGAACATGTAAAAATGAAACGGCTTGCTGAAAATGAGAGACTTCACATCAATTTTAGTTCACGTCAGACTTGGTCCTGCTCATCTTATGTCACTCTCAAAGACACTCAAAGACAAAGACACACACACACAAACTCTCTAAACTCTACATCTTAAACTGTGAACTTGCAATTCAATGGGATTAAACTGACCTGGAAAGAAATGAGCTGTAATGAGTCTGAGCTGTGTGTTACAAGCTAAAAGCCTCCAGGCCGCTCACACATTGGGGATAGAGGATGCCATGATGACATCACAGGCTGGACAGAGCTCCCGCCTTCCCGCCTCAGCTGGTCATTTCCTGAAAATGGATATGCTCTTTATAATTTACCTCTATATAACAGAAAATCTGTGACAATCCAATGGGGAAACTATGGAAAATAGTCTGATTATCTGTATGTGAAAATAAGTAATGAAGGCGTTCTGTATTTGCAAGCATAAATATGGGGGGGGGGGGGGGCTGTGGAAATCTCCCGCCGTACCGACCCTAATGAGCACGCACCAATCAGGCGAGAGCTACATCATAGGTGCACATTGATACACTGCCATATCGTACTCTAATGCTGCCATATTGGTCCCAGGTGGGCTTTTATCCTCCTATATTAAGACAAACTGGCACCTGGTATCATCATGTCCCATCTTCAGGAAAACACTAACGACCCCACAAAGTAAAACCAGTCAATCTGACGATTTGCAGAAATGTAGCTGCTAACCTGATTCACAACAAGGGATTTCAACAGTTCTTACAACAATCTTTCTTTCTCAGAGGAACAGGAATATTGACTGCATCAATCACAGATACAGGCTGCCATGTCTGTGTGTAACATTACTATTTGCCACAGGGGGGCAGTATAGATGCCAACTCATGTAGAAGTGAATGCGGCAGGCTGCTGGAGGATAAGACAGAGTTTGGCTGCAGAGGACCTCTGGCTGTGCGTCTAGGTGTCCTCCTCATCCCACAGACAGAGATGCCTATAGGGAACATAGAAGCGAAAGTGGAAGCCTTTGCTGCAGCTCCTGATGCCGCATTTGTAGGGGCTGGCCCTGGCGGCGTGGGTGTGGCAGTAGCGCAGCAAGCAGGGGTACCACTCCAGGCGCAGGCTATAGCGGCAGACGCAGGGCTGCCACAAGCCCGGCGAGGACGGACAGTCCTCCAAGCCCGGCACCTCCCACGACTGGGGCAGCGGCTGGAATGTGGCCCTTTCCACACCTTAGGGGAACAAGCACGTGATTTGGGGCAGGGAGGGTTAATCTAAAATATGATGCATCTCTGGGAACCAACAAGCATCCAGCTGAGAAACAAAACTCAGACTGATGTAATGCTGGACATGTTGCTCTAGAAAGGAAACTGGCAGAGAGACTTTCTTGCCATAAATACTCGCTAGATAAACAGGTGCTCTGTTGACAGCTCACATTATCTCTTCCTAGGGTCACATGCGTAATCAATAGGGGGGAGCTCACCATGGTCCAGCCAGTGCTGGGCGTCGGCCTGTTGGGTGTAGATGGCACCACCCGCCTCTCTGCACACGTTATGGAGGTGGGGGCTCAGCTGCCCGGCCTGGCTCAGATTGACGGCCATGGCCATGCTCAGCTGTTCCATGCCCCGTCGCTCCTCTGCTGAGCGAATCGCCCGTGGGTTTTTCTGTAACACAATCATGGGCTTGCTGACCTCGGGGTGGGGGGTAGGCAGTCCTATCCAGAAAGGCCTGCTGGGTGTGCAGGTTTTTGCTCCCTAATTGTATCACTGATTAGAGGACTGATTGGCTGAGGCGTCCTCACACCTGGGTTTGAACAGCTGACCTACAGGTTACCCCAAAAACCTGCAAACACACCGGCCCTTTGTGGATAAAACTGACCACCCCTGATCTACACAGTAACCTAACCACCTAATCTAGAGTATTGATCAGGTGCTAATATAGATGTACTATCCTCAGGCTGAAGGACATGTTGACCAGGGTAGGTCACCACAGATCTACCAGCTGGGGCGAGATCCTACCTGACGTAGGCGGGCCATGGATTCGCTGGAGATGAGCTCATTGTGGTTAAGCCTGGTTACAAAGCATAAGACCTGATACTGCCTCTGACCGCGCTCCAGCTCGCCCAGGATCAGGGTTCGAAAGATCTTCACCTCCTACAAAATATGGGGAGAAGAAAGCCATTCTTCAGCTCAGCGTTGCACACACTAACTTCACCTCCACATAAATACACCTCATCCCATACACAAGCACCAGTGCCACTGTAACCCTGCCCCAGACCCCAAAAACAACACCCCCACAAGCAGCTCTCCATTCAATTGCCAAACCCTCAGGTCCCACATCAAATGCCTGTACCATTAAACCAAAAGTTCAGATCTGATTAGACTGCAGCAGTGACTCATACCAGTGCGAAACATTTTTACACAGCGTGTAATCTGGAAGGAAAACAACTGTCAGACATCTACGGACTGAAGTTTTAAAAAAAAAAAATAGTTTGAACAAAGAAAACCAAATGTGAAACACTGCTGAACTAATGACTTAAAATAGTGGCTGATAGGAAGTAGATAGAAAACTTAGGATTGCATGATATGTGGCATAATCTAGCCATCTTTTGCACTGTCACAAAATAACTACACTGGATTCTGTGTCTAACCACGTTCATGATGCTTTGTGGCCAAACTGAGGTGCACCGGCACTGAGATGTGGCTGGTGTCCGAGCGAGGCCTGAGAGCATTGCATTATGGGTAGACTAGAACGAGAGAGACCAAGGACCTTTCAGCCCACTCATCAGCTGGCCGACATCCTACTGGCTGATCCGCGTGACAGCTCACACAGGCAGCCAAATCACACATACATGCAGCACCCGAAACACAATACATACACTCAGGCATATAACAATACACACACGCCCCCACAAGCGTTACTAAACAGGAAACATTTTAAATCAACACCCACATGGGTTACTATGGCAGGTCCATCCTGAATTAACCCCAAAGCATCCACCAGATCAGGGGCTTGCTCACAGTGTGTATGCTTCCGAAAATTATCACACAAGACTACTTCCCAGGGTATGAGGGTTCTTTTTCCCGAGATAGCATCTAACTACGGAAGCTGCCAAAACTGGAGCTTCCTGGATTCCCTGGGACTGACAGTTCTGTGAAGAGTTTACCCAGGTCTGGAGCGGCAGAGCAGGCCAAATGAGGGACAACCTAGTACCCAGGAAACGCTAACAAGCAGCACAGAAGCTGCCCACCCCCATGGCAGACACTCGACGCTTCTTCTCCAGCGTTATCTGCTAAAATGTTTGCTTATACAGTCTTCCACAGCTGTCGACAAAAGTCAGAACGTGGGGTGTTCGTGTTCTTCATAAGGACATGGCAGCTCCGTTGAGGTCAAGTAACTTCTCTGCATCGTTCACAAAAATGGAATGATGTTAAGCATTTTGTTTTTATGTCTGATATCTCAAAATAATGTTGACAGTGGAAATCAGGGAGAGAAGTTCTGAGGGCTACAAATCCAGACCTGTGACTGACACGCCACATTTACCGCACGCAATGGGGTAACTCCAACTCAGCCAGCACCTCCATTTCATCACCCTGATGTCCTTTATGGAGGGTGGGGGGAAGCTCTGTCAGCCTGCTAGCGACTCACTTGATTCCCTCAGGAACTCCCAGGACCATCTACTGTACACTGGTTTGCATAAGACTCGAAGAATGCTGATTTCTTCTCTAATGGCAACAGCAGAACAAACACGACCTTCCCTGCCCCTGAACGTTGCAGTCTAAGAGCTATAAACAGCCTGCGGAACCTGAGATCCCCATTCCTGGGCGCTCGCGGGTTACACCGCCCACACGGCCCGTCCCTTATCTCCAGCCACTCTGGGTTTGCCCAAAAAAATAGTCCCCCTCGCCCACTGCTGTCTTCCAATTCCTTTCCAATGTAAAACCTGATTTTTTCCTAATAAAGGTTGGTACCAGTCATATTCCCCTCAACAGAAGCCTGTCAAAAATGAGCCTAATACAGAGGAGTTCTGGCAGAAGAGGAGCAGTTTTAAAGGAGCTGGTAGCCTCACAGCTGTAAACTGAGCCACCTTTTGATCAAACACTCAGTATTTTGTATTATGCAGTTCTGAATGCTCTTATATGCATTCCTTCACGAGTACTGGAGAGCTCAGAAGCTAGCCAGGGTTAAAAATAACCTGTACAAACGGTGACTGCAAGGCCCTGGATGTGTTTTCTTGTGGCCCAACTTGATGAAAGTTTTCAGGAGAGTTTTGTTTGAGGTTCGAATCCAACAACTAACATCAGATAAGATTGAGTTTTTTTGTTAACTTCATGATGGCAACTTCAGCCGCATTTTGATTCCCTCCATCCACACAAGCTAGTCTGTCGACAACAAAACAAAAAGGACAAGCAAAAAAAAAAACAAGGTGCAGGACAGCATCTAATTACAGGGCTGAAAGTGAGAATGTGGAGTGAAAAGTGGGTGAGGTCACACCCTAGTTGGTGCCGTCAGCCCAGACAGCAAAACAACTTAATGGGCAAATAGTACTGTCAGCCAGCCTTTAGGAATCTCCTAGAAGCTCTTCTGGAACCATAAAGAAAACATTTCAGTAATGAGCAGCCCCCCCCAGACCCACCCACCCAAATAAAGAACTGTCCTACTTGGAAGTAAAAAGAAATGCTGGCTCTGGAACAAAGGAATTCTCTCGTTCTCTTTTGATGGTGCACTTATTTATCATTCCCAGTGCACTGGGGTGAGGCAGCACCGTGTCCTACACTCGTATGCAACGTCCGAGTGAATTTCAGCACAGGATAGAGTCCCCCTCCGGCACAGCCTCCTCTTTCAGCCACTAACCTCTGCCTGACTCGGACGCCTGTCAGCTTCGGTCAGCCTCGAGAGCACATGGTGATGTGAACCTGACTCCTTCACACTAAAGCCATGTTTATGCTCAGGCAAAGCATCTGCCCGGATTCAACAGCGGTCCTCACTTATGGTGTGTAGAAAAGTGCAGCTCCTCACACTATGAGTGGGACAAAACGTGGATCCAGATCTTCTAATCACAAATGCCTCATTTCCACCAACATGGTCCCAGAGCTGGTGCCTGACTACGTCTCAACAAAACTGCGTTTCCATTGCAAAAAAACTGGCCCTGGGCCAGAAAAAACAGCTCCAGCACGGCACCACAGAAAACCTGGAACCGTAACATCAGTGAAAGTGGGATGTGCTATTGTGTTCAAACCTTCCATATACCCAGAAAATTCAATCCATAACCAATACAGTTTAGCCCAACATCGCCGGAACTGGCAGCGAAACAACTTGCGGGCTTAATAGAGGAATAATGTTACTTTTTTTAATGTGGAAAACGAAAGATTGATCTGCCAGCCAGATTTAATTATAAATTATAAACATGTTGCAAGTTACATTAAATATTGTGGCTCTCAAGTGGCAAAGAGATTCTGAGGCGGACAGCAAGGTTCAATTTTTAGCAGACTTTTTATTGCGTGATGCTTAAAAGGCCAGCAGTAAAACAGCGAGCGGGATAAAACTCACTTAGGAGACAAAAGTACATACAGGAAATAGATGGTCAAGTCATACTGTGAAAGCTATGAGACAGTCTGGCAGCTTATAAAAACTTGAAAGCCAAGAGATATTTAAAAAATATATATGGAATTCATTAGAGATGCACCGAATATTCGGCCACCGAAAATTTTCGGCTGAAAAAGGCCCAAAAGTGCATTTTCAGTTTTCGGCCAAAAGATTTTTTATCACCGAAACAACACGGACGAAACAGTATGTTGTGATGATGCAAACCGAAACCGGGGCCTGCACGTGCTTGTCTGAAGCAGCATGTCTGTGGTGTGGACGTATTTCAATATATCTGAGAAAGAC
>JAODUD010000036.1:11930071-11945969 GCA_026784285.1 Stomatorhinus walkeri
CCCCCCCCCCCCCCCCCCCCCCCCCCCCCCCCCCCCCCCCCCCCCCCCCCCCCGCTAAAGCGGTTCTACCTCCATCATGGCATCATCAATCTGCTTCAGCTCCTCATAGTGGGTGCAGGAGTCCCGTAGTAGCTGCACCACATCTCTGATCGGAGAGAAGAACTGGCAGGTGCAGGGTGAGGTCTTCGGTGACCCAAGGGCAGGTAGCACCAACCCCAGGACAGGTAGCATCAACCCCAGGACAGGTAGCACCAACCCCAGGGCAGGTAGCACCGACCCCAGGGCAGGTAGCACCAACCCCAGGACAGGTAGCACCAACCCCAGGACAGGTAGCACCAACCCCAGGGCAGGTAGCACAATGGCCAAACCTGCACATATTGGCAAGGCACCTCCTGGTGTCCACCTGCAGCCAGCTTGTTGGGCAACTTCTAAAGCACAACATCAAACATTGTGCATGTCTGCAGGCAAATGGTCCTAAAATCTCTAAAGCTGTATTAGAAACCAAATTGAAAAGCATCTTCATGTGAATTTTACACATGGCCAGTAGGTGTCAGTCCTGATCAGCTGATAATCATTTCTGTCTACCAATAACATTCAGCAATATAATACAATGGTTCTTAATTTTTGTGTGAGACTCTTTATTTATACACGTGTATTCTCATTGCACTCATTGTCTGTGTCTCCGTCCTGCACAGAGCTTGGTACTTTCATGACCATTTCAAACATGGGTATGAGGGAAAATATAATGAAATCGATCTGGGGGGTAGATTTGATCACTTTGTCTCAGTTCATAAAAGGAGTGGCGGAGAGTCTTTTGCACTTCTGTCATCTATAAAACTGGAGACGCGGTGACTCAGCACAGTACAGTCACTCAACAATATCAGTCAGCCCAAGCACAATGAGGAGCGATTTAGTAATATCACATACTGAACTGGCACATTCATAGCTCAGTCACATAACAATATCAATCAATTCAGCTAGTCTGCCCAGGTATAATCAGCACAATTACTCAACAATATCGCACTCAGTCACTCTGCCCACTTATAACCAGCACAGTCAATCCATAATATCACAGTCAACCCAACCACAACCAGAAATCATTTAGTAATATTGCACACACTAAACCGGGAAGTTATTAGCAGAGTCACACAACAATATCAGCAGAGTCAATCTGTCCAGTTATAACTGGGACAGTCACTCAGCTGTATCACAGACTCAGTTGGCACTGTCAAACTGTCACAGTGAGCACAGTCATTTGACACAGTCATCCATTTAGCACAGACATACACAGTGCAACAAACCATTCCTGGGGTGTGTGAAATAGAGGTTGGCACAGCTAGGCAGGTCAAGCCAGCTCACCTGCATGAAATACTCCTCCAGCAGATGCCCACCTCAGTCGACCAGATCTTATTGGAGATATCCCAGCACTTGAGCACAATTTTGAGCTGAACCTATGACAATATGGTGTCACAGTGATGGGGGTTTCTGACACAGGGGCGGGGCATGGTGCAGGCAGGAAAGGTGGACAATCCACTGGCGGCTCCAGGAACACAACAGGGGTTTATTAACAGAAGCAGAAGACACTAGGAAACACTAAAAAAACAAACAGACCACAAGGGGTCAAAACTAAAAAGGGTGCAAAGTAACTAACAGAATGAAAGAATCTATACAGGGAACAGGCAGGGAATCCAAATCTAGAAAAATAGAAAAAAACAGGCAACAAGAACATCAGCAACTGCACCATAAACACCAAAAATGACTCTACGAGAAACAGGGCAGGATCAGGATCAGGAGACAGATAAATGAACCACTAGGGAACAAAATACAAAAATAGAGGGACTTACAGCTCAGCTCATTGAGCTATGCGACCGTCAGGGAAACAGGAGAATCACTAAAGACTGGCAACGGGGAGGACAGGATGGCCAGCGACACCTGCTGGCCAAACGGGGAAGAAGACACATAAGACTCGGACAGACGGGTGCAGACCCTGACATATGGTCTATACAGGAGCAACTGTGGAAAAAGGAGAGGAGCCTGGGAAGACGTCTTATACATGTCATGTGCTCTTCAATGGTGAAGCCAAAATTGTCCACTTTATACTTGAAGGAGATAAGGATTCCACCATGCCTGGTCATGCCTTTGGCCAAGATCAGAGTGATGTTGGCCTGTCAGGGAGACTCAGTCACAATGTTTCCAGCACCAGTGAGCTGACCAGACCTGGATCATGTGAAATGATTGGTATCTCCAGGCCCACCTGCTGGATCTGCTTGAAGACCTCAGGTTCAACCCTGCCGAACACGTTGCAGCCCAAGCACAGAGGGTATCTGGCACAGTAGTGGGTCTCCAGTGGGGAGATGTTGTCATAGCACACTGCCAGCTCCGTGCAGGTGCTAATTTGCTACTTGCAGCAGGGAGCCAGTCACAAGGACTTTGATTTCATCCACAGTTTGCTACCATTCAATGCCATCTTTCTCAGTTTTCACCCATTCACTTTTCCAATCCAGTTTATCATATTTAATTTCACCAAGTGATGTCCCGAGCTGATACTGAAGATCTGATTCAGGGCCAATTGAGATGTTTTTTAATTGCTCGGTACCGGCTACCACAGCTCGATGCACAGACTGATCTGTTTGATTTTCCACATACGCTTAATTTACGTCACTTGCGCAGATTGTCCTGTCACATGCTGCAGTAAGACTGAGACACATGGCTTGAAACTACAAACTATTAAGATGTCAGCTGTGTGGGAATTCTTTAAATTGGAAACACAAAGGGGCACAACAGCTACCCACAATGTTTGTAATGCCACACTTTTCAGAGGAGGTAACAACACAGCCTTATTTAATATGACATCCCTAATTTAACCCAGAATATTTATTAATTTTGAGAATTCTAACCACACATATGGCATTTAGCTCCAACCACCCTATTTACTTATTTAGCTTTCCAGTTCCATATATGGTATTTAGCTCCACCCACCCTATTTACTCATTTAGCAGTTCCAATTCCACATGTGGTATTTAGCTCCATATACCCTACTTATTCATTTAGCATTTCCAATTCTATATTTGGTATTCAGTCCCACCTACCCTTTATGGTCTGTGGCTCTGCTTACCTGATCCATGTCCTACATCACCATTAGAGGTATTGCTGTTTGACTGAGATAAGGACAATGGGACTGGAGTCCCTGGGTGACTCCAATGGGGCTCGCGTGTTGTTATATCCTTGGTGGTCCAGGTTGTGACACCCTGTCAGCTCATCCTGGAAGACGCACGCAAAGCTCACTGGTTTGACCAGCTCTGCCCTCCATTGGTGGGTCACGCCATGAGCCGGGACAGCACTCACCTCCAGGCTGCAATGATGGATCATGTGGTATGTCATCTGGACAATGATGGATCATGTGGTATGTCATCTGGACAATGATGGATCATGTGGCTGCTGTAGTTCTCCTGGATGCTGAGCTACACAAGCACATGACACTTCAGGTAAGAAGATGCCGTCTAAGAGTGTAGATACTGCTGAAGAGGTCTCCAGGAAGTTTTCCTGGAAGCCAGACACAGAACGTCACCTCGCACTTTCAAACAGACTTATGTCAGGCAGCTTCTTTCGAAGCATCTTTCTGCTGAGCTTCCAGAATAAACTGTATTCTGAGGGCAGGTTCAGTTTATTAGCCAACATCTGAGTGTTATGAGGTTCATGTTAAACACCTTTGCCACGTACCTGTATTCCAAACAGCTCAGCATCCAGACAACGCACAAAATATGCAGGGGTTACATGCTTCAGTTGTATGTGCCTCTGTCATGCGTCGCACGTGACTCAATTGTGCGTTGAGCAGCTTGGTCACATGGTACACACCTCATGCCACTTTGTCACACATGACGTAACCCACGTCATTGTGCTCCCAGTGCCACACATCAAAGCTGGGCTTCTTCAGCCTCATTCGTCCGCTGGGTGAGTACTGTGTGTACTGAGAAATAAGGAAAGGACTCGATGCACCACATCTCCTGCACTGCGCTGAGCAGCCAGTGCATTAAAAGCTGCTGCTGCTGCGCCTTTCAGTTTTACCTTTGGACAGCTCAGCATATTATTCCTCGGAGCTGCTTTCTTCCCATCATCGGAGAAGTTATATTTACAGGAACAGTCTACAGACAATAATGTGGCACATAAGACACAAAAGTCCATGATGGATGTCCATGAATCTCATTGTAAAGCTAAAATGTCCACCCAAATGATGTCTGTTAGAAATACAGTAAGGATCACCTTGTGTCCCCTCTTGGTGTCATCTCATTTTGTAGTTTCTTAAGGTCATTATTGCACTGTTCTATCTCCACCACTTTGAGGCCTTTCACTGAAAACAAGGGCAGAACTTGTGCCAAAAAATAGGATGAACGTTGCAGGAGATAGTAGGACTTGGAGTAATGAGTATGACATATACAGGAGTAAGAGGAGTATAACATACACTGGAGCAAGAGGAGTATAAGATATACTGGAGCAAGAGAAGTATAACGTACACTGGAGTAAGAGGAGTATAACGTACACTGGAGCAAGAGAAGTATAACGTACACTGGAGCAAGAGAAGTATAACATACGCTAGAGTAAGAGGAGTATAACACAGTGGCACAAGAGGAGTATAACGTACACTGGAGTAAGAGGAGTATGACATACACTGGAGTAAGAGGAGTATGACGTATACTCCACTCTCTTTTTGTCACCTCCATCTCCAGCTCATTGATTTGAAAAACCCTGCAAGACAGTGGTGTAACCCCCCTTTACTCAGTCAAAATCTGTGGTCCAGTGAAGCTGTGACCCTCTCTTCAGTCTGTCTTCAGCTGTTACTTCCAACAAAGAAATCACAAGGTCCTCACTTCCAAAACTGCTTCTTGGTGAGATGGTGCTGAGGTGCACTGGGATAGAGGAGCTACCTGCCACCTGGGACAGCACATTCTGGAACATGTCCTCCTTCTCTGTCGAGGGAGAGAGGCGGGTAGGTATACAGTGAACTGGAGCAATGGTAAACTACTATATAAAAGGTGGACTGCTGTGGTTCTAAGCACCAGAAAGGGATGTGATGGTAGAGACTTACCCCCCAGGTGGCTACTGAATATAGGAAATACTTTGTACAATGAGATGTGGAGAAACACCAAAATATCATTAATAGCTGTTAGGGAACCCATAAAAGCCATTTTTGGCCCATGGTACAATGAACAAAGGGAAATAGCCCACTAGCATATTGGATTACCTGGGGAAGCTGGTGGCCATGGTGGTGTCAATTGTGATAAGGGCTCCCGCAGAGCATATATGAGGTGTGATCACATGATGCAGAACAGGAAGGACAAGGAAGAGCCAGTGCATATATGAGGTGTGATCACATGATGCTCACCTGGGAATGTTGCAAGATGCAGAGAGAAGCTCCTTGATGTCGAATGATTTGCTGTTTCGATTTAAGATTACCAAACCAGGACAACAAAAATCTAAATTAAACAGTTAATAAAATGGAATGGCTAAAATGAGGTCCAGCAGTAGCAAAAAATATCTCTATCAGTACACAACTTTTTGGTGGAGAGCTGTACCCATATTTGACCCAAAATAGCCCCAAGGAAAATCCAAACAATTGAACCAGGCAACTTCCTGAAGGTGGAATAAAAGTGATTCTGTATCTGTCGAGGCATCTGAGGTTGACCAAACACCACAAACAGAGAGCCCAAACAGCAACAGGCGCTGTACATCACCAAGCCCTCTTACAGGTCATTCCTAGCTGTCCACTCCAGCCTGCCATTGGGTCAGGGCATGACACCGGGAAGGAGTAACAGCACAATCCCACCAATGATAGACTGCAGATTCACGGCGTTACACTTCCAAAATGAAAATGTATAAAAGAACAAAGAGAGGACAGACAATTAATCCAGAGGCAGATTAATTAGTCATGCATTCTATAACTATATCAATTAGTTATGAGCACTTGAGCTATAGCTTGAACCGTTTTGTCATTAATTAGGCAACGAGAACAAATGTGTCAGAAGATAAATGGTTGGGAGATAGTACTAATTTTCACAAAGTTCTCTGCTTTAAAAACAGTGGTTTTAAAATAGTGGATGAAGTCAGATCTATGTTTTGAAACTCATTAGGGTGTTGAAAAGTGCTAGCATTATTATATTCAACCCCAAATTTCTAAATAAAGGATGGTGTAAAATATTACTGCAGAATTATAGTGCCATTAATCTGTGGTACAGAAATCTGGGTCAAAAGAACTTTTTCTCGTTGCATTGGCAAGGCGATATCCATAAACTCTTTTCCAAATCTATCTCCCAGAGGATGGATTTACCATGAATTTGAAACAATGTTTCTAAGAGTTAAATGGTTTAGTGGATCTGTGATAATCGATCAAATTAGCTTACATTGCCTTGTGAGGCAGGAGGGTCATGGAGGGGTTCATTATTATTATGACTCCACAAAGCAAACCCTTCATCTCATATTTGGGACAGGAGCTCCTGATGCAGACCTAACTGTACTTACCCTTTGCACTTTCTCATCTGGGCGGGTTTTGGGGAAAAGAAGAAGGCATCGAACCCCGTGTTGATTCTCTGCACTCACAGATTCACAAGCAGGAAGATCCAAGCCTGTTGAAGGAGATACAATTTTATTAACTGCATTTATTGAGCATTTTCAACAATTAAGATCCTTAAGTACCAGGAAACACCAAACTCAGATTTAATTATATGGACAAAAGTATTGGGACACACCCCTCAGTCATTGAAGTCAGGTGTTTCATTCAGACCGCACTGCCACAGGTGTATAAAATCAAGCACCTAGCCATACAGTCAGGTTTACAAACATATGTTAAAGAATGGGTTGTCCTTAAAAGCCTAGTGAATTCAAGTGTGGTATCGTCATAGGATGCCACTTTTGCAGTAAGTTAGCTTGTGAAATTTCTTCCCTGCGAGATATTCCACGATCAACTGTAAATGATTTTATTGCAAAGTGGAAGCATTTAGGAACAACAGAAACTCAGCCATGATGTGTCAGACCATGTAAAGTAACAGACTGTGGTCACTGAGTCCTGAGGCACATGGTGCGTAAAAGTCACCGACTCTCTGTTGACTCGGTAACCACAGAGTTACAAATTTCCTCTGGCATTAACCCCAGCACAAAAACTGTGCGCCAGGAGCTTCATGGAATGGGCTTCCATGGCTGAGCAACTGCATGCAAGCCTCTCTGCACCAAGAGCAATGCCAAGTCTCAGATGGAGTGGTGTAAAGCACACCGCCACTGGACTCTGGAGCAGTGGAAATGTGTTCTGCGGAGTGAGGAATCACACTTCTCTGTCTGGCAGTCTGATGGAGATGTCTGGGTTTGGTGGATGCCAGGAGAACGTTATCTGCTTGACTACATTGTGCCAACTGTAAAGTTTGCTGGAGGAGGGATAATGATATGGGGTTGTTTTTCCGGGTTGGGCTAAGCCCCTTAGCTCCGGTGAAGGGAACTCTTAATGCTTCAGCATATGAAGACATTTTGGACAATTCTATGCTTCTGATTTTGTTGGAACAGTTGGAATGCCCTTTTCTGTTTCAGTATGACTGTGCCCCAGGGCACATAGAAAGGTCCATAAAGACAAGGTTGGGTGAGTTTGGTGTGGAAGAACTTGACAAGCCTGCACAGAGCCCTGACCTCAACCCCATCAAACACCTTTAGGAAGAACTAGAACAGAGATCGGGAGCCAAGGTTTCACAAATGCTCTTCTGGGGAAAACTTGCAGAATCTTGTAGAAAGCCTTCCCAGAAGAGTGGCAGCTGTCACAGCAGCAAAGTGAAGATCAACTCCATATTGATGCCTATGGATTTATAATGGGATGTCATAAAAGTTCCTGTAGGTGTAATGGCCTGATGTCCCAATACTTTTGTCCATATAGTATATGTTTATTAATGACCTGTGTATCTGTTTAGGTGTATGACTGCTATGTATACATAGACTATATGTTAAACCATATTCAATAAAAACTAAGCAGACAAATGATAATATATCATGCTTCTCTGATTAAACTTTCTATTTCTGAAACAGATTGTGTCACTGGCGCAAGACGGATTTCCAGCCGCTGACATGGAGACTTAGGAGAAGGGACATTTATAATTGCTCACACAGAATCAGAGAGTGAGACAGATTCTCATCGGCTGACCAGAGAGACGAGGTAAGACATATCTACAGAGTGAGGCATTTCCCCATCGTTACACAGCGATTCCTTCAGCTCACTGTACTGGTGAAGTTCCCCGGCGGCTCTCACTGAATGAGCTTCCTGGAGCTGCAGCCTACAAAGACCAATGCAGAGAACAAGGTGTGGAACCTGGGGAATAATGACTGGCCTAAAATATGCCAGTCAGCTGCTGCAAAGGGACCATTACCACGGCAACGAGGAGGCTGCTGCCCCCACATCTCCTTGGGACCTTGGATCGGCAAGATATGATAGTTTTACAAGTTTTACTTGTCCATTTCCATTCTCCACTCAGACTTGGGTGAGATGTGATATACTGTATGGAACTCCATATCACATGACCTTACACATTTCATTCTCCGCTATTCTAAATATTCCCCATTCTTATAGCCATCAGGTATTTAAAAGCCTTTTAAAAACCTGGTATTTGAAATCCTAAATTGCGTTGGGTAGGTCTAACCTTAGTGTGCCCTCCAAAAAAACATTAAAAAGAACCAAATTACTTCAAGACGTCCAGGAGGGATGAATTCTATTTTATCTGCACCCAATATACAGAAGTTTTCTCTAACTGACAGCTACAGTTCAGTTTTAAAGTGACTAGACAGCACTAGTCACTACAACCCCCCTCCCCCCCCAGGGATGAAGTCCACAGATGGTTTCGTCAATGTGGTTCAAGTGATAACCTCTTCACCAATAGTGTGGCACACTGACCGTCGCCATGGAGATTCTTTAGCCTCCTAGTATTATTGGCCACCTGTCTGGTATAACCTGCCCTGTAAGAACCAGAAGCATTATTAAATAATACATTCTGCCCCTGAAAACAAACAACATTTAAATAAACTGGAATTTTTGTGAGGAAAGAAGAGAGCCGGATCGTCTAAAAACAGCAGCCCGCATGTGTCTGTCTAGGGCAGGAAGTGACTGTAAGCAGCAAAACAGGCAGGAGTGTGACTGGCTTATTCGCCTGCTTCTGCCATCAATTACCAGGGGAGGTAACAACCTCCTGGGGCTTTATACAGCAACAATATGTCACGGCAGGGTAAAGGCGGAGACGCCGTCAAACCCCCAAGGTGTAATTACGTCTCTCCCAGCCCGCTTACCTGGCCCAGTTAATATGCCGCATGTGGGATCACTGCATACATCAAAGTCAATTTAAAACACTCGCTCACAGGAGGCTGCGTGATCATTTAGTTATACTGCCACAGGCTGAGACGCTGTCGTTGTTGTATCTGAGAAGCCAGATGGGCAGGTCAGACAGCAGACGGGACCATAAAGATGTGTCCGCCTTGGAGGTGGTGAGAGAAGACACGGGGAAGGCAGAAGGAGAAGGAAGCACTGGTTTAGCACTGGAAGACGCGTAACCATGTGCTTGAAGTTAGGATGTCAGAACTGGTCCTGACAGAGGCGGGATCAGGACGTATCTCCACATCATTTATGCTCTTTTCGTCAACTGTCCGTCTATCCATCTGATGCTCTTTCGGGGTTGGGTTCTGGGGGTAGCAGTCTAAGCAGAAATTCCCAGACGTCCCTCTTCCTAGACCTCCCTCTTCCCAGACCTCCCTCTTCCCAGTCACCTCTTCCCGTTCCTTTAGGGGAATACCAAGGTGTTCCCAAGCCAGTTTGAGAGATATAATCGCTGCGGTGTTTCCTGGGTCTGCCTCGGGGTCTTGGACAGGTGAGAAGTGCTTCCCCAGGGAGGTGTCCAGGAGGCATCCTAGACAGATCTCTTATTGGAACACCTCGATGACAGCCCCACCCTTCAGCCTCTCATGGGTTCAGACCTGGGGGGGTCACACATGAGTTAATAGTGTTCCAGCACATAAAGTCGGAAAGCCATTTAGCAATACTAGGGACCTGTTTCAAAAAGAAAGATTTCTAACTTACCTGGATAACTTGTTGGATTTAATTTTAACCCAGTGTATATGACCTTTATCTTTATTCATTTACATTTAGCCTAGACTACCTTAAATCAAGCAAGTTGTATGCTTAAGGAAGAAACACTTAAATAAACTGCTTAATAAAATAGGCCGCAGTTCTTCTCCTGTTCTTTGTTAGCCATTGTTAGCAATATCAGTGGATAACAACACATTATGTACTTTTCATAACAACACGTCTGCAGATAGTGTCTGGGCAGTACTGTGTGTACAACCGATTTAATGAGCCACAAATAAGACAGTGCTAATGAGTGCTAATAGACAGCATTAAACTACAGCATTAACCTCTGTTGCTAAAGGGTGCAGCCATCTTGAATTCTGAGCTCAGGGTTGTGTCGATTACTCCAAGTTCACGAGTCGGAATTCTGGCTTAAAGGGGTATTCCAGTTGAAATTTCCGACTAGTAACTCAGAATTTCTGAGTTACAAGTTCAAATGGAACATAGCACTAGATCAGGGTACAAGGCAGAGCCAAAATTTTACTGACACTGGAAAAAAAACTAATTTCAGAAAGGTGTGACAGCAATGGTTCAAGGTATTTCAAGAAAATTTGTTTAGTATAAAATCAGCTCTCATGACTGAATTAGAATTCTGTCATTATATATAATTGTGTAATTATATATAATTTTTATATTTGTTAATTTATTGAAAAGCCATCATTTATTGCAACAGCAGTGGCTCTAATTAGATCACAATGGCCTGTTGTGTCACAGCCGTGTCTGGGAATACTGTCACAAACATGTTATTCAGGCGAGTCTGTTTACTGATTGGAAAAGTCTTCTTGCTTTGTTACCCCCTCATTTGATGGTTAATGATGATCACTGGAAAATGCAGGTCGCTTTTCAGAGCATTTCTGTAAACACACTCAAATATGCTCCCCACAGCTGAACCTCTTCACTTGTTGAACTTAATTAGTCTATCAGTCTCTTTCATTTTTAAATCTTGCATGGATAAGGATTATTAAGCAATCATAAAGTGAATTAATGGCAAGTTTGCTGAACATTCGTTTTGGCCCGATGGACAAGAATAAAAACACATTTCACCAACAGAGGTGAAGCATGTCTAATACATTTGATTTTAAATAATGTAAAGTGATAGAGCCCTCAAAAGATTTGGGCTAATGAGATTTCAAGCCGTCTGATTCGTTCAGGCCAGATGATTCCAAACGAATGGAGGTCAGCGATCACCATGCACCACCCGCTCCGCATTGTCCTCTTGTCAACCTAGATGTGCCCCACGAATCCTTATCTCCCATTTGGCATCTGAAGGACCTTTGACATCACATTTCTTTCTCTTCCTTTTGTTTTAACTTTATGCAAGTTTTTAATGTGCTACATCTTCACTTATGTAGTTAAGTTAGTTGGTCATTGCACTGTACAAAAGCATTATGTAAAAATGTTACAAAAAAGATGTATGCTTTTCTTGCACATAACTGCACTCGTACAGACAGTGTGATTCCGAAAGTGGGAAGCCTAAATTAACTTTGAGTTAAAAAAACAAAAAAAAAATGAAAGAAGAAGCCTCTTATGTTTGGAAAGAAGTCCCTAACGTGGGCTTATGTTCTTGGACTTTGAATGCATTGGCAGCACTGTCACGTCACGCTCAGAGTCAGCCAGTGGCAGGGAGCAAGACTTCTTTTCCGAAGAGTCAGCACCAGAACAGAATAACCAGCAGCTATGGATGACCACCCCTCTCCCAGATACACTATCATACACACAGACACTGAGCCAGGCAGCTCACAGATACATACAGGAACGGCGAAATCCAAAGGAATTACACTGACCAGGTGTGAGGATAAGCAGAGCAGAGGCTGATGAAAGGTCCATGGAAAAAAACATACAGAATATAATGAACTAAACATTTTTATTGGAAGATATATGCATATGAGCATTTGTCAACAGTGACTAGTTAAAATACCTCATTAGTGTTCAAACAGCTGGCATTTGGAGTTTCCATTTTGATCTTAAAAGTGAAACACCTGATCGCAAATCATTTGAAAATCACAGAGCTCATTTCCTAACGGTACCACCTGGACTAAGATCATCCCCAAAGTTGCTCATGAGAGCCAGAGAGTGAAAACAAACGCGAAAAGCTAATGGATGCTTTTACCTGCAAGGTTTTTACGAATGAACTGACCCTGGGCCCTTTTCTAGAATAAGGCACATATTTGTTAAATTACTGTACATCTAAATGACTGAATAAACATCCCGAGCAAATAATAATACTGTAGAATACAGGGGGTGACTGGGAGGCTGTATTTACACTGAAATAGCAGAGGTGGGGGACTTGGGAAGGGGAGGGGCGGCCATCATGCCTACTGCGGCACACCAGACTTCACGACGGGCTTGGAGTCTCCTGCAGGCTTGATGGCTGGAAGACCCGGGGACGGACGGGGCTTGTGGGCACGTGGCGGGGGCACCATGGGTTTCGTGGGAATCTGCGGGCCGTGTGATGGAGGGGCGGCGGTGACGGAGGCCTGGCTGACGGAAGGGGCGGGCCGCTCCTCGTGGGGGTCTGAAAAAGCAGGACACGAGCACACGTTCAGGACAGCGTCGGCATAGATCAGACGCCCATAATGGTAACGCTCCTCCTCACCTATGGACTTGGTCCGGTTCTGATCCACATACTTCACAGAGCTTGGCTGGTGATGCTGTTTCTCTCTATAACAAGGACACAAATGTTTCAGTGGAATTGCTACATCCAAACTACAATAATACATTCAGACCTCAGAATGACACGCATAGCCTGCAAGACAGCTTCATTTAAACAAAGAACCCAAAGCACTGAATTACAGTATAAAAACAAATACTTGTGTATAGAAATACAGATACAAGTGTTTTTTTAAAGGCTCTCGGATGATTTATTTTAAAAGTAAAACTTTCAGACAAATTGTTGTAGCTGAATAGCGTGAATTAGCATCATTGCTACAGCGTAATTATACTCAGAGGTGCCGCTAAAGATTATGGACCCCCAACCCCGACCAATCAAATTATGTTCCAGATTTTCTCAGGGAATTGTCCCCTCTTTATGTCACCCCCGATTATACTACACATGTTCTAATAATTACAGGATATCAAATATACTGTATATCGAGAGGAAAAGACTGAAGGCAGGACGTCCCCCTCGGGTGATAATGGTAACATGATATTCTACCGTAATGTTTTATCAGAAATGGTTTATACCTCTTAGCAGCGTTTTCCTCCTAAAGCTTATCGGCACTTTGGTCTGGGGGATATTTCTGAGTTCCTACAGCCCAACTCAGCCCCCCGGGGGCTCCGGATGGTGACAGAAAAACAAAAGCAATTCTCACTTCTTGGAGGGGCCCCAGCAGGCACACACCGTCACCAGGGTGACGAAGAGGAAACCCCCCCCGGCGGCGAGGATGAAGTAGAGAGAGCTGCGTCCTGAAACAGAGGAACTCCACTGTGATGCGGCACTCGCCCGGGGAGTCACCAGCACGCTGGGGCCGGAGATGGGTCTGCAGCAGCTCTCAGCAAACAGCACTCCAGAGGAGGAGGCGAATGGCCAAAAGCATCCGGAACCTTCTAAAGCCGTTCCGGAAGACACACTTCCTGAAAGGGGAAACTAATTTCTTTGGTATTTTGGTTGATACCGAGAATGTAACGTGTTTATCTAATCGGGTATTTTTTTAAGTTAAGATGTTTTCAACAATGGATAGATTTCTGGCAGTGCTCAGTAAGTTGCTGGATGAGGAGCTCTGAGGCATCATAATGAGGCGGTGCGTGTGCAGAGCGGGAGTGGGACACCCGCGGGGGGGATTAGGGAGGGGTACCCGCAGAACACGCTCTCAGTGCTGGAGCCCAGGGCACAGCCATTATGCTTTAACACTGTCATGACTAATTTGGAGCCTGTATCCTGCACATTGTGTCGTCCCCAGGGCACTGAAGGCAGGGATGCCAACTCTCACGCATCTGCTGTGACACTCATGCTTTCACTCTCACAAGAAATCGTATGGTAAATTTGTGTTATTCCATTATAAACATAAAATTAGCTACATCAAAAGCACTGGGGTAGCTTGCAAACCCTACAGACTATTTACTCATAAAATTGCTACATACATGTAAATGAGAGTGCAGACTCCTCTCGAACTGAAAACCATACCAGCCACCAGACCAAAGTTGGCAACGCTGTGGGAGGTCTATTCCTGGTATATTACAACCCTGATCAGCAGTACAGCCCTGCCCCATGCCCCCCCCCATTCAAAAGACAGCACTGCTTTAACTGCTTTAATGGTGACAGACAGGCAGGCAACACAGACTGATCTCAGAGGATTCCGCAGTTTCCAGATATGAGTTAAATCAACATGTTTTCTCTGACGGGCTGGGGGCACGGTAAGACAACAGAACTGGCCCAGGCTTGGCTGGGCCTCAACACCATTTAAATGGCACACCTAGCAGGAATTAGCTTGCAGGTTCCTCTGCGCTCTCAAGAATAATGCTCATTATTACGGAGCTGTGGAGGAACTCTGCAGGCGAGAAGCGTGTTTGTATCTGAGCAGCGAGAGGCGGCATGAGGGTATCTGTCAAATATGCAACTTTTTTTGGTAACAGTTTGCATACAGCGACCTAGAGCCATATTTGCTGGAACCGCTTTTTGCCCAAACAGAGATTAGGTTCTTGCAATCAACAGGAAGTCTGATTTCTAAAACGGGCAAGCACATTGACGTGTTCATCGCATCCCGGGGGGGGTTACGCAGGTCCCAGCACCTACTGTAGACGGTGAGCCTGACGGGGGCGCTCCTGACGCTCGAGACAGGATTCTCCACAAGACACAGGTAGATGCCGTCGTCCTGAGGCATCACACGTGTGATGGTCAGGCTCTTGTGGTCAGGTGACAGCAGCAGGCGCGTGTCATTGGCTAGAGGCTTCCCACTCTTGAGCCAGCTGTAGGTCGGTCTGGTTCCATTGGCGTGGGAGCAGTTGAGAGTGAACGCCTCCATGTGCTCTAGCACGGCGGACGTCTCCATGACAACGTGGGGTGTGGATATGAGTTCTGTGGGGTCACCGGATAGGTGCACATAAGACACTGCCATAAAGATTATAACACATGACGAGGAGACAGCAGAGGGGCATCCTACCATCAACGGTGAGGTTGACGCTGGTCTCCCCGGTGAAGGTGTCGTCCGTGATGGAGACCTCTACCTCGTACGTGCCCTCGTCGGCCAGCCGCAGGCCCTGCAGCTGCAGGCTACCGTTGGCGAAGACCCGGACACGGCCCCGGTACTCGGGCCGCAGGTTCCCGATGACGTCGGTGCCGAAGGACTGTACCACGGTGAGGGGCTTGTCTCTCCGGAGCTGCCAGCGGATGATGGGCAGGTCCGTGCTGAAGCTGGCATAATGCACTGACAGCAGGGCGTCCGAGCCCAGTGTGCCCCGCACCGGCTCTCCTGGGCCAGTGACGTTGACCGTCTGGACACCCCCTGAGGACCCCCATGAGGACACATCCTCACAGATCTTATATAAGCATAAAACAAAGTGCTGGATTTATTTAATATAGGTAAATTTTGGGATTTTCTCAAGACTATTTTTTTAATCGATCCACCTTCCATAACTGCTTCACCCTTGCAATGATATGTCAAGCTTGAAGCTTGTCCCAGGATACAGAGGGAACAGAGCAGGAGAAATCCTCGGGGAATGCACACACACACACACACACACACACACGTACACACATGTAGGGTAAACATATCCTTATGGGGACCGCTCATTCATTTCTATAGGGAAAATGCTAATGCTAACTAT
>JAODUD010000036.1:11979472-11990004 GCA_026784285.1 Stomatorhinus walkeri
ACCGCCCTGCTCACACTGGAATAGATAGATAGATAGATAGATAGATAGATAGATAGATAGATAGATAGATAGATAGAGTAGATACTTCATTGTATCCATAGGGAAATTTGACTTGGACTCTACAAAGCTGGACCCACCAGAACACAAGTAAACACAGCACTCCCTCATTTGAAAGGCACAAGACAAAAGAAAAATAAATAAATAAGCAAATAAATAATGAGGTAAGTAAGCAAATAAATAAGCAAATAAATAAGGAGGCAAGTAAGCAAATAAATTAATAAGCAAATAAATAATGAGGTAAGCAAATAAATAAATAAGCAAATAAAAAAGAAGGTAAGTAAGCAAATAAATAAATAAACAAACACGATGAATGGAGGAATGATTAAATAAATAAAAATAGTAATATAAATAAATAAAAATAAAAATACATTTCTTTTCTAATTTAAGATAATTGTTCCACAAGCTGATAGATAAAGGAATGAAGGAGTTCTTGAATCTCTCTGGTTTCTCTGGCAGGATGTGCGAACGTGCTGGGGGGTGGGAGAGGGGTGCTGTTGTATGGCAGACGGGTTTCAGCACGTGCGCGCGGTGTGGCGGGATGCCCATGAAGAGGAAGGAGAGCAGGCAAGTAGATGTGCCAATGACTGGGGGCCAATGAAAGAGAAGTGAGGCAGGAAGCACCTGAGAAGGCTGAGGGTGCAGTGCGGGGGCCTCAAAATGTCACAGGCGCATGGGGAGAGACAGTGCACTGCAGCTCCTGACGGAGAACAGCAGGCCTTATGTTACTCTCTGCTGGGATGCCTGAGATTGCTGTACCAAGGAAGTAGGGGGGTTGGTACTGTGGGCGACACAGCTTAATTATTTAAATATAAAGGTTTGTTTTTTGGGGGAGATGAATGAAACCAAGTTAAATATTCCCCTGCCCCTCTTTTGGGCGACAATACTGCCATGCAAAGGGAAAACATCGTAAAAAATTAAGTAATGACTGAAATCATTTCTCTTGTTTTACCTCATGACAAAGTATCTTAGTTCAGCTATCCATGGTTGTGAAGGAAACACTTTCATTCACCCAGCTGCTACACATTCCATCCCAAGCGCAGTTCCGGTGTTTTGCCTTCATATTGCAGGATAATTTTAAAAAGCATAAGCTTGGAAAATGAAGCCCATCTTGGGGTTGATTGGAGTAATGAACCCCCCCCCCCCCCCCCATCCCGGTGCTGATCTGGGATGATGTTGATCTTTACATGTACATGGTACCGTCTCAGTAAACCTCATTAGAGGTAGCAGTGAAAGGGGTGTAAAGCGGCAGGGCTCCTATCTGTTACAATCTAATCACCACGGCTGTCATTTGAGAGGCTCTGTCATGGAGGTGGTGTCCTGGGGGCAACAGGAGAGTGTGACCTGCCGGCCTAGCTCCACCCCCCTCAGCGGATCGCCTTACGGATCTCGCATGTCACTTTCGCCCAAGCACTCTTAGCTTCCCTCGTCTGACCCAGAGCCGCGCACGTTGATGGAGAGAGCAGCAGCGCCGTGGCCCAGAGCCGGTGTCCTCGTGCGTGTGAGACCAACGATGCACACCTGGCTGGCGGTCCTGCTGTCCTGCCTGAGCGGCCCTTGGAGCAACCTCGTGTGGAGACGGCCCGTCCTCACCGCAGGTCAGTGCGCTCTGCCCGCTCCACCATACACTAGAGCGATTGTACC
The DNA here is from genome assembly GCA_026784285.1 of Stomatorhinus walkeri. Lineage (NCBI taxonomy): Eukaryota > Metazoa > Chordata > Actinopteri > Osteoglossiformes > Mormyridae > Stomatorhinus > Stomatorhinus walkeri. The sequence goes on from JAODUD010000036.1 coordinate 11,981,174, forward strand.
CTACAGCAGGGGAACCCCTAAGCCAGAGTCTGCTATAGGCTGGCCTTCTCTATAATGGCGCCATGTCCCCCTGGTTGGCGAATTTTATTGTCAGGGGAACCGTTGTCTGCTTTTTTATGGAAGCAATGGACCATAACTTTGTGGTGCTGGTAAGTTTGGCTCTTTGTGAAAAACAGTTGGGGTTCCCTTTATAGCTATATACTGCAGCCTGGGATTCTCTATGCATGTACAGTACTACAAAAACACTATGTAATATATATTATAGCCTAAAGTCTCCTTTATAGCTATATAGTACAGGCTGGGATTCCCTATACAGGTACAGTACTATAAAAACACTATGTAATATATATTATAGCCTAAGGCCCCCTTTATAGCTAAACACTATGGTGCTCTGCTGGTCTCATCCCCGTGTCGCTCCATCCCTCCCACACAGGGCAGCAGACAGTGAGCCCAGAGTGCACGCGGTGCTGCAATGGGAGCAGCCCATCCGCCTGTCCACCAGGCTCCTACTTCATGGCCGGGGTCTGCGTTGAGTGCCCCGTGGGACACGTGTAAGCCAGGCCGCTCTGGGGCTCGGCAGGGGAAGGGTGGTCCAGGGGACCCTCCCTGAGTCCTTTGTGTTTATCTCCAGGTGTCTGGGGGACTCTTCGGCCCCGAGGAAATGCGATACTGGCACCTACAATGTCTACACGAGGCGTGGTGACACCGCGGACTGCCAGGTGCACCATCACCCGATCACCTGACCTGCAGTAACCTGCACCTGACCCTGTTTTGACAGGGAGACAACAGCACATTAAGATTTCAGTCTCATATGCTTCACACTGTTTTTGTACTTATCGACCTTGTCGGAGAGAACACCAAATTGGCATGTCACTTACGTTGCCACATGTTTTTGGCCTGGTTTCGTAGCCCTGCCCCCCTGGATCCATCAGCACAGATGATAGGGCAGGCTGCAGGCCCTGCCCAGCTGGGGTTTCCTGTGATTGGCTCACAGGAGCAGTGACACCTTGTCTGCCTGGGCAATACTCCCCAGAAGGTCACACCCACTGCTTACCCTGCTCTCCTGGCTTTGTTTGTGTGGGTGGACAACAGAGGATGGTATGTTTGTATCTGCTAGTCAACTGGACTCATCAAACTATACAGTACATTCGGGGTGGAGAGGGGGGGATTGATTGTGATACAAACGGCAATTTTTCAAGGTGTCTATTTTAATATCACAGCGAGAGTTAAGAATTTAAGCATGTGTTACTGAAATTATCATAATGTTCACATTTGGTACTGTTAATATGTTTACCACACTGCCTGATTTTGTTAGGACACTGACATGAGTGAGTTTGGCATAGTGCTGACTAAATGAGTAAGTGTGTACAGAGACTTTTCTTTGCACCGTCTCAGTTTAAAGAAACAGCAAACTGTGGGGGTGTTCCATGAAGCAGGATTTCTTGCTTAGCTGGATAACTTTTTGGATTTAATCTGAGCTGGATGGAGTTTGTTCATGTACATTTAGTCCAGACTACCTTAAATCCACCAAGTTATTCAGCTAGGCAATTAGTCCTTCTTCATTCAACACGCCCAGCAAGTGTGTGAAATACAAACTGCCGTTTAATATTTCTATGCTTCTTCCCTAAACAAGCAGTGTCTAAACAAATAGAACTATTTATACCTTTTTTGCTTTAAACTCCTCCCTCGAGTTTTGACTCCCCCTGTGTCTTGCTCTCTCATTGGCTGTAGCTCGTTGTTGCACTCTTTGTCAATCGCTCGCATTGGCTGTAGCTTGTTGCCGCATTCTTTGCCAGTTGTAACACTCTTAACACTATAGGATCTGGAATCACTGACAGGTCCAGATATTGAGCCTGCAAGATATCTGACAGGCATCTGTGACACACTGATGAATCTCTCAGGTCACATCTTTGAATTAATAGCCAATTTTCCAGGGCAGATTGAATACTGATTTGCCTCCGATCTGGGGCTTTTGTTGGTAATTGACAAAACTTTGCATAAGAAGAAAATCGAGGCTAAAATCGTGTAGTGTGAACATTAGTTGGTTTTTTTTTTAGCCTGGTCTGAATTCCCTGGCAAAAGCACACACTCGGATGATGTTGTCTAAAATGAGTTAGCGTGTTGGATGTGTTTCCAGAAAAATATCCGAGTTCGGTATTACAGAGCCAACAGACTGCTTTCTTTCTGTGGTGTTGGCGTAATTTCCTTGGAAGCCAAAATGTTGCCAAAATACTGATTTAAGAGATGTGGGCAGGATGCTAAGCTCTCCAGCAGTAGTTGTAAGCAAGTCAAAGCTACAATTAACTTAAAGTTTTCCACATTGAACATCTGTGAATTTATGTTTTATCCATGTAAGAAATGTATTAATTCATTTAATTTTATGTTCCAAGCTGAAAATAGCAACATAACAGCACACGATGAAAATGTGAACTGCGACAGCCTTTATCTTCACATTAGATGTATACCTGAAATGCTCATCAGCTAAATCTGTGTAAAAATTTAGATTATTATTGAATTGGCAGATATCGATTTGGGTATTGGGGATTCCCACCCCTACAATAAACCATAATTCAATAAACAATTGCTCATAATTATTTTAAAATATATTATTTAGTAGCCATAACATTTATTAATATTTATTGACAAAGTATTAATAACTAAGGCAATGACTAAGAAAGCGACCAATGTGATCAGTAGTCATAGAACATTCTGGATGTTGCTTTTCCCCAGTGTGGCCCAGGAGAGGGACCCGATCAGAATCAGACGCAGTGCACTGTCTGTGAAGCTGGTTTATATTCCACCGGGACCAGTGGGCAGTGTCACCCCTGTCCAGCAGGCAAGATGCTCATCATAGCAGCTCATCTCAAGGCCTCATTAAAATGCCAATTTTTCAATTTGGGGCATCAGCAAATACTCATGACTCACAGTTTATTAAATATGCATTGAAATTGTATAAAATGTAACCCTGTACATCGTATGTTAAGCTGATCCTTTGTTAGCATCTGTGAGACAACCATGCGTGTGAAGGTGCTATATAAATAATGCCAGTATATAGTGAATGAGATGGGGGACACTGTTCCTCTCCTACAGGTACTTTCTGCCCCCGTCCTGGAATGGCAATGCCCCGGCCCTGCCCCTCGGGGCAGTACTCAGAGCAGCCAGGCCAGAGACAGTGCCTTAACTGCAACAGGACATCCCGCTGTGGGCTGAGCCCTTGGAGCAAAACCTCAGGACAGCTCTTCCAAAGGTCATGGGCACTGGCCATCTGTCCTCCAGGGACTTACAGGGGCGGGGATGGAGACAGCACCTGCCTCCTCTGTTCCTCTGGTAGGAACAGCGCCTCCCCTGCATGTCTTTGTAACACCACTAGGTGTCACCTGTCTCATTTGCAGCCTGATGTCTGCTTCCTGTCCTTTAGTTTTCCTGTTGTCTACATCCTGTCTTTGCAGGCCACTACTGCCAAGACGGTGTTGAGATCCAGTGTCCAGTGGGGACCTATGGACCAAAGGATGGCCTTCAGAGAGAGAGCGACTGCATGCCATGTCCTGCAGGTACTCCCCTCAGGAGCGACGTGATTGGCCACAGGATAACCGGCCTGCCACAAGCGGCTCCTGGTGCCACGTGATTGGTTCAGCTGACCTGGGCTTTTTTCTCAATAGGGTTTTTCTGTCTGGAGGGGACTCCAAAGAGACCTGGGTCACAGTTCATGTGCCCGCAGGGGTACTACTGCGAGGAGGGCACGGCCACGCCTCATGGGACGCCCTGCCCGGCCGGTACAGCTGGCACACAGCTGGGCCAGACCAGCAAGGCGGCCTGTAGACGATGTGCGGAGGGGCGCTTCTGTCCAGCAGGTGGGGTTGTGACAGTGGGACAGCACCACCATCTGTCTACATCACATGAGGCATGCCTGCTCCAGCATTATGTAATATGTGTGTGGGATTTGCCCTGTGCTGGACTGGCATCCCATCTGGGGCGTCTCCCTGTCCTCTGCACTGTGTTTCCTGGGATGGGATCCAAGCTCCTACTGTTATAAAACATCACTTTTAAATAACTGAGCCTTCATATTTTCACAGCCGTCTTCTTTTATATTGTTTGTTTGTTGGATTATTTGACAGGTAAATGCTGTAAAAATGGAGTTAGCCAAAATGCTAGTTTTTCATCTGTAGTACCTGGAACGACTTGTGCTAAAGAACCACGTCTCCTAAACCTTTAGTTGTTATCAGTTTTGTTTAATCTTTGGCCGAAGTGGGATTATTAATCATTAATTAGATTAAAATTTGAATTAGTAGGAATGACCTCACAACGGTTCTCATGTGTATGTCCAACAGGCTCTGTGTTCCCTGGGCTGTCCTGTGCTAAGGGGAGGTTTTGCCCAGCTGGGACCCTGCAGGAAGTCATCTGTCCCAAGGGCACCTTTACTCCACACCAGGGGGCCACAAGTAAGACTACACAATGCAACAGTGAACCACAAGGGGGCGATAGAGAGAACACATCACAACTTAACACTGAAATGTGCTATAATTTTGTTATCGAGGAGAGTTCGAGCGCCAGTCCCAAATCCATGTTCCCCTCCAGGCGTGAAGGACTGCTTGAAATGCCCACCGGGCTTCTACTGCCCTGAAGGCACGAGTGACCCCATGCCCTGCCACCCTGGCACCTTCAACCCCCTGGAGGGGCAGGACGAGGCTGCAGACTGCAGGGCATGCTATGCAGGGAAGGCGTGCACACAGGCGGGACTCAAGGCGCCGGATGTGGACTGCATGCAGGGGTGAGAGATCCCCGAGATGGTGTCGCAGCCCATTTGGGATGCTGGTGTAGGGAGCATTAGTGTGGCGTTTAGTCAGAACTTATTCACTGTAACACTATAACCTAAAAATGCATTATGTGTTGTATGAAATGGTTTGCTAAGCTAAGTTAATCAGCTACAGGCAGGGTGAACAATGGTGAAAGTCAAACCAGGATTTTATGGGGTATATTTATCCAGTTTTAACCCTTTTGTAGCTCTCCCACAAATCTATACAAAGGTTTGGTTCATTTCCCCTCCTAATCTAATTTGCTTGTCGATTAAATGCAAAATCAGTCCATGGCCATTTGTTCTGGTCTCAGTGTTCCCCCTTCTTTATTTACCACTCCTCCCCATCATCTCGATTGGCAGCTTCACCTGCCCGCCTGGCTCGTCAAGGCCAAACAGCCCTTCCAATGCCTGCCCGCCCGGCACCCTGAGCGACCGCACGGATCTGATGGACCGTTCACAGTGCCAGACGTGCCCGTCGCGATACGCCTGCCCTCGAGGTCATGCCTCTCCTGGGCTGGCTTTTACTTCACACAGTGAAGGCCTATACAGCATAGTAATATAGTAACAGCGCAATAAGAGCACAGTAATAGAATGCTAACAATGCAGTAACAGTACAGTAATAAAACACAATAACTGCACAGTAATAAAGCACAGTAACAATACAAAGTAACAATACAGTGACAAAACAGTAACATCACAGTGACAAAACACAGTTACATCACAGTAACAATACAAAGTAACCTCACAGTAATATCATTGCCGTAACAGCTGTATCTGTGTGTTTTTTCCCAGGTACGGGTGGTGCTCAGAGACCAGCCCTCCCTTGCCTGGCTGGGCACTACTGCCCCCCTGGCACCATGTTCCCCACCCAGCACAAATGCCCAGCGGGCACCTGGAGCCAGCGCAGCGGCCTGGAGTCCGAGGCGGAGTGCGGCCTGTGCCCCCGTGGCTGGTACTGCATGGCAGGGGCGGGTGCACCATCGGGGAGGTGCAGCTCTGGGCACTACTGCCCCGAAGGTGACAGCCGGAGCTGGAGCCGCTAGGGTCACGTGACCCACGGCCTGATTCCGTAACTCTCCACTGCAAGAGACCAGTCTAGTGTATTCTAAACCAAGAAAGGAATAGCTTACTAGAAGACATTGATAAGATGAAACCTGATTATTTAAACCACAGCAATAACACTAAACATCGGTATTAACCAATGATGATGATAATGTTCTGTGCGTTTCCTGCAGGAACCCAGTACGGCTCCCAGTTCCCTTGCCCCGCGGGCACATACAGCACCAGGGTGGGAAACGTGGCCAGGGAGGACTGTCTCTTCTGCCCAGAGGGGGCGTACTGCCCTCAGGGGTCCTCCAAACCCATACCCTGCCCGCCGTGAGTGGGAGGCGGATGGAGATGGAGATGAGTGCTGATGATGTTGATGAATCTGATAATAGCATTGATGATGATTATGATGACAACAGCGCAGACGATGATGATTATGATGAAATCAGCGCTGATGATGATGATGATTATGATGAAATCAGCGCTGATGATGATGATAATTATGATGAAATCAGCGCTGATGACGATGTTGCTGATAATGATGTTGCTGATGATGATGATGTTTCCATTCAGAACCACCTTCCGCAGGGAGAAGGGGGGGCACCAAGCAGAGCACTGCAGCCTCTGCCCGGCTGGATACCTTTGTCCCCATGCCTCCACCATCCGTCCCAGTCCCTGTGGAGCCGGCAGCTACTCTGTAAGCCACCCCCCCACTCCACCAAATTATAATCACACTGGGCCCCAGTGTCTTATTCTGGCAAACAAAAAACAGCACTTCCATGGAAGCCAGTCCATTTTTCCCCAGTACAGGCATTATGCTATTAAAGATATTAGATTTTTATGCTTAGTTCGATTTATATATTTATATGGTTTTCCTGATTATCATAAGAATTAATCTGGTTTATCTGATTTTTGTGTATCCACCGACGTAGGCTGTGGGCTCCGCAGTGTGCCTGCCCTGCCAGAGGGGGCACTACTGCAGCAATGACGCCACCAGTCAAGAGGCCATGCTAAGTCAGATGGTCTGCCCTGCCGGCCTGCTCTGCTCTCAAGGCCTGGACCGTGAGCCCCAGCGCTCTTCCACCCTCTGTCCCAAGGGATTCTACTGCCCTGGGGGCAGTGTTGTGAGTTTCCCAATAGCCATGGTCTTGATCTCTCTCCTCTAGTCATCATCTAAACTACCTCAAAGAGCTTGTCAAGTCCTTTTCTCCGGCAGATCACAGAGAGTTCCTCTACTTCTGTTCTCCCCCATTGCACCTGCAGGACCCCAACCCCATCCCGTGTCCAAACGGGACGTATGGCAGTCAGGCCGGCCTACGTAAGCTGGAGGAGTGTACTACCTGCCCCGCTGGCCACTTCTGTTTCTCCCTGCAGCCCCAGGGTCACCCCCTTATGGAGCCGGTAAGCTCTCCTGTCTCCTCCACCCTAAACATGAGCTGGATAATTCCCTGCCATCATGGAGTTTCAGCTGACCTGTCTGTCCATAACAGAGTTGGGTAATTCAGGTCCAGAGAGAAAAAGTCCAGACCAGTATTTTGTTTCAACCAACCAGTAGAGTACAAAGAGTCACAGTCACAGAGCACTCAACTGGTTGGTTGAAACAAAATCCCGGTCTGGACTTTTACTCTCTGGACCTGAATTACCCAACTCTGGCCCGTAATCACTGTGTTTCAGACAGGGAGCTGTCCGGATGGGTACTACTGCCCAGCGGGCACTGGAAACCCACACTCCTTGCCCTGCCAAGCTGGCTTTTACAGGAATGAGTCTCAGAGACACCCTGGTGAGGTCTGCATGCCCTGCCCATCTGGGTACTTTTGTGCCAGCCTGGCTACACACACCCCCACTGTCTGCCCAAAGGTAGGAACATCCCCTCTGTGGAAATTTTAGTACCATTTACCAAAGTATATAACTGGGGACACCTTCAACCTGAATGTCACTAGTTATTTCTCACCTCACAGGGGTTTTTCTGCATGAAGGGCAGCGTTTCCCCACTACCCTGTGAGGAAGGCACCTTTGGCAGCAGACAGGTCTTGCACAATGCATTTGAGTGCACCCCTTGTGGAGGGGGTAGGTACTGCAGAGGTGTGGGCAGCTCGGAGCCCTCAGGGGATTGTGAAGAGGGGTTCTTCTGTAGGGGCAGAGCACAGTCACCTGTAAGACCTTTTCCTCTGACCTGAATATCAAACAGAGTAAAGATGTTGCTGTTCCTGTCGCAATCTACATTTCAATCTACATTAAATTACTACATTAAAATAAAACGAGTAAACAATATGTAAATATTTTATTTTTGATTCCACAGTATCAGAAGGATACTTCACAATATAGTAATAAATGTTCTTTTATGGGTTTGTAATGTTTTCTCGCACTGCAGTAAATAATTAAAAATGCCCATATAAATCTTCATTTACGGTATGGAGAGGGTGTCTGCGAGTTGAGATTTCTGTCGCCCTCCTTCCACAGACTCCAGCTGGGGGGCCCACAGGAGGACCCTGCCCCCCCGGCAGCTTCTGCCCCGTGGGCTCTTCTGTGCCGTCCCCTTGTCCCCCAGGCACCTTCAGTAATAGGACTGGTCTGGGGAGCATCAAGCAGTGTGGGGACTGCCCCCCAGGGTATGCTGAACAGAGAGTGCCTGTATCACTCTGGCTGTTTCATAAAAGCTTTTACACCATTGGGCCAATCATTGGTCAGGTGACATATAATAGCCAATTAACTCCATCTACAGCTCTGAGTGTTATGTTTACACTAACTTTCTGTTTTCCCACCAGCTTCTATTGCTCTGGCAACAACAACAGCGCCCCCACTGGCCAGTGTGCCCCGGGCTACTACTGCACTGGAGGCTCTGTGTCCCCCCTCCAGCATGAGGTGACAGAGGGACACTTCACACAGGCTGGGGCAGCCAAGGCAGAGCCTTGTCCGTTTGGGTCCTTCCAGCCGGTAAGCCAGAGCTGGACACGCACACACACGCACACACACACACACACACACACAC
>JAODUD010000036.1:11990104-12011993 GCA_026784285.1 Stomatorhinus walkeri
GCACATGCACAGACAAGCATGCCCTCATTCTGACAGGTTGTCCTCTCTCCTATAGGCCCGCGCCCAGAGTTCTTGTCTGCAGTGCCAGCGAGGACGTCTCTGCAACCAGACAGGCCTGGCTCGGCCTCCACTCTGTCCCCCGGGGCACTTCTGTCCCTCTGGGTCCACGCTTCCCCACCCCTGCCCCCCGGTAAACGAACAAGCTAACACACACCCGTCGATTAGCCCTGCCTCTCCTCTTCCTCGTCGCTTAGCAACATCGCAGTTGTGTCACCATTTACAGCGTAGAGTGTGTGCTGAGTGCTGTCTGCTGCACTTCACTGAATACAAGCATTAGCAGCTAATCGCTAATCCTCTAACTGAATTCAGTTCATGTGATATTTGTAAAGCTTTTAAATCACAATAAAGCATGCCCCCCTCCTCCCAACAACCCCACTACTCTATTGTGTCTGTGGGACAAAGGGCACATACTTAGGACAAGCCGGTGGTGAAAGCATCCAGCACTGTGGGCCCTGTGATGCCGGAATGTTCTGTCGAAATCCAGGGCTGCTCGCTCCTCAGGGTGCCTGCAGTCCTGGCTTCTTCTGCCTGGGGGGTGCCAGCACAGCCACACCGGTAACACCCCTCCCCTCTCCGCAAGAGCTACAAAAAAGAAAGTGAAAAACAATTACACGGACCGCAGAAATCTTGGTTATATAACATCTTTTTGCCTTGTTTTTAAATAAATGGGCCTTTAAAACAGTTCAGTGCTGCACCCACTCATCTTGCAAGAGTAAAATGCAAGCAAACTCACCAGATCTTCTGTTAGAAACTGCACAGTGTGGGTGAAGTCAGGCACATTTCATTGTCACTGCTCTTCGGCATAGAATTAGCATACTGGGTCACTGAACGTTGTTGCATACTTGTGGCCTGTCACATGACCCATCACGTGACCTGCCATGGTCCCTGCCTTTGGCTGACTGATGGTGGCATCTTGTCCAGGTGAACTCTAGTGCTGGCGACGTTTGCCCTGTGGGCTATTATTGCCCGTTGGGTACCAGGCACCCCCGGGAAAACCCGTGTCCCCCTGGGACGTGGAGCAGTGCCACGGGGGCACGGGACGCTGCGTCCTGCTGGCTCTGCCCCGCCGGATTCTTCTGCAATGGGAGTGGCCTCATCCAGCCTTCTGGTCTGTGTGCACCAGGTAAATCCTTCTCTTACTTATCCTTCTTGTGTTGAACGCTGGAGTGATGCTGGATTATTAAGAGTTTAGCATTAGAGTTAACTTATAACTGGTATTGTTCTCATTTGTGTGTTACCATACTGCAAATATTTCTAGTTTGTTCATACTGGTACTTAGCAGTGGATAGTTCAGGTCATGAAAGTAAAAATTCAGAACGGGGTTTTGTTTCAACCAACCCCTTGAGTACTCTGTAATGGTGACTCTAAACTGGTTGGTGGAAACAAAATCTTGGTCTGGAATTTTGCTCTTTGGAGAATGAGTATGGCTAGTACTGTGGCTCCACTCCAGTCCACTGGATCTCAATGACTACTCGATTCCTACAGGGTTTTACTGCTCCGGTGGAGCGAAGTCCTCCAGGCCAGTAGATGGTGTGACGGGGAACAGCTGTCCAGTGGGGTATCACTGTCCTCAGGGCTCCACCTCCCCACTCAACTGCCAAGACGGCACATACTCCAACACCACAGGCATGTTGGGCATGTGTGTCTCGCTGCCAAAGCTAATGCTAGTGCTATATGTATACTGTGCAGAACTGTGGTGACTCCTGTACGCTCACACGCAGCACGTGGTGCAATAAACGTGGAACATGTGCAAACGGAGTGGTCTCCGTCTTTCTGACACACGGACGCTTAGTTTCCTGGCTCATATGTGTCTGTGTGTTTGTGTGTGTATGTGCGCATGAGTACAGGTGCTGCAGAGTGCTTGGACTGTCCTGCGGGGAGATACTGCCCCCTAGGGGTGCAGGTGCGACTGTGCCCAGCAGGGCACTACTGCCTGGGGGGCAGCAGGGAAGAAGATGTCTTGCCCTGCCCGCCCGGCACCTACAATCCTGTGCCAGGGGCGAGTCAGCTGGAGCGGTGCCGGCTGTGCCCAGCCGGTGAGAATGCTGGCATGGCGATGCCAACTTCCTGTTTGCGGTGGCGTTTCTCGGAGCTCCTGTCCTGAAGGCTCCATGGCCCTTTGCTGCTGCCTTTGCACTTCCCGGCGATCAGCTTAAAACAATGTATAACAATAATTTGTGGTCAACCAACATGATACCCAGGTGGATCAACAGCAGGACCTCTTATCGTTTCTCTCTAAAAACACAAAGTGAATGACTGGTCAATTCGACAGCACAGAACTGACGTTACAGCATTCAGAGAAGCTCCAAATTCTGTGAAGGAGCTGGTCTCTGAAAGTACCCCTTGTATATTTAACCAGTGGTAGCATTTTTCTGTGTGGTGTGCTGTGGTCTCCCTAGCCAGTGCTCAGTAGCATTCACTGTGCCGTTACACCGATGAGGATCCTAGGGGGTCCGCAAGCTCATTTCTGACACCCTGCCCTCCTGTCAAAGGGTTGTTCTGTGAGGACTGGGGGCAGGCTGAACCCACGGGTCCCTGCCAAGCCGGATACTTCTGCCTAGCAGGTGCAAACCGCTCCTCTACCCTGCCTCTCCTGCCGCGTCACGTGGTCCGGCATCTCCGTGTCTGACCTGCCCTCTCTCTGCTCTCTGCTCTCCGTTTCAGGGATAAACTTCCGGAACCCGGATGGGAACATCAGTACCGGTGTGGGGGGGGCCTGTCCTCGGGGACATTACTGTCCTGCTGGCACCAGCCTTCCGGTGCCCTGTCCACTGGGGCACTTTTCAGACAGGTACCATAATCCGTCTCATAATTTAGATTTACTTTAGGTGTGGAAAATGATGCAACGACCAACAATGAAGACAGATGCCCATGAAGCACAGCTTCCCTGTCCCCCCTGAGCAGTGTCCACGTGACCGAGCTGTCTGGGTGTCAGCCCTGTCCTCCAGGGTGGTTCTGCGGATCTGTGGGCCTGGTCAGGCCGACTGGACTCTGCAGGGAGGGATTCTACTGTCCAGGGAGGGACTCCTCACCCACTGGTAATACTGGCATTGCCAAACAGGACACTTGCCTTGGACATTACTAATTCAGGGCCCGAACAGAGTAATCCGCTGTCCTGAAGTGTTAGCTGACATAGGACTTGTTTTCTGGGCCTCCGGAATCTTAAAGAGGCTGGGTGGAAATGTGAACCAGCCAGGATGGGAACACGTACGCAGTGCGTCAACTGATCTGCCTCTTCTCCTCCATCGTAGGACCTGAGGTGGGGGCAGAGCATGGAACTCAGCTGGGACTTTTGCTGAGGGTGGGATCCGCGGAAGAGGCGGGGCTTTGTCCCGTAGCCCACTACTGCCCAGTAGGGAGCGCCATACCCACACCATGCCCTGCCGGGACCTACACCAATCTCAGCGGTCAGGCTGAGTGCTTCCGCTGCCCCGCCGGCTACTACTGCCCCGAGAAAACCAGCAACTACACCAGGTTCCCCTGCCTGCCTGGATTTTACTGCCCCGACGGTGCGGAATGGCCACCACCATTGTTTGTCATGTCAATCTTATGATACATTTTCATGGTGTTAACATCTCTAGATCAAAATGCTTCAGAAGTACTGACATTTATGTAGTGGTTTGACATTTTACAACCCTGATTAACTTAACCCTAGTTACCGCCCCCAAACGGATCTGGGCAGTACTGGTGTGTGCCTGCCTCAGGTCTGTGTTGGCCCACCGTGAAACCCGTGGTGCTGGGCTGTTGTGTCTCCAGGCACCAAGCACTCCACGCAGTACCCCTGCCCCCGTGGTTACTACAACCCCGAGCCCATGACCCACAGCTTGGACAGCTGCCTGCCCTGCCCCCCAGGGCACTACTGTGAGAAGGAGAGGCTCACATCAGTGTCGGGGAAATGCAAGGCGGGTCAGTGGGATTACTGTGGGTTTATGATGTGCTTTGCACTGTTGGGAGAGTGTTGTGATGCATACTGATGGAGGTTCCCCCTACACAGGCTGGTTCTGTGTATCTGCAGCCTGGAGCTCCCAACCCTTTGATCTGGACAACTACACTAACGCCAACTGTTTGTGCCCAGCTACCTCCACTGGGGGCAAATGTCAGGAAGGGTATTTTTGCCCTAAAGGCAGCTCTGAACCCCAGCCCTGCCTTCCTGGAGCCTTCTGCAATTCATCAGGTATTTTGCACTTGCTGACTGGATACAAGTATTTGGCCAGTGACAGGGTGTTTACTTAGACTCAGGTATGCGGCTAATTGAACACTGATAGACTGTGTTCACACAGACACGGGTGTGCAGGTATTTGAATACTGAAAGATTGTATTCACAGACATTTAGGGGTGCAAGTATTTGAATAATGATGAGGTATGTTTACAGAGACTCAAGTGTGCAGGTAACTTAACTCTGACAGATTGTGTTCACACAGACTCAGGGGTGCATATATTTGAATAGTGATAGGGTGTATTTACACAGACTCAGGTGCGTAGATTTTTGACAGATTGATCAATGACAGATTGTGTTCACACATAGCATGGAATGCAGGTATTTGGACAGGGTGGTTTTAAACTGATTCAGCTGTGCAAGTATTTGGACAGTAACAGGGTGTGTTTACACAGGCTCAGGTGTGCAGGTATCTGAAAAGTGATAGGTTGTGGTGTTTACACAGGCTCAGGTGTGCAGGCGTTTGTACAGTGACAGATTGTGTTCACACAGACTCAGGTGTAAAATTATTAGGACTGTAACAGATTGTGTTTGCAAAGACTCAGGTGTTCAGGTACTTGCTCAGTGACAGAAGTTGTTCTTACAGGCTTGGCTCAACCTGCTGGGCCATGCTCCCCAGGGTATTACTGCACCGGAAGTGCTACTCATCCAAAACCCACAGATGGGATCACTGGAGATATCTGCCCCCCAGGGGCATACTGTGGTAACTGCATGCATGGCTGACTTACAGTATGGTATAGGTTATATCCCAGAAAACACACATATGTTGAAATAGCATTGATTCCATATCAGAAAAAAAGGTTGAAACAACGTTGATCCTCAGTGTTTCACTTTATGTCAACACTGAATCAAGGTTTTGCCACCAGCAATTTTTCAATACTGAAAATCTGACCAAAAATCAGTTCAGTTTCAATGTTGAGAATTTAACACTGACACATTTAACTATAATTTAACATTGAAACAATAACATGGCGCTATCTGGGATATGTTAACCTTGCTAATTAGGTGGTAGAATAGTATGACCCAGAACAACTTGTCTTAGCTTAACAAGTACAGCATTGTGCTCACAATGCAAAAGTTATGGGTTTGAAGCCCAGGAAGCACACATAAACTGTAAACCTTCTCTTTATTGTAGGTCACTTTGGATTAAAGTCGCAGATACCTGTAAATGTGAATGTCACATGGGGTATGTGTTCTGTCTCTGTGTATCAGGTGAAGGTTCTACAGAACCCAAACTATGTCCAGCTGGGACATTTTCCCCAATGGTGGGTCTTCCCAGCAAAACCCACTGCTGGCCCTGCACACCTGGGTTCTACTGTGGGACTGCAGGCCTCCTGGCTCCCACAGCAGCCTGCTATCCAGGTGAGTGCATGTTGCGGTTCCTTCCATTAATGTAGGGATGACGATGATGATGATGATGATGATGGGATCGCACATGAGTCATCAGCACTCACATTGTCTGTTGACTAGGATACTGGTGTCCACCTGGTCAGACCAGTGGGATGGCAGTGGCGTGTCCAGTGGGACACCACTGTCCTCTAGGTAGCCCCGCCCCCGTGCCCTGCCCCGTGAGCTCGTACCAGGACAGGGAGAAGCAGGCCACCTGCAAGCCCTGTGAACCAGGTGGGACAACATGCCTAGTTAGCACAGCCACTTAACATACTTACTTAATAGGTTAGCCAGTTTAACTATTAAATTGTGTTCCACTACTAACAGTATCACCCAGTCATATTTTGCTGGTATTTTCCTATTTCTGTTTCTGGACTAGCAGCTTCTGAGGGAGAAACATTTTAACATTATTTGATGTTATTATGACACATGAATGATGACCTCTGTACCCTGCCTAACCCTAACCCTAACCCTAACCCTGCCTAACCGTAACCCTAACCGTGACCCTAATCCTAACCCCCCCTCCCCCCCCCAGGATACTACTGTGACACAGGACTCGGCCCAGCCAACACATCCAGCCTCCGGCCCTGTCCAAGAGGACACTACTGCCCCCTGGGGACTGGCTTGCCACAGCAGTATAAGTGCCCCCCAGGCACATTCAACCCCAGGGAGGGCGCAGACGGCATTTCCAGCTGCCTTTTATGTCCTGCAGGAAAGTTCTGCCCTGGCAAAGGCCTTGCTGAACCTGCAGGTGAACCAGGGAGCGTACAGCCACCATGATAGTGTCTTACATGTTACTGAAGCATTTCATGTGTATGTTCTTGCACATTTGATAGCAGTTGGCACATATCTATCACTAAGTGCACTTCAAGTGTGAGTCAGCCATAATGGAATATTAAAGGTGGAAGGTCCCCGCGGTGTCGTGTTGTTGCTAGGAGACTGCCATGCTGGATTCTGGTGCCAGAAGGCATCTATCACCCCAACTCCCATGGGTGGAGAGGCAGGAGAAACCTGCCCTATGGCACACTTCTGCCCCCGGGGTAGGTAACTCACTCCATGTGACTTGCCAGCTGCAAATTAATTTTTTACAAAACACAAACGTCACCAGTCAGGTGCTTGTGGTCTGGATGAGAAACTGATCGTGTCTCCTACTGCCTCCTAGTGGGAGGGCAGCCTCTTCATGTTTCTATTTGTGTGAGAACACAGAATTCCTGCTGGTTCTTATTACACTTTCAGTACAAAGATTAACGTCAGTATTAATATACACAATACAGCAGGCTGCAGCCTTTTTGAGTTTTACTGAGCCGCCGTCTTCCGTTTCCCAGGCACTGCATCGCCCCGGCCCTGCCCCGTCGGCTCCTGGTCAAACAGCACCGGGCACAAAAGCCAGGCCGAGTGCCAGGCCTGCCCTGGGGGCTTCTACTGCGGCTCTGCTGGACTGCTCACTCCTTCAGGACCCTGCGCTGAAGGGTGCGTCTGAGCAGAGGCCTAAGTGCTGCTAGAACTGAAGAGCAGGGCTCACCCACCTGCTCCTGCTGTCTGCTTGTTTTTTAAAAGCCACTGGACAGATGCACAACAGGCCAGTAGAGGGCATAGTAGAGCCATGACTGGAAGATTCAAGCTTATATAGTAGGGAATTACCCTTATATGGAGCCCTTAACCAGCTGTATTGTGGTTCTTGTCTCCACCAGTTTTTATTGCCTGGAGGGGGCTATAACCCCAAACCCAACAGGTGGAGCCACCGGAGGACCTTGTCCAAGGGAACACTACTGCCCTGTAGGAACTTCTCTGCCTGTGCCATGTGAGCCAGGGACCTTCATGGCTGCGACACATGCCACACACTGCCGGCCTTGTCCCCCTGGCATGTATTGTCTGAATGGGACGGTGCTTCTGTGCCCAGCAGGTCAGTGGCAAAGCTAGAGCTCAACGCAGGAAACTTCATAAGTACAACAGCTACATATAAAGCTAATAACTGAAGCTGCAGTTTCTTTCCATCTTCTCTTGTTCCCTGTACCACTCTGTATCCCCTACAGCTGTGTTCCTCAGAACACGTGACAATATAACTGGAAACTGAGTTTATAGTGCCATCTCCTGGACAAAGAAATACTCAGAAATAATCACAATGCGCATCTATTCTTTGTTCATCTATCTATCTATCTATCTATCTATCTATCTATCTATCTATCTATCTATCTATCTATCTATCTATCTATCTATCTAACCCTAACCCTAACCCTAACCCTAACCTTAACCCTATCTATCTGTCTGTCTGTCTGTCTACATTAAGCAAGGCTGGGTAACAACATACCACCTCATTTAGCTTCATTTAGTGTTTAAGCTTTACCCAGCATAGGGTACTCTACAAAGACAGATATAGATATAGAGGTAAATATAGATATAGATATAGACAGACAGGCAGACAAACAGACAGATAGATAGGGTTAAGGTTAGGGTTAGGGTTAGATAGATAGATAGATAGATAGATAGATAGATTGATTGATTGATTGATTGATTGATTGATTGATTCCTTACCTTGAATATGACACTAAACATCCTTCTGCTTGATGGTGTCTTTCACCTGAAGGATTCTACTGTCCAGAGGCTGTGGGTTATGACTGGAAAGCGTGCCCGGAGGGGACCTACAGCGCTGACCAGGGCCTGATCGCAGTCTCTCAGTGCCGGCAGTGTGATGGGGGCCACTACTGCCCCCACAGGAATGCTACTGCACCTGCAGGGCTGTGCTGTGCGGGGCACTACTGTGTGAGAGGGAACACCTCTCCCCAGCCCCACCCACACAGGCCAGGTAACCCACCTGCAGAGACAAACAGGCACCTGAAGAGCCACAGACGGTGATCAGTATGCTGTGAGTTTTATACTCTTGGTTGGAAGCAATGTGTTCCTTCTGAGAAGATCAAATCCAGGCCATGCAGTAAGAGGTCACGCATCACCCAGTGTGGATGTTTCGCGGATTGTGGTGTGTGTTTACCTGCAGGAGAGGGAGGTCCATGTCCAGCCGGATACTACTGCCATCAGGGTACCACTGACCCTCTGCCCTGTCCAGAAGGAACCTTCAGTAATCTGACCAAGAGAACCTCACAGGTAGATAACAGTTACTACATCTGTAATGTTTCTTGGCACTTCCGTAGGTTTTCCATTAACATGGTCGGTCAGAGCCTCCGTAGGTATTCCACTAACGCTGTCTATCAAACCCCCCCACAGGAAATCCATTAACACTGTCTTTCAAAGTCTCCATTGACTCTCCATTAGTACTGCCTTTGAGAATCCCAGTAGGTCATCCATTATTGCTGTCTTTCAAAACCCTCCACAGGTACATTAATAATCTACCAGAACCTCCACAGTTCATCCATCAATGCTGCTTGGCAAAGCCCACATGGATGATACGTTAATACAGTCTGTCAAAGCCCGTCTGGCTCCTCCACTAACACAAGGGAGTAAAACAGGGCAGAGATGGAAAGTTCAGGCCCAGAAAGTACAAATCCAGACCAAGGTTTTGTTTCAACCAACAGTTGAGTGCTCTGTGAATGTGACTGTTTATGCTCAACTGGTTGGTTGAAACAAAGTCTTGGTCTGGATTTGTCCGTTCTAAACCTAAAACTCGGACATAAGGTGGTGTAGTGCTTAAGGATCTATGGTCAGACCACTACATATTAAAATCCCAATCCGGTTGTCCTTCAGTGTGGTGCTGAACCAGGTATCCAGCCGTGTTCAGTAATGCTGGATGTCAGCGCCTGCGAAGCGTCTGCTTTCTCACCCTGTCCTGCTGTCCCACAGGAGGACTGCGTGCTCTGCCCTCTGGGCCACTACTGTCACACAGTTGGGCTCACCATGCCCAGTGGGGAATGCTGGGAAGGTTTTTACTGCCAGCGGGGGGCGATGCTGCCTAACAGCCCAATCAGAGACAAGAGAGGTGGGGTCTGTCCTGCAGGTAACATTTTATTCATCTTATTCTAAAATAGATTTAAAATCTATAATTAATGTTAAATGATTTAATCATTACACTGCGGTTATGAGACATGGGGTGTTTCTCAATACCAAGAATGCAAAGACCGTATTTGTGGTCTTGGCAAGATTGGTCTTGCTAACTTGCCTTCCAAGAACGAACTTGGGGTGCAATGAATCATGGGACTGATCTTATTTAGTGAGGATGCAATCCTTGATATTTGGCATGGGGGCCAGAATGACATCCTGAGATTATTCCTGCCCCCTGTACTTCTGTCCTTGTATTGGAGTTGGTCTTCGGCAATGGAAGACGATGCAAAATGGGTACGTGAGAACACAAATATGGTCAAGTATTCATATTGAGATATACCTATGGGTTAAATTAAAGGCTATGCGAATAGGGTCCTTCAGGCACTGAGCTGGTCACCCTCAGATGAAATGATTCTCTGTGTGCTTCATTCAGGTCACTTCTGCCCCCGGGGCTCAGCGTATCCACAGCCCTGCCCTGAGGGCTCAATCAGCACGGAGGAAGGCCAGGCCCACTGCAGCCCCTGCACTAAAGGGTACCTTAACCTGTCACTGACTTGGGGGCATTCACGCATACACATACAGCTCTTATCAGCTTTTGATATTTTCACTATCCCCATCCACCCAGTTTCTACTGTCCCAGGAACAGCTCTTCCTACATGAGCCATGAATGCCCTGCTGGATACTACTGTCCTACAGGAACCAGCTCCAAGTACCAGTATCCCTGTCCAGCTGGAACATTTAACCCTCATATGAGGGCGGGGGGGATTCCTGATTGCTTAGTCTGTACACCAGGTAACAACAGACAGCTTGTTCTTATTTTAAACAGTTTATGTTTGAATGCAGCAGCTTGAAATGAAACTGTTTGGCCACCAGAGGGTGCTGTTGGCAGTTAACGTGAATCCCTTTCCTTTGAGGCTGAGTGTGAGTGCTATGTAATGTGTGTAAACGAGAGCTACCTTGGCCATGCTCCTCGTAGGTTTGTTCTGCGGTTCTCCGGGGCTGTCTGCACCCTCTGGCCGGTGTGCTGCAGGATATTTCTGCCAGGCTGGGAGTTCCGCTCCTAGTCCTGAGGGTCTGTGCCCCCCCGGACATTACTGTCCTGAGGGCTCCGCTTCGGCCCGACCCTGCCCCCCAGGCAGCTACAGCAACACAAGCGGGAACTCAGCAGCCTCGGACTGCCTGCCCTGCCCCCCAGGTGAGCTTGTCTTACCCTTCCAGGTCCAGCTTCCTCTCACGTGAGTCCAGGGGTGCTGCTAAATCATATTGCTAAGTCCCCAGTCCAGACCATTTCTCCCCATTATGGCGCACCTGCATGAGACTGATAATTTTTAAATAAAATGTGATTTTATTTCACGACAGCTAATGTCAGTAAGAGCATTAAGGATACTAAGATATGTCTTGACAACAAAAGCACAGAACTCTGGCTTCTAACTCTCCCACAAACTAAAATTTGGGTAACAATATATCAGTACTACATTAGTAGTTAGTCATGTGAGCTTTTTTTTGAGTGTTAGTAAACATCTTTTCTAGGGTTCTCCTGTGTGGGCTTGGGGCAGACCCACCCTTCCCAAGCCTGTCAGACTGGGCATTACTGCCCCTCAGGCCAAACTGCCTCCCTGCCCTGTTCCCCGGGATATATGTGCCCCCTGGGTAGTTCTACTGAGACTCCGTGTGCTCCTGGCACCTACCAGGATCGGCCAGCGCAGGTAAAGGCGTCATTGATCCTGTACTCCCCCTGTATCCCAGCATGCCTTGCTGCTCCATGGTATTAGTTTAAAGTTATATTGCTAACCATTAATCCTTATTAGTCTAGACATGGTTCCTTTCTTCCCTTCCTCAGGCTGAGTGCCTCCACTGCCCAGCAGGGCATTTCTGTGTGGGACAAGTGGTCAGTGTCCCAGGAGAGAAGATGGGGGCACGGCCCCCAACCCCTTGCCCTAAAGGACACTACTGCCCTGCAGGTGGGTCAGCTGCTGTGACAGACCATGTGACCTCTGAAGGGGACAGGCTGTTTGACCTTTTTGTCATGTCCTTGTAGGTTCAAGCTCTGCTGTGGAGTTCCCGTGTCCCCCAGGGACTCTCGGCACTCGGGCTGGCCTGGCCAGCAGCGAGGCCTGCGAACCCTGCCCCCCAGGCAAATACTGCAGCGCTGCAGGGCTTTCCGCCCCCATGGGGGAATGCTCGCCCGGGTGAGGTCCCGCACAGGACTCTCATCTGTGAACCAGTATGCTCTGTCACTGAGAGAAAGGAAGGTACATTTAAAAAGTAATCTCTCTTTACAGGTATCTGTGTATCCAAGGTGCTGTTTCATCTCAGCCAGCAGGGGGCACAACTGGTAGAATCTGCTCCCCTGGGTTCTTCTGCCCTCAAGGAACAAGTCATATGCTGCCTTGCCCACCTGGAACATTCAACCCCTCTGAGGGTACAGAAAATGGGTGTGGCCGTACTCAAAAATGGGTGTGGCCTCAACGTTCTTACCATTTCATGCTAACATAACAGCTGCACAGTTTCAAGTACACATGTTATGATGTCTTGGCTGCCAGGGGCCCCGTCTGCAGATTCCTGCATACCCTGTCCGCCAGGCCGTTACTGTGCCGGTTTCGGGCTGGACTCACCCTCTGGAGGCTGCAGACCGGGGCATTACTGCATTCTGGGGGCCCAGTCCCCTGTACCTGAGCTCAACAGCACAGGTACTGTGCCAGTATGGGCACCCCTAGCCGCTGCTTGATTGCCGTACTGGGGGACTCTGTTTTGGACAGGATGTGTGACCATCTGTTTCTTTGCAGGGAGAAACTCGTCAAAGTTCAACTTTTCAAACAATATCACCCCTTTCTGGCGCCAGGCAGGAGGAGATGTCTGCCCTAGGGGCCACTATTGTCCCAGGGAAAGCCCTGACCCAAAAGCCTGTCCTCCAGGTTCTGAAAGAGTAATACTGCCGAGGTCCTGTTTCAAGTGTCCTTAACACTACCCTGAACATTTGCTTTCTTTCAGGCACCTTTCTTGATAAATATGGTGCTAAGTCTGTGGCAGAATGTGAGCCCTGCAGCCCAGGATTCTACTGTCCCCACTGGGGTCAGAGCTCAGCTTCCCAAACCTGCCCTGAGGGGTGGTACTGCCCCGGGGGATCTGGGTTAGAGGGGCAGTCAGGTACGTCACCCCACACCATGGGGGCTTTGTGTGTGTGCAGATCTGAGGCCTCATGCCATGTTCATCAGTGAGCTGCTTCCCTGTGTCTGGCTTAGGTCACCAGTGTCCCCAGGGGCACGCCTGTCCGTCCGGCAGTGCGGCACCCACCCTCTGCCCCTCGGGCTTCTATCAGCCATTGGCTGCCCAGCCAGCCTGCAGACCCTGCCCTCCAGGTACCTCAGCTTTTTCCTAATGATGGGCAAATGAAGCTTCATGAACCATTTGCTATATGTTTTTATCCCACTAGATGGCGCTGTTTGCTTGATTTGAACCATTATTTTTTTAGAGCACTATTTAATAGTGACTTCAGAAAATACAGCAAATGGTTCACGAAGCTTTATGTGGTCATCACTACTTTTTCCTGACAGCATTTCACTAGCAGAGTCTGCAAAGAAACATTGGAAATATATGTATGAAAAACAAAGTAATTATAATTCTACTTTTGTCAGCAACTGCTGAATATTTATGCATGTAAATACTAACATTTCCATACTGTACAGCTTCCAGAATCCAAATGTGTTTACCCTCATTTCCCTTCAGGGTACTTTTGTGTGGAGGGCTCATCCACTCCCAAGCCTTGCCCAGTGGGCACCCTAGGGCCAACTGCTGGCCAAGGCACTCTCCATGCATGCTCCCCTTGCCCACCTGGGTTCTTCTGCAGGGGCCACGCCCTCATCCTGCCCACCGGTCCCTGCACTGCAGGTCAGTGCTCACCTGTGCCTCATTAGGACTATAGACAAAAAATATTAGTGGTCACTTTGGGCGGAGCTTAAAGCTATGACATCATAATTGAGAGGGGGGGCGTATCCCTTGTTCTGATTGGTCGAGGGTTATGTCCAATGGTATTATACATGCTTATGCCATGTGTTGCCGATAGGGGGAGGTATGGTTTGGGGAGATAATGGTTGCCGTTAAACTTTAATAGAATAAAAATACATTACATGTATTTAATTAATGTGTTATTTTTAATTACATTTTAAGGAATAAAAAAACACGTAGCAGGAACATAGCCTACCACATACACATCCAGTGGGGGTTCCGTCAGCAGTAGACACAAGCGCCCGGCGTATTTTAAAAGAAAGCACTTAAATATAATAAGTTTAACCAAAATGTTTAAAGAAGAAAAACTTTAGTGCTGTAAGCACAGCACGTTCTGAATGCGTCTCTCTCTGTTCTTTAAAGGGCATTATTGCTCTCTCGGGGCAACGGAACCAGAGCCGATATCTCAGGATTTTGGGGACCTTTGCCCTCTGGGACACTTCTGCCCTGAGGGCAGCAGCACTCCTGTACCTTGCCCTGCTGGTACCTATCTTGCAGAAAAGGGCGCCCTCTCATGGTCCTACTGCTCACCCTGTCCCCCTGGACAATACTGCCAGCAGCCTGGGTCCCAGCTACCCTCAGGTAAGGGGACACCTGTGTTACATCCTTACCTGCTCACTCCACTTGTGGAGGGTCTTTACATGCTCTTCATGGTCTTTGCTTCTTTGCTAGGGCCGTGCTCTCACGGTTACTACTGCCCAGGCTTCTCATCCACCTCCACACCACAAGCCGGCCCCAGGCAGGCCCACTGTCTCTATAACTTAGCCACTGAGCATGAGCAGTGCACCTGGGAATACAACTGCACATTCACCTTTGGGATTACAGGTACTCTGCCCTCTGCCATTCCCCAGCACCACCCAGTGTGTAGATGTGGGTACTGTCATTAGCTTAGCCTACATGCCTTGAAAAATATGGAGCACCTAGGTAAATAACATAAGGACTTAGCATGGAAGCTGCCTGCTAGCACTGCTAACTGAGGACGCTCAGCCTTCCAGACCCAGTATAACTCCTGATAAACAAGAGCATTTTCTCACACTTCTCCCGTTGGTACAGAAGGGGGCACTGTTACTCCTCAGAACAGCACGGATGCCACGTGTGCCGGTTTCCAAGGAGACATCTGCCCCAAAGGTACGCTGCAACACACTGACAGATCCTATTTTATGAGTGTATCATGAAACTTTAATCAGATTTAGTTTTCTATCTTTGTTTAAAAAAAGACAAATGGAAATCTAATTTTCTTATTACCACGAGGTCTTTACATCTTAAAATGTAAAATGTCAGACTAATCCTTCAAGAATAATAAGAACCTGACCTCGATTTCTGTCAGAGTTGGCTGCCTTTCATCTCATTTTGTTACATGTCTTGTACTCAGGATTTTATTGCCCCAGAGGCTCCGCCTTCCCCCGCCCCTGTGACAAGGGCCTGTACTGTGATTGGACAGGACTCTCTGGCCCAGCAGGATCTTGTGCTGCTGGCTATTTCTGTCCTCAGGGCAGCACTGGACCTCAAAACTCTCTCTGTCCCAAGGGCCACTACTGTCCTTCAGGCAGCTATCACCCCTTGCCCTGCCCTCATGGCACTCTGCGGGGTAATGCCTGCCCGGATGCTCCTGCTGCTTGCTATGTTATTCTGTTTACAGTGAGCCTCGACCCGCCTGGCTCGCTTCATGGTTACGCTTGCTGACCTTTCTGCATTCTTCTGAAAGACTCCATGGGTGGATCAGCTGAGCAGGACTGCTTGCCCTGTCCCCACGGTCATTACTGCGCCCAGAAGGGGCTGGAACTACCCAGCGGTCTGTGCGCCCCAGGGTATTACTGCCCTGAGGGGCAGCATACTGCCAGGCCCCCAGAACATGTTTGCGGAGCGGGCCGCTTTTGTGTCAAGGTCAGAATCACCCTCATGCCTCCCCCCAGCATTTCTGCATGTCATTTCTGTCCTCAACTGATCATAATGTCTGTTTCACAGGGCAGCCCCGGTGAGATGCTCTGTGGACCAGGCAGCTACCAGGCCAGTAAGGGCCAGAGTGCATGTGACGTGTGCCCTGCCGGTTACTTCTGCCCGGAGCAAGGTGGACGCCCCCTGCTGACACCATCCAACCCACTCAGGCGCTATTTCCCAGTGAGTCACATCACTTACATCTTTTGCCTCTTTTTCCAGCTATGACTCACCCCATCCCCTGTCACAAAGGATTCTACTGCCCCCCTGGAACGGCCAATCAGCATCCGTGTCCTCCGGGTAGCTATGGCAACCACTCTGGGCTGACTGAAGCTTCTGATTGCACCCCATGCGTGCCTGGGATGTACTGTAAAGGTTCTGGTACGAGATAGTTATTCTGAATTAAAATGAAAGTACTCATGGATACAAACTGTCCAGCTATGCTCTTAAAGTAATATACTCTTGAACTGGTGTCTGTAGGGAGCACGGCCCCCACTGGAGCATGCACTGCAGGATTCTTGTGTTTTGGGGGAGCCTCTCTACCAGCCCCCACTGATGGTGTTGCCGGTGACCAGTGCCCCTCTGGCTTCTATTGCCCCATGGGCAGCTCAGCGCCCAGTCCCTGCCCCAAAGGCACCTATAGGTACAAATTTGGCTGTATGTTGAAGTATATCGTCAGATAAAGGGGACTGCCTTACAGTGTCTGATAGCTGTATGTCTTATAGCACGGAAATACATAGACATTACAGTAGCTGAGTTATGTCTCATTGCAGTGTCAGTGCTACTTAATAATGGGGATTGTCTCATTGCAGTGTCAGTTTTGCTGTGTAATGGGGGGATTGTCACATTATAGTGCCAGTGCTGCACAGTATTGAGGACTGTCTTACTGCAGTGTCAGTGCTGTGTAGTCATGCGGCCCATTACAGTGTGAGTGCTATGTAGTAATGGGGGACTGTCACATTGCAGTGTCAGTGCTGCATAATATTTGGGATTGTCTCATTGCAGTGTGAGTGCTGTTGAGTTTTTGGCATTGTCTCATTGCAATGTCAGTGTTGCATAGTGATGGGGACTGTCTCTTTACAGTGTCAGTGCTGCATAGTAATGGGGTCTGTCTCACTGCAGTGTTAGTTTTGCATAGTAATTGGGGTTGTCTCATTACAGTGTTAGTTTTGCATAGTGATGGGTACTGTCTCATTACAGTGTCAGTGCTGCATAGTGATGGGGACTGTCTCATTACAGTGTCAGTGCTGCATAATAATTGGGGCTGTCTCATTGCAGTGTTAGTTTTGCATAGTGATGGGTACTGTCTCATTACAGTGTCAGTGCTGCATAGTGATGCGGACTGTCTCATTACAGTGTCAGTGCTGCATAGTAATGGGGGCTGTCTCATTGCAGTGAGCAACTGGGGCTAACTCACGCCTCACAGTGCCGAAACTGCAGTCCTGGATTCTACTGCGCAGAGGTGGGCCTGACAGCAGTGAGTGGACCTTGCCTTCCAGGTGAGAACTGTAAACTCCTGAGGGCTTTTGCAACAGCTCCCTCTTGAGATGAGCTTATTAACATTAATTATGATTTTTATTATTGTTGTATTTAATTATTAAGGTACTGCACCAGTTCCACACTGACTCTGCTCCAGTTACTTTGGATCACCTTTTGAAATGATTTTTAGGGTTCTTTTGCCTGGAAGGGTCAAAGAGTGCAACCCCAGTGGCAGGAGTTTGCAGTGCAGGCTATTACTGCAAAGCCGGCAGTGCCATCCCCAAGCCCTGCCCTGCCGGCACTCATCGGGCAAAGGAGGGAGGACAGGACAGGGGTGACTGTGAACCATGCCCTGACGGTATCCTCGCCCCACCTTGAATTCCACACTACATCCATGGAGTGTAGTCTCACCAGTGCAGTGCACGTTGTCACCAGTACAGTACGTGGCCTTGCTCAGTACAATATTACAGCTCGTGCCTGGGAATCACTGTCCTATATTATCAAATTATGACTTGCCCCATGGGACTAGGAGAGAATGGTTAACCTATAAAAAACAAACAGCACTCTACTCACCCATCTCCAACAAGACCACACGCACTGACACAACTGCTTCTCCTCCGCTGTAGCACCCATGTCAGCAGAACCCCTTCGCAATTCCCCCAAATGCGTCACACTCATGGGGTGTTCCTGTTGACCGCAGGCTGGTTCCAGGCCCAGGAGGGCCAGATGAAATGCCAGCCCTGTCCGCCGGGGCACCACTGCCCCGGTTCCACTACAGCACCGCTGCTCTGCCCGGCCGGGCAGTTCTGTCAGAGGGGTATTAGCCCCTGCCCCAGGGGGTACTACAGTCCAGCACTGGGTCTTACCTCTGCAGGTTATCCAACACTCCATTAGCTGCCTTGTGAAATATCATTTATTTATCATCTATACAGCATAAAAACTCACTTTAGTCTCCACTCTGCCCCGCCCTCCCCACCCACAGAGGAGTGCCTGCCGTGTCCAGAGGGATTCTTTTGTGGCTCGGCAGGGCTGGTCCGTCCCACTGGACCCTGCTCACCGGGTTTCCTCTGTATCATAGCATCGCAGGTGTCCAACCCCACAGACAACCTCACTGGCTCAGCCTGTCCGCCTGGAACTTATTGCCAGCTAGGGGTTGTGGCAGGTAAGTACCACCCACTCCAACAACTGGACAATGCAAGACACTGCAATCCACTGTATGGCTTCTCAATATATGAGAGCGCCCTCTGGTGGCTGGAGGTAAGAAATTGCATTCTGATGCCTTTAGCATAAGCATCTGTTATAGGTAGCTGCTCTCCAGGATATTACTGTGACTGGGGATCCAGCAGTCCCGAGCAGAGCCTGTGTCCCGCTGGGTTCTATTGCCCCAGCGGTACCGACTGGCCTGCACCCTGTCCCACAGGGATGTTCAGCACTCAGCTGGGCAACCGCCACCAGGAGGACTGCACTCGATGCCCTGCTGGGAGCATTTGCCAGGGTGTGTAGGACAGCCTTGACCACTCATTTGTCTTCCTGATCAATCACAATAAAGACCATAAAAAGAATAAGTGACACAAATTTTTGGGTAATACAGGTACAGGAGAGATTCAGCCTTCGGCTTGCCCCCTGGGGCACTATTGTCCTCCGGGAACAGCAGGGGGTGCTGCGTTGCCCTGCCCGCCGGGCACGGTGAGGGCAGATCCAGGAGCCAGCAGCCAGGAGGATTGTCAGCCTTGCCCAGCAGGTGAGCTTCCTTTCCCAGACCTTGTTGGGCCTTTCTGGCCCTGATGTACTATGCAGAGACACAGGGTGGCTCAGGTCATCTGACAGGGCCTTGGGCTTTCGTGAGACCTTATTGGCTAGCCCCGCAGGCAGCACTGATTATAAAAAGAGAGAGAGAGACTGCTCTGGGAGAAGTTAGAAATCCCCCTGAGCTCCTGTGTGTGAGTGTCTGTGTTTATATGCACACAGGAATGTTCTGTGCCCTGCGCGGACAGGCCACGCCCACAGGGCCCTGCCAGTCTGGCTACTACTGCTCTGGAGGGGCCCGCAGTGCCAACAGCACGAGGAACTCGGTCAGTCCACGAAAGTGCAGGGCTTTGCATCACAGCCTCCAAAAACTGACAGACGATAAACGCAGGAGAAAAACCATCAAATCCAGTGTGATCCTGCCAGGTTTATATAATGACTGCAGCTTTAGTTTCAATGCAGACTACAGGCTGCACTACAGATGGTTAATGGAGAGAAAAGGTCACGTTCTGGTGGTTTCAGGAAACCAGATATCAAATGTGAAGAAAGTAACTGACTGCCCTATGTCTGTGTTGATGTTTTCATGGGTTACAGTTTTAAATTCAGCATTAGAGTAACATTAGAGTCCTGATGGATTTGTGGTATCTAACACAGAGTAAAAGTGTCTGAGAGTGGACAGAGGCCTTCTATACCACAAGCTCGCACCCCAGTGTGGCGTCTGGACCTCAGTGCTCAGGTCTGACGCATCATCACGCTGAGTCACACCAGCGTCACTGCGCTGTCCGCTTTCCATCTTCCAGGTGACACCTGCTGGCACCGATCTGTGTCCACCTGGCCACTACTGCCCGACCGGCTCCCCCCACCCCATCTCGTGCCCCCCTGGCACCTACTCCAGCTCGCCCGGACTGAGTCGGGAGGAACAATGCCAGATCTGCCCCTCTGGATTCTTCTGTGACCGTCCCGCTCTGGTCGATGTCTCAGAGGCCATTCTCTGTGATGCCGGGTAGTCACATGACCTTCCTTTATTGTATCATATGCCATGCAGCTCCTTGTGGTCACACGACTTATTTAATCACTTAGAGAAAATCTACTGATACAAGATCATTCAAAAACTTATACAGCATTTCACTCTAATTTGATTTTGGTAAATGAGAAACTAATTTAACATCAATTTAACAATGATGTAATCTAGAAAATTGCCAGGGAATATAATGTGTTTTGGGAAACATTTCCAGCAATTTCAGACTCTGTCCCATAAAATCAATTAGACTTCTAATAAAAGGCATTTAATGCAGAGGATCCATATTATCAAGGCTACTAAATAAATGAGGGCTAATTCGGGGCAAGAAAAATCTCTGTGGTGGATTTTGTACCCCCACACTCCCCACTTGCTGGTTTCTCAGGCAGCAGCTTCTCCCAGCCTCTCCTGAAAGCACTGGAATTAGAGGCCCCTCCCAACCCCTGTCTTACTCTCTGTCAGGGACCGAGTTGGAAGGTAAGAGGAACACAGGCAAATTAGGAAAAAAATTCCTTTTTTTTAATTCATCAAAAAAAAAAAACAGTTTAACAAAAGCATAAACTCAGGCCCCAAAAAAAACAACTTCTCAAACCCCACAACTAACCATACCTCAAACCAAACAACTGACCTTCTCCCAGACCAGACATCATGAGGGCTATATGTACTCATTGGCCCAAACCACAAAACACAGAAAGGGTACAACCAATAACAAACTCCACAAATACACCAAATATACAAATACCACAAATACAAAAAAATTCATATCTCAATCAAAATAAGCAAAATTAAATTAAATTAAGTTAATCTGAAAGGAAATATTACTTAAACAATAAAGAAACTAAATACAAACTACTCCACCCCCATTGAAAACAACCTGTTGGAGCTGTCCAATTTCCTGTATTCGGTCCAGCTTCCATGTTGGCCACCTCTTGCCTGGAGCAGCAAGGAATCCGCCCCTACACTCCACACAGTAAATCAAAAGGGACAGACTCAATACACACATTCCAATTAACCAAATAAAGAAATGCATAAACAAATTAAATTTTAATTACTAATATTACAACTAAACAAACTGAAACATGAAATAAATGGCCATGAATACTTCCCTTTAATTTAACTGTGTGGCTGTGGGGGCAGCCATCACACTCTCCAAAAGCCCTGTCTTACTCTCCAATGCCCTTTCTTACTCTCCAAAGCCCTTTCTTGCTGTCAAAAGCCCTGTCTTACTCTCCAAAGCCCTTTCTTACTCTCCAAAACCCTGTCTTACTCTCCAATGCCCTGTCTTAGTCTCCAATGCCATTTCTTACTCTCCAACGCCTTGTCTTACTCTCAACGCCCTTTCTTACTCTCCAATGCCCTGTCTTAGTCTCCAAAACCCTGTCTTACTCTCCAATGCCATTTCTTACTCTCCAATGCCCTGTCTTAGTCTCCAAAGCCCTGTCTTACTCTCCAGCGCCTTGTCTTACTCTCAACGCCCTTTCTTACTCTCCAATGCCATGTCTTACTCTCCAATGCCCTTTCTTACTCTCCAATGCCCTGTCTTAGTCTCCAAAGCCCTGTCTTACTCTCCAATGCCCTGTCTTACTCTCCAAAGCCCTTTCTTACTCTCCAAAGCCCTGTCTTACTCTCAACGCCCTTTCTTACTCTCCAATGCCCTATCTTAGTCTCCAAAACCCTGTCTTACTCTCCAAAGCCCTATCTTACTCTCCAATACCCTGTCTTACTCTCCAATACCCTGTCTTACTCTCCAAAGCCCTTTCTTACTCTCCAACACCCTGTCTTACTCTCAACCCACTTTCTTGCTCTCCAAAGCCCTGTCTTACTCTCAACGCCCTTTCTTACTCTCCAAAGCCCTGTCTTACTCTCCAATGCCCTTTCTTACTCTCCAACACCCTGTCTTACTCTCAACCCACTTTCTTGCTCTCCAATGCCCTGTCTTACTCTCAACACCCTTTCTTACTCTCCAAAGCCCTGTCTTACTCTCCAAAGCCCTGTCTTACTCTCCAATGCCCTTTCTTACTCTCCAACACCCTGTCTTACTCTCAACCCAC
>JAODUD010000036.1:12012093-12024433 GCA_026784285.1 Stomatorhinus walkeri
ACACACATACACAGACAAGCCACACACATACACAGACACACACACACAAGCCACACACATACACAGACACACACACAGACACACACACATACACAGACACACACACAGACACACACAAGCCACACACATACACAGACACACACACAGACACAGACACACACATGACATTTACAGTGACCCTTCACCATACCCGCAGGGCTCTCTGCCTGTTTCCATCTTTTCCACCAGTCCTCCTCTCTGGTTCGTGACCATAGACGCCTGTGTAGACGGCCCCAGATACATTTTTGCTTTACCTTGCAGGTACGTGTGTTTGGAGGGCAGCGTGGGCCCCCGCCCCACTGATGGCCGCCAGGGTTACCTGTGCCCCAGTGGCTACAGCTGTCCGCTCGGCATCCCTCTGGAGGTGCCCTGTGAGCCCGGCTCCTTCAGCCCTGCCCCCGGCCTCGCCCGCTGCCTCACCTGCCCAGCAGGCACTGTGTGCGGCTCCCCTGGCACACGGCTGCCTACTCCCTGCCCTGCAGGTGACCCCAGTCCCTGGATTTGCTTCTTCCTGCTCCTTACGTTTTCACGTTACACATGCATGCAACAGGTGGCGCTGTGGTTTAGGAGCGAGACCTACACTGTGTCAAAAAATTATCTTTTACCTGCGAGAGGGTGGACTCAGTAGGTAATTAATGTGTGGTCCGCAGGACACTACTGCCCCAGCGGGACAGCCTCAGCCCTGCCATGCCCATCTGGAACCACCAGCCGGTGGACCGGAGCCCAACACAGCTCCACGTGTGTTCCCTGCCCCACTGGCCTGTACTGCCGGTCGCCTGGAAGCTCTGAGCCACAAGGTACAACCAGAGGGCCTCACATTCAGGGAGAAAATGTCCACCATTCCATTCACCCATCCATGTTCTATATCTCCTTTAGCAGTACAGGGTCAGCGGGACCCTAGAGCATTTCCCAAAAAGCAGAGGGTATAAGTCAGGGATCACCCTGGATGGGGAGACGGGAAACTGGCACCCAGTGCAAACCTGTAAACTCCTGTATAAGATGGAGACATCTTCAGATACTGAAATGTGCCTGGTGTGTCCTGCTTTGTGACATTAGCATTCCAGGGTAGTAGGACCCTCGGGAGTGACGGAGGAATGACTGAGCGCTGGAAGTCCCTCTGTTACCAGCCACAGATACCCATCAACACGTAAAATTCACTCTTCCTTGTTTGTGAGCAGGCCAGTGCCAGCAAGGCTATTTCTGCCATGGTGGAGCAAGCAGCCCTGCCCCCGAGAGCTCAGCCAGCTTCCCCAGAAACGGGCCCTGCTCCCTGGGACACTATTGCCCAGCTGGGACCCTGACTCCTGTGCCCTGTCCTGCTGGGAGCATCCGAAACCTCACAGGTGGGAACCACCTTCTGGGTTATTCATGCCACAAGCTTCCAGTTTAAATAAACTGCGCTCCCCCCTGGAGAGAAAGCGCCGCACTCTTACCATACAGTGCTAATGCTAAAATTATTCTAGTGTAGTTGTGGATGATAGCATCACTGCTAAAGCTTTAAATGCCACCATGATGCTAATGCTAATGAAGATCTTTACTTCGCAGGGGGGTCCTCCTTAGAGAGCTGCATGCCTTGCCCCCCAGGGTATTACTGCGCCAGTGAAGGGCAGCACTCCCCCAGTGGCCCCTGCTCTGCTGGGTTCTACTGTCCTATGGGCTACTCCTCTGTCAGCCCCGAGGCCCTCCCCTGCCCCCAGGTCTGCCCTGCCTCTCGCCCTCCTCCCCACAGAATCTCATCCACGCCTTCAGTGGGTTTTAGCTGAAATAAGAACACTGCCTGATTGCTCGGCAGGGCCACTACTGCCCCGAGGGCATCGCCTCCGCCCTGCCCTGCCCGGCAGGGACATACCAGCCCAATCCCATCTCCGACAGCTGTTCCGCATGTCCACATAGGTTCTACTGCCCCACGGCAATCACAGAAGACCCCCTGCCCTGCCCTCCCCACTCATACTGTCCTACAGGTAAATAGGGCAGGTAGGAAAAAAATTACCCAGCATGTAATACCTGCAGGCATGGTGCTCTATTTAGGAGCATGTTGTTATTTTCAGGGACTGAGATACCCCAGCTTTGCCCAAATGGCACCTTCACCCCCCCTGGTCTGGGGGGGCTGCGGGATGATGATGAGTGTATTCCGTGCCCCCCAGGAAGATTCTGCAGGTATTTTGACACAGTGGTAACGCCGCTCACCCCAATGGAAAACACACACGGCAGCTCATCCTTTTCTTGCAGGGTTGGCAGGATCCAAGGGCCCTGTGCTGCCGGGTATCTCTGCCTCTCTGGTAGCTCTGAGTTTGCACCCCAGGGAGCCCCCCCACGTGACTGCCGAGGGGTGGTGGTGTGTGCCGGCCCATGTCCAGCAGGTATGCCAAAGCGGACGAAGAAGGGGGCAAGAATGCTAAATATGCTAACGCCTTTATTGGCAGGCTAATACACACTACTTTACTAGCGGGGGCTAAATCCCTGATATGTTTCACTGTTTAATTTGATGGCGGTGCATTTTTTTCTACTACCATTTCAAACTGCAGGGTATTATTGCGAAGAGGGCGTCGAGGAGCCCCGGCCGTGCCCCCCCCACACCCTGCGCACCTTCCCTGGGGCCAGCAGCAGGCAGCGCTGTCTCTCCTGCCCCCCCCAGCACTGGTGCAGAGAAGGTGAGCGGTGTGCTGCCGTGGGAACGCTGGGCGCGTCAGCATTCGCCGCGAAAGTGAAAATGAAGTGAGGACGTTCTCACGGGACGAACCCAGTCATGTGAATAATCAGCAAAAAAAAAGCAAATCCAAAGGGGAAGGGGGGGTAATGCCAGTGTATGAATGCAGTGTGCTGGATGTCAGTGCATGCTCAGACACAGGTGCGGCCCCTCCCATTACAGGTGACCCCACCCCGTACCCTTGCCCTGCCGGTCACTATTGTGATGGACTGCCGGGGAGTGATGGACAGGAAGGGGTGGGGCCAAAGGAATGTCCCACCTTCACCTACAGATCTACCCCCAGGGCAGGCAGCAAGGGCGAGTGCCAGCCATGCCCCCCAGGGTACCTCTGCAATTCCACAGGTCAGAGGTCATGAGCATTATGGTGTACC
Organism: Stomatorhinus walkeri; assembly: GCA_026784285.1. Lineage (NCBI taxonomy): Eukaryota > Metazoa > Chordata > Actinopteri > Osteoglossiformes > Mormyridae > Stomatorhinus > Stomatorhinus walkeri. Next base: position 12,015,211 of record JAODUD010000036.1, read on the forward strand.
TTTTGGAATACAGTTAACTTGCAAGAGGGCAGGACATCATAATGGATTTAGAGTTTGGAAGGTTCACTTCACAGGAAAAGTCTTCCTCTAATACCCTTCAGCTCATGGGAGTTTTACTTACACAGAAGTCTTCTAAGGGCAGAAAGAAAAATTATCGGTTCAGAGAGATAATCAATCAGATTGAAGAGGAGGTGGGTCCAAGCAACTACAGGAGGCTGGACCAATCAATCAGATGTCTTGGTGACTCTAGTTGTCTGGACCCACCGACTCTACAATCTGATTGGTTTTCTCTCTGAACCATGTCTGTGTAAGTAAAAATGAGCTACCCTTCATAAAAGTACTGATCTGATTCCAATAACATATCCAGTTTTATTCATTGGAAGCTACATGTAGATTTACAGATTTTCTCTGCTGGAGGCTATGATCAAGCCACACAGGAAAGCAGTAAACCTGACTAGTGATGAATCACAGGCAGGTTTACAACCTTAAAGATTTGCATAATGTAGCTGCCTAAACAACTCATTTATTTACAAAAAATTAAAGAAGGGAAAAGAATGGAAAATAATTCCCAAAAAGGTTCTGGTATGGTGTACCGGCGAGGAAACTCATTACGAAAAACTGACCACTGGGGAGAGACAGTCCCAGCAGGACGTAGATGGGCCCTGTCTGATGATGGTCGATTGGGCTGCAGGGCTTGTGGACTACAGATTCCTGCCCTGCCCCCCGGGTTTCTGGTGCAGCGGAGTGGGCCCTCCAGTCCCATGCCCTGCGGGCAGCATGCGGCCACAATCTGGTGCCGCCACCCCCGCCCAGTGCCAGGTGTGTACTCCCGGAAATTACTGCCCCGACCCTCGCCACACCGGACGGCCCAACGTTCAAGGGGTGCCTTGCCGCGCCTCGTATCACTGCCCCCCAGGTATGCCGACATGGCCCGCCACCATATCACTGTACTGTATAATCAGCACATAATATTCACTATATGTCACTATTTCATACAATATTACTACTTAGTGAAAGGGGTAGACAAACCACAAAGCAATAAAAATACAAATGCAAAAATGGACTAACATGCAGCAGTCTTCTGGTTTGAGAGATTTAAGGTGGGATTAAGGTGGGTCAGCAGTGAATCAGCTCTGTCCGACCAGGCCTGTCCCGCTGCAGGTAGCGTGGCTGAGATACCCTGCAAGGCGGGGTTCTTCTGCGGCCCGGTGACAGGCGAGCCCGTGGAGTGTCCTGCTGGATACTTCTGCCCCGAGGGCTCAGAGAGCTACGCTAAAACAGAGCAAGTGTACGTTTGAGCACCGGTGTGTGGAAAGGAAAGGGGTCATTTACGCCAGCGGCTAATGTTTTACCTTAATATCCCTGGAGGAATTAAACTGCTTTTCCCACACTAGGCTTACCCTAGACTCACACTGGCTGTGATATGCAGGTGCTGATATTCAGAGCCCCATATGATTTGTTTAGCTCAGACATCTTCTCAGTTTGACAATCCTGTACATCATGACTTGATCTGGGGCTGCATTTTTCAGAACCTTCATAATGCTACAATCATTGTTAATTCAGAGAGAGAGAGAAAGTTCCCTGTGATGATCCAGGTCCTGATGTCTTCAGATCCTAGCAATGACTCTAATGACCGCGTTCCTCCTGTCCCCCCTGTCCCCCCTGCCCGGTCCCTCAGCTGCAGATTCCCATTTTACTGCCCTCCCAGAAGCCCACTAGCGCGGCTCTGCAACGGGGGTTTCTGGCCCCTCAATATCAGCGGCTTGCGCACCTCCCGGGATGCCAGCTGTGCCCCGTGTGAGGCTGGGAGCCATCGGCCCGGCATGTCTGCTGCCACACGCTGCCTGCCCTGCCCCGCTGCCTATCACTGCCCCCCAGGTTACAAATGCTGACTAATGTCTCTCTCTGCAGTCTATAATAAAAACTCAGTATACAATTTGTGTATAAATAAATACAGCATACATAAATAAAATGCATTATTTTACATTTTTTATATTTCCCTTCCAGGGACAGAGTTCTACTGGACTTTTCCCTGTCCCCTTGGGTATGTTTGCCCCCTGGGTTCTGCAACCCCCATTCCTTGCCCCCCGGGTTTCTATGGGAACAGCACCAAAGCAGAAACCCTGAGTGAGTGCCAGCCCTGCCCAGCGGGCACCTTTAACCACCTCTCCGGACAGAGGGCATGTTTCCCCTGTGGAAGCTCTTCCTTCTCCCCCCCAGGTAGGGCTTTCAGCACCTTAAACATATATAAGTCAGTAATCAAGGATGTATATTAAGATGCAATGTCAATGGTAAAAGATTCTTTCCATGCTGACAAAACAGTTTCACTTTCAGGGGCTGCTTCTTGTACCTGCTTTGGCCAGAACCGGGCCTTCCAGCACTCAGACGGGTCGTGTTTGTGTCTGTCGGGTTTTGTGTTCTATAACACGCTGGACCACCAGATTAGCGAGAGTGACAACCTGCTGGACTGTCAGCCTGAGGTCAGGGTCGGGGCCTGGGGGGGGAGGGGGTGGTTCCCGCCCCGTGTGGTCGCACGCTCCCTATCTGCTGCAATACCGAGTGTCCCTCCCCCACCTCTACCCAGGTAAATGAACGCTGTGCCACTGGACAGGCACGCCTTGCCACCACACGTGAATGTGTGACGCTCGCCCTCGACCTGTGTGATGCCACATGTGGATCGCAAGGGGGCACTCTTGATGTACAGCTAGGCATGTAAGTGACTGTATTATGACAAATACATGTCACCCCCTCTATCCCCAATAACTTCACTTGGAGCCACAATCATCTAGGTTGGCTGAGTTGAGGCATGTGACCTTTCTCTTATTGGTCGGCTGGGTTAATTGAGCCAAGCCGTGTGACCTTTCTCTTATTGGTCGTCTGGGTTGGCTGAGCTGAGACATGTGACCTTTCTCTTATTGGTCGTCTGGGTTGGCTGAGCTGAGACATGTGGCCTTTCTCCTTTTGCTCGTCTGGGTTGGCTGAGCTGAGCCATGTGACCTTTCTCTTATTGGTCGTCTGGGTTGGCTGAGCTGAGTCATTTGACTTCTCTCATATTGGTTCCCAGCTGCCGTTGCGAACACTACGTGTCGACCGAGGAGCTGTGCAATGCTTCCTGTATTTCGAAGCTCCCACATGTCTCTGCCAGGCCGGCTGTGGATGGGCAGCTCGTGCTGATGCTGGGGGGCAGAGATGGGCGCCGCAGCCGTACAATGGTGAGCCGTAGGGCAGATACATCCATGGGGCTCACCTCATTAACTGGTCCGCATTAGCTTACACTAATGGGGGAGAGGTATGCTTTGGAAATGGGCAGAACCTCAGCCAAGAAAAGTGCTATTCAGGATAAAAATAATTTGGCATTGTAATTAAAAGTAATTATAAACTTGGCATTGATATATGTGTGTTTTCTGGGGAGGGGCGATTGCTCTCCTCTTTAGTGTTAATTTGAATCAATGCATTTTCACTCCAGCAGCAGGATGTCAAGCAGCAAATTTCATTGGAGTTATTGAAGTGGAAAATAGTCTCTGATCCTTTGTCCCAAATTCCCCAGATGATACAAAACATCTTGGGCCCTGATGTCCACACGAAGGCCACAGGGAATGTCTACTTTGCCCAGTTTGACACAGACGGAGTGTTCGGGTGGATTATGACCAACGAGAAACTAATTGACACCTTGCTCTCAGGTTGACCCTTTATATCAGGAAAGATTAAACCTTTGACATATCTTAGGCTGGCTCTGACTAGCTTGCTTTACGGTTTACTTGCAGGATCAGTCAAAAACGTCTACAGAGAGTCTTCATGGAGGATAGACACAAAGTTTGGAGGCTTATCTCCTCCTAGCCATCTGCCCCGTGTCCCTAACCCTCTCACCTGCCTCTCGCCCAATGACATGCTCATCTTCCAGCTCACCATCACCTATTCTGGTAAGCCTCACTCTATGATGCAGCTGTTGAGGTCTGTAGATGGGTAGATGAATCCAATGGTGTCTTTCTTCCCAGACCGCCATCTCAGTCATTTCCCAGTATACCAGAAAGACCACCTGTTCAGCACCAACCCTGCCTGGGACTTCGGGGCCTTCAGACGTCTAGGACAGCTTATTAAGCACAGTCGTTTCAACATCACATGGTATGGTTGCTGGTAGCCCTAGTCTGTGTAGGTCAGCAATCCCATTGTGAAATACTTGATTTAATTGAAACCTTCCCCAAAATGACTTGCATGAGTGAAGAGAATCAAAGCTGCTGAGATCTAACCAAATTTCACCTCTCTACCCACCTATGCTTTGGCCAAGGTTTGCCCATGTCTTCTCTGAGCCGGGGACATACGTATTCCTGGATAACGGCATGCCAGCCTGGAGCCTGGTAGTGGTTGTGAGTGACCGAGGAGTGGAATGCGACCCTGCCCCCTTCAGGCCGTCCTCCCCAGAGCAGCTGGTTCGTCTCAGTGTGAAATGGCAGCGGCGGCCCAACCTACTGCCCGACCGGGCCACCATTGCAGGTAAGCCAATCTACCTTGGAAACATTCCACAACATCGGGAGAAATGGGAGGGACTTTCGGATTTTCTGTCATCCTCAGGTGTGCTGGGCTCTGTGGGACTGCTGCTCGCTGTGCTGATAGCGTCAGCTTTGTTCCTGGACTTCCGCCGCCGCGGCATGATCGTCTCAGCCCAATATAAACCTAGATGGCGAAGTCTAGGGGAACCGAGGCTGCATGCAGAGTACAGTCAGCGTGGGTCAGTAGGTCTGAAAAGCCAGGGTTCTTGCCCTTTAGCAACTTTGCTACAATTGTCTAAATCTTGCCTGTTTTTTCATTCTTGCCATAACAGCCCAGCTCTACTGGAGTGTCGAGGAGCTGCAGAGGGGGCAGAGGCTGAGGAGACGCTTATCAGCAGGGGAGGTGAAGCAGCAGTTTGTTACCTTCACCAGCTTCTTCATCCCATTATCATTAGCATAAATAGCATCAATGGCTTCAAATTAGTCATAAAAAATAGGATCTGAAAAGCAGCCCTCAGGGACCTACAGTCAGTCCATGTTTTTGCTTCCTCCCAGCTCCCTGTCAGTCAGTCCATGTTTTTGCTTCCTCCCAGCTCCCTGTCAGACAGTGCATGTTTTTGCTTCCTCCCATCTCCCTGCCAGACAGTCCATGGTTTTGCTTCCTCCCAGCTCCCTGTCAGTCAGTCCATGTTGTTGCTTCCTCCCAGCTCCCTGTCAGACAGTGCATGTTTTTGCTTCCTCCCAGCTCCCTGCCAGACAGTCCATGTTTTTGCTTCCTCCCAGCACCCTGTCAGTCAGTCCATGTTTTTTCTTCCTCCCAGCTCCCTGCCAGACAGTCCACATTTTTGCTCCCTCTCAGCTCCTGGAGCAAAAAAGTGGACTGTCTGTGGGTCCCTAAGGACCAGATTGGGAAACACTGCTGTAGAGTGTCTTAAGTTCTGGTTGATGATATTTCATAGAAGCTTTGGTTGTTCTCATGTTAGGGAGCTGAATAATATTGAATAATACTGCAATCTGGTCACTGCAATCAGGATACAAGGTGGGGCGGCTGGACCTGGAGGAGTTCAATGTGAGGACTCTGTACGACAAGCTGGAAGATCAGAGCCTGCATCTGGCTTCACAGCTGGCTTGCTATCGCAAGGAGACCCAAGAGTTCTACAAGAACATCCAGCAGCAGGCTGAAGCTTTAAAAGTAGGAAGGGGGGAGGTGCTGAGAGGGGGGTATGGACACAATGCTTCTGTAATCTCAACCCTACAACATAACATCATACTCTTCAAAAAGTGTTCCCTGTCAATAGGTTGACAGTAAGGCCGTAACATCAACAATCATTCATGGTGAATGTTCTTTGTAGGACCTCATCCTTAACATGGATGCTGTTAAGGTGGGTCATATGAAAGACATGCTTGCTCTGAACACGGCGTGCAGTGACCCTGGTGGTGACTGGACAGCAGAGCGGGATGGCCGTGCCCACGGGGAGGAAATGGAAGGTAAGCGATCTTCATAATTACTGGCAGGCAGATTTACCCTCCAGTGTTCTTATTTTGAACTCTATGCTGTGGCTGTAGCATCTTATCCTTCCTGCAGTTTGTTGACTGCTGTGTGGCCTCCCTCCAGACCCAGCTGTGCCAGTGCTGGGGGTGTTCTTGAGAGCTCTGGGGGCGCTGCAATCCTGGGATACTGGCGAGTGCTGGCCACAGCAGGATGCAGCTCTGCATATAGGTGGGAGCGCAGTCCGCGTCAGATCCGCACAGGTAACCACAACTCTCCTGTCCTGGGACACCTTCTGCTACAACCAATTACAACCTGGGTGCCCTGCGTAGTTCAGTACCTCCTCACAGGTTTGAAAATGTCTTGAAATTCCACAGGATTTACACAATCCTTTGCAGCTGTCTGTAACTAACATGACCGGGCATAAACCAGCAGAGGAGATGAAGCTGGATTCAGGTGGGGTTCCCTCTAATGGTGTGGATCTTCCATGGCTATGTTCATGTGTAGAGGGAGACTGAACACACTGACTGTTTCCTCAGCAAATCTGCCATGCACAGCTCCTTGTCTGAGTGAGAACGACTTCTCCAGGATTGTGGCCCTGACCCCTATTTCCAGAACGCTACAGGAGATACAGGAGTCCCTCCTGAACCTCCCACGTCAAGAAAAAGGTTTTTGGAGTTTTGGATCCAATCATGAAAATCTTTAAATGAAATTAAATGAAAACACACATCTAAAGAACGTCTTTATAGCAAAATGAATTTTTATATATTTCTAAACATTGCAGATACTACAGATGACTTGGTGGAAAGCCCCAAAGGACGGCTTGTCCCGTGGGCTCTGGACAGGCTCTCCCCTCAGCACTTTGCTGTCTTCTTGTTTGGTTGTGACATTGTGCGCCGACTGTGCGAGAGCCATGGCTTCCCCCGGGTAACGCTGCTCCTGGCCCAAACGGTTCCTGTCTCTCGTCAGCCAGGCCCACAAGGACCCTGCTGCCCAGATTTCCACTACGACCCAGACAATCAGATCCTCTATCTCTGCAAGGCCACGCTGGAGGATGTGGGCCAGTTCACCGCCACTCTCTTGCATTCCATGGCTTACATTGGCTCTGGTAACAAAACTTCTACTGTAGTATTTTATTGTCGCTACAGGAAGTACTCATGCACGATTTTGTGCAAGGTTTTGTGGAACAGCCTAAAAAAATGCTATGTGAATACATGAGTATATTTTATAATTTTATTGTCATTAAATTCCCCATGGCCCTAACCAGGATAAGAACTTGAAAGATCACATGAAAGATCATTGAATACTGATTTGCATTCAATATTATATTACAGGTCACAGAAAACATAAGTGTTTATATCCTCATAGCTTAAATTCTGAGAGGGAGGCACTACGGGTGCCATTGCAGTGTAAATGCTCACCTTACTGTTAACATTCGTGCTGCATGCAGCAGATTCGACGTCGAGCTTCATGGAGGCTCTCCACCGTGCCGTTTCTGCACTCGGCCTACCGCTCTTCTACGCCTCATTCACAAAAAGACACGACCATACGGTAAGAGGTTCACCGCTGCTGGGATCGAGCGGCCCCAACTCTGCCACACTATAATGGATTCAGCCATGAGTATGACTTCTACAGGACGGGGAGACCGAGGAGGGAGCAATGGGGTCGGTGTTCGACGACATTCTCAGCCTGACCATTCCTGTGGAGACGCACTTCACGGAACAGCTGCTGGCAGAGAGGTGAGTGTACTGGCCCACCAGAGGAGGACCGGCAATACCAAAAGCATCCAGGTTAATAAACATAATACAGCTTATTCTACTTTAGCCTGTTAATTAATGCATTAATTCATCTCATCTTACAGGCTGCAGAAATTCAAGTATTTCCAGCTACGGCAGCACCTGAGAGACCTAAAAACACAGGCGACAAACTGTGTTGGAGATGGTGCGTGTTCTTTACCTTTTTCCTGCAAATGACAGAGGGAGAAGTTTTACTGCTGCTCATAAGACAAGATAAGAGATGACTTCCAGACTGAGTACTTCCTGTTGTTCCAAACAGACAGAGAGAAATTCCTGTTGTTCCAAACAGACAGAGAGAACTTCCTGTTGCTTAGCATAGAGCTAAAACTCTGCTCTAAACATGTTTTTGTTTTCTGTGACAGAACCTGGACCCAAAGGGCTGGACACCCAAGAACAGGTACTGAGGGTCCAGACTCGCAGTTTGGTGTCGGGTGTTCTGAACAGAAGGTCCAGCTTTCAGGTTCTATTTGCTTTGCCACCATGCCGCAGGAGTGTAACGTGGAGCAGGAGATAGACCGCCTGAACAGCCTCTTCCTGTACCTGAGTGCCCGTCTCCTGGAAGGAGGGGAGATGAGCAGGAGGACACAGGAGCAGGAGGAAGCCGGGAAGAACCCGAGGCAGGCGGGGGGGCCATTTTGGGTGAGTGGGAATTGAATATTGATGATCATGGTAATAATGATAACAGTGAAAAGCTACATCCCATTATGTTAGCTGAGGATTGTTAGCCTCGCTGAGATGTCCCCATTTTTGATACAGGCGGGGGCAGAGTCAGGCCTCAGTCGGGGCAGCACCCTTCTGCTGACGCTCCGGCGCCACTGTGTGGCCCGGAGGCTCAGCGACATGCACCGCAGGCTGACCCAGATCAGGCTTTCCCAGGACAGCACCCTTCAGCACAGAGGCCAGGAAGCTGGTAACCTGGAGCAAGATGACCACATAGCTGGCACCCCAAAAGCGGGTGGCCACAGACCAGAGCTCCAGGCATCGAGTCACGCCACATCAGAGCTCCACACATCACATGACCCCATGCAAGAGCTTCAAATCCCTGGTGACCCCACACAAGAGCTCCAGTCAGGATGGCAGCACAGAGCAGCTCCAGAGAGCTGACCCCCCCGACCCCCCATACACAAGTCTCTTTTTGAGCCAGAAACCGGATGGCATGATGACTAACACTGCTGTCTCATACCTCTGGAACCGGGGTTCGAGTCTCTGCCACGGCTCCATGTGTGTGGAGTTTGCATGTTCTCCCCTCCAAAGTCCAGAAACACGCTGTGCTTAACTGGAGTTACTAAATTGCCCGTCGGTCTGCATGTGTGAGTGTGCCCTACAATGGGCTGGTGGCCCCTCCTGAGTCGTTCCCTGCCTTGCACCCATAGCGAGATGGATGCATGTTTTGTTTTTGCCCGTGGTGATGTGTAACTTCCGTGAAAGCTTTTCTTGGTGGTTACATTAAA
>JAODUD010000036.1:12027377-12038532 GCA_026784285.1 Stomatorhinus walkeri
TGTGTGTGTGTGTGTGTGTGTGTTATAACTTTGCTGTAGCCAAGCTGTAATCAGTCAGTAATCTTGCCATTACTGCAGTGAGCTGTTATAATCCCTCCAGTTCCCTGAAGCCTTTATCTAAATTAAGAGTCATCTTTAAAAAAACAAAACAGCAAGTCTATAGATTCAGTGTACATGGCTTTAACTTCAGTATATAGATTCAGGGTATATGGCTTTAACTTCACTATATAGATTCAGGGTATATGGCTTTAACTTCACTATATAGATTCAGGGTATATGGCCTTAACTTCACTATACTGATTCAGGGTATATAACTTTAACTTTACCGGATGCCTCTGCCTTCACTGGAGCCTCAAACTGCATTCCCTGCTGTGTCCTGTCACTGGGACCTGCTTGTCACAGTGACAGACAGTACACAGCCTTTCAGTTTTGCTTTCTTACTCGAATCCCCAGAGTCCTACCACCTTCAGCATGAAAAGGGTGGGAGGTGTGTATTAACGCGCCGGCTGGGACGGATCAGAGTGAGGACTTCACGCATCTGTCACAGTCACTTCTGCAGGCCTAATCCTTCTGTTAATTAAACTTTCTCTTCAGTGAATAGCATTGTGTTTAAGCAACAGCCATTAAATTGACTGTGTCTACCAGCTAGTAGGAAAAAATGTATACATTTAGCATATGTGTGTAAAGCTACAGAGTTCCTGATATTACACTTTTAAAGTTTCATATTGTTTTTTAAAAGAATCTGATGCAACCATGCAAGTATTGCAAGAATTTATCAGCCCAGGATCCAGAGAATACAAGCCTGGGCTGAATGATTGATGATGCTTCTGTGCGCTCTGAAAACGTGCAGTTAGTGTAACGCTTTTAAGAGCTTTTTCTATCTGTGGTAACAAGAATTAAGGTGGAACAGATCAAAGAGACTCACCAAGCTTCCAATAAGGGCCAACGGTCCATGCATAATGATCAATATACTTGGATAAGGTTTATAAGGTAATTCAGGCCAACGACTAATGGAAGGCAATGAAATGATGTGGCATTATTAACTTGAATCGAGTAGGTTCCTCCTATCCATTTTCATTCCCACTGGTGGTCTAACTTTCCATTTACAGTGGATTCACAAACTGCTTCCTGTAAAAATAACACCCCTTCATCTTCACAGGCGCCCTTATGGGGGTGGCCAAATTGCTGTGTGCACTATATGGGTGTCACAGGTGCTGAAATAACTGCCCTATGCTTCACAGCTGCAGCAACCGGCACCAGGAATCCACCTTCTTTGTTATTCAAAGTTATTTTCTTGTTTCTTCAAGACTGATGAGAATTTTTCCTAATAGTGCTGTTTTGTGACTGGTCACTGAATCAACGTTGGCTGTGCTGTTCATCCCAATACTGCAGCTCTACAAATGAGCTACAGCTCCTCCAATTATCCAGAAAGGGATGACAGTATGCCTGCTCTTTTCTGACTGCTGACACGGCAACCTGAGTATATTCTCAAACACACTGATGCCAGAGCATTGCAGTCGACGCTTTGCTGCGGTTTAAATCATCACATTCTGTGCTTTGTACGCCACTTGTACGGCTTGTTATTTGTACGCAATGGCACTTACATCAACAGAGAAGGCTCTTACATCATCACAAAAGGCTCTTACATCACAATAATTGGCTCTTGCATCATCACATTCCACACAACAATGGGAAATCGCTTTTCTTGGCATATGGGCACACTGCTCCCCATAAACCTTAGTTTTCGTTGTAAATGTATGTACCAACTGCATTACAATATGCTGCAATAACTTAGAAAAGCATCAAATGCAATTACCCAAAGCTTTATGACTGCAAGGAGCGGTGATTCAGAGGTTAATTTTAGATCCTTGTCCAGAGGGTCCACTTCCTAAGGAGGCGCTCAATGTGTCCAAGACACCCTGCTTTGTTTATCTCACTCTCTCTTGGTCATATATGTAGAGCAGACACCAGATGAGCCCCCCCCCCCCCAGTTCTCGCTTCACCCTTCTAAGCGTTTGCACGCCCACACGTCTCCGAGCACGGCGGCGAAGCCCTTCCAGCAGGCACGCTCTCTGCAAGCGTGTTGTTCTGCCCTCCTGCCTGCCTCAGTCCGGGGCCTCAGTCCTGTTTGGGTCTAATCCACCTGTCACTGTACGGTGTGGTTGCCATGGAGGTAGGGGTAGGGGTAGAGTAGGGGTACCTTGGCTGCCCCCTCCTTATAATTCATCCTTTTCCCTGTTCATAATAGCCACACAAAACATACTAATATCGAACAATACATTGGGTCTCCATCAAAGCTAGCTTGTTTTCTATAAGATCAATATTATATAATCCATCAGGATTCCTTTTTGTATTCATCCTAGCATTTCTAGGATTAAGGGGGAATTTTAAATGGCAGGCCAGCCTTGGAGTGTGGTTACACAGGAGACATACTGCCACCGTACAAAACAGTGAGGATTCAGAGTCTGGGCACAAACAGCCGGAATACCAGAGGCCTGTGGGAGCGGAGGCACCGTGCAGGCCTTCAAACCTGCAATCAGCAGAGTGTCTGAACCCCCCGAGCTTGAGCGCCGACAGCATGCACACTGAAGTTTGCCCTCACATTTACATGCCTGACATATAAATGCATCAAAAATCCGCCATCTCAAATGGATGTTCAGTTAAATGCGACGTACATCACTTCACGGCAATAGTGAAACCTTGCTGACCTAAGGGAAGTGGATCTTACAGAGTCATGGTGAATGCTCAGGCACTTAGGCTGCTCCTGTTCTGTCACTAACAGGGTTACGCAACCACCCGCCTGAGGAAGGGGGGGGGGGGGTGCACTGTAAATGATTCCCAGCCCCCACCCCCTTCACTCTTCCCCTTGTTTACTCATGCACTCACTGCCATGCGACGTGATTGGATCACTACAGAATAGTGTTTTCCCCATGAAAGATCCCAAAGCTGTTTGGGCAAAACTAGAGACTGACCACATCAACAATCAATAAGTAGCACTTTGCTAAAAGCTACCATCCCACAAGTAACACCAGTTCATCATGTAGTGTTTAAAATGCATATGAGACAACGCTGGGATGGTCAAAAACAAGTGGAGTGCAAACTGAAGTACCCATTTGTACATGTTACAGCTTTGTTCCTATTTATAGATGTGAATAGCAAGTAAAGTGCAAGCCAATTTATGTAAAGTTTTCATCTATACATGCCATTTCATTTTATGAGCATTAAGACCAAAGCTTTGTTTTAAACATTTCTTTTCTAAACTGTAATTTAGGTTCTCTTGTTTCAATGTAGGATCAGGTCCACGCAGAAATCCACGTGACTTACAGTAAAAGCACTCAGAATCCAACGGCACAGAACTGTTAGATTTTAGGTTCTAAATCCCCACTGATTCCTGTGATTATATGTAGCTGAGAGGTATTTATTCGGTAAATCTAAATATTACTATTTGCAATTAACGGACTACTGAGGACAGGTTTCCGACTCAAATGGCCAATGTCCAATGAAAAACATCTTACGTTTAGTTCTTTATATAAATTCTATAAAGAAACATATTATATAGCATACACATTCCTTTTTGAAGCAGTTAACTTAAGAACAACTGGCATTTTCAGCCGTCCCTGTGACATCTTTTTCCAGAAACATGAGTTAAGTGGACAGGAAGGAAAAGACAAACAAGAATCCCTCTGTGCAAAACAATAGGTCTGCGTCTGTCATTTGGAGCATGTACAAGTGGCAGCGCCGGCGACGCATGCGCACTAGGAGAACATTCTGGACACGTTAAGTGGCTGAGCGCTTACACCGGAGACAAAGAGCGAACTGTTCAGCGGGAGACTTACTCTTCGGATTTGTTTTTCTTTTTCACTGAAATTGATTAAATTTTATAGAAGCTGTGTTTTTTTGCTTATTATTCTACATTATTTCTAAATAAATCTTTTTCTTTTCATGAACGGAGATCGGATTTTGTTCAGTTTTAACGCGAGTGCTGTATTCTCCATAATCACTACATTTCTGATTGCGATTGCGCATTTGAAGTGCATAGATTTCGTTTTTCCATTCGCCATGGAAACAGTGTGCCAATATAACCTGTAAAAACGGCTATGAAAATAGAAGTACTGCACTGGCGAATTAAAGGCAAAATTTTAACGAAAGAAAAAACGGTGATTTTGATTCGTCAGTGAACGATGGCTTTATTTTAAATAATGATGGCATAGTACCACTCTGATTGAATTAACATCTAATTTAAAAATAGAGTACAAGAATAGAAATCTCCCGAACTGGTACTTTTAGGTTATTTTTATTTTTCCCACAAGTAACGAGCGGCTGGAGGCGCTCTCCGTGGTGCTGAAGAAGAAACTGCGCTCTCCTGTTGATTTGATGAGACTTTTTCAGACGACTGTTAACCAAATATTTTAACGAAAGCCCAGTTTTACAGTCAAACGTACCGTCCTCAAGCAGGGACCACAAAACTTGCAGCCGAGAGATCAGCTTTTGAGCTTCTTATTCCGCAAACAAGGAGAGTCTGACCGCGACGCTTCTTTCCCAGCAGATCCGTGAAAATGACAGCGACCAGGACTGTTTTGTGCGCTCTCGTCGTGTTGATCTTCGCGGGTAAGTGCTTTGTTCATAAAGCTCTGATCATATAAAATGTGCCATTAAAAAAAAAAGAAAAACAATTATTCTTCCTGAACTTTTAGTATTTGTTTACTTTATACTCATGGGAGGCGTGGTCACTGATATTAGGTTCCTTAATGTATAGATTTAGTTTCCTTCCACTTATCAAAGCGTAATATTTGTATTGGTCTTTTTTGCATCTATCTGCTTTTTTTGATTGAGTTACGAATAATGCACGTTAAAATTGCGGTTTAAGAAAATTTTTTAAATGTATTAAATCCACAGAAAAATAGCGTTGGCCAGAGATCTCAATGCAGGGACGTATTTTAGCACATTTGAGTGATAAAAAATGAAAATGAATGACGTATTAGTTTAAACTGCACGCGTACACAATCCTTATTTATAGAAACAAACACACTATCCTTTCTGAATCTGAATCACCTGAAACTTTGTTACAAATCATGAAGTATAGCATAGGATTAAATTATATAATTGCTTAAGTTACATATTGCATGTGGTATTACATCAAAAAGCAGGCTGTAAGGACTCATTGAAACGAAATCCCGTGTGAAATGCATGAAACAAGGCGGAGCAAACACAGTTTGTTCAGTTTGTCAGTGAACCATCCGACTTATTTTTATACAAATATATAACCGACACTTATTTAGGCTGTTTCACAACACTTTTTAAACTGTCGTCTAAATTCAGTTTTGATAATGTTTTCAAAAATATTTACAGATAACCATCATGTCATCAGTTTTATGGTATAATTTAAAAGGCTCTTACTCTTTTGTCTATAGACAATGCTTTACATTTTAATTTGTCAACAGGTGGTTTCAAATCTATAATGCTCACTTGCATAAAATATACAGCAACAAACTATGCTCTGATAGGAAATAAAGGTATTTAACATGGAAAGCAAAAGTGCACTTCAGTATCTGGCAAGTCACATAGTACTTTGTTAGAATCCCTAATAGATATTTCAAAGTCACTGGCACAGACATACATATAGTCAGCATCTTCTACAGTAATCTTATACGTGCTTAGAATCTTGTCGCACCTCCACCAGTCAACATACTCATTTTTGACATCTAGCTAATGAATGTATCTTTAATAACTCCCAGAATATATTATTATAAGTGGCAGGGAAAATAATCATAATGTAGCATTATAGTCATGCTACAGGTGACAGAATTTTATCTTTCCTTATAGTTGTAATTTTAAATATTCCCATAGTACAAATTTTAATGGCATATAGGCCTATAATATTTAACGAAATAAATAATGAAATGGATGATGGCAAAGTATACTTGACATCCGCAATTTATAAAAGGTAGCAATTTCACAAGTGTAATTTTAAATATTCTTAAAATCTTAAAAATATAAATAAAAGTTATCTGATCAGTCCTGACTGATACAAATACAGCTAATTAAAATCAAATGACTCAGCATTCATTTTAATTTAATGCATCGGCTGAGTATAAAGTCGGATGGGGATGTGGTCACAGGTTCAGCCTATATCCAGGGTGTGAGTTACACCATCTTATATGGGGATGTGGTCACAGGTTCAGGCTATATCCAGGGTGTGAGTTACACCATTTTATATGGGGATGTGGTCACGGGTTCAGCCTATATCCAGGGCATGAGTTACACCATTTTAGATGGGGATGTTGTTATGGGTTCAGCCTATATCCAGGGCGTGAGTTACACCATTTTAGATGGGGATGTGGTCACAGGTTCAGCCTATATCCAGGCTGTGAATTACACCATTTTAGATGGGTATGTAGTCACAGGTTCAGCCTATATCCAGGGCGTGAGTTACACCATTTTAGATGGGTATGTGGTCACAGGTTCAGCCTATATCCAGGGCATGAGTTACACGACCGTAGATGGGGATGTGGTCAAGGGTTCAGCCTATATCCAGGGCACGAGTTATGCCGTTTTAGATGGGGATGTGGTCACGGGTTCAGCCTGTATCCAGGGAGTGAGTTATGCCATTTTGTTTCTGTAAAATTATGTATGAACCCAATGTAGAGCAGAGTAGCGTGTTTGACTTAGAGATGGGAGTGTAAATGAGGTAGCTGAGCAGAGCACAGAGCAAGTGAAATACAAAGAGGAGGAACGTGAAAATAAGAAGGAAGCGAGGGAAAGTAAAGCAGGGAGATCAGAGGCAGGGGAAACAGCTGGACTCACTGTTCACTGTGGCCGATGGGCGTGTCCCCAGTGCAGTTCTGCAGGCCCGTGTGCGTCGAGGTCCCATCAGGCACGGAGGCCGTTGTTGGCACCTCCATGAAGCTCACGTGCATCTCCTGCTTGAGGAGAGAGGAGGTGAACACCGCAACATGTGTCTCCTGGTACTACATGAATCCTGACGATGAGCTGATCCAGGTGGGTGTCTCCGTATCTGTGGGGTCCCGCTGAAGCGCACACCGCAGTTTCGGAAAGGGCACAGCCCAGGCATTGGGGTGGATGAGGTCACCGTAACGAACGGCCATGCGCGTGATCGGCAGATCTTCCAATATGACGGACACCCTCAGGAGCTGGACACCCCATGGAAGGGCCACCTGGCATGGAACGGAAGCAAGGACCTGCAGGATGTGTCCATCAGTATCACCAACGTCACACTCAACGACTCAGGCATCTACAAATGTGAAGTGCTGCGGCAGTTTGTGTTTGATTTCTACATGCCCGCGTTCACGAGAAGTAAGACAATCAAGCTGGAGGTGAGAGAGAAAGGTGAGCCTCCGCACATTATTCTTTCTGTAACGGCAACGTAGAGATTAGTGCAGTCACATGTATGTAGCGTGTCTTTTGTGTGTTTTAATGCTATTTCACATGTATGTTCTCTTTCCTTTACATAATACTAAAGCTCTTCTACAACACTGTTTATTCACAACATTATTACTGTACAGACATAGATACTTGAGTATTTTAAAGTTCATTTAGCTGGTATGGAAATATTTCTCATCTTGTATTGTTTGAATAATTGTCTGTTTTTGTTTTGTTGTCGTTGAAGCTTACTGCTAAACGGAGATTTTTTTTTTATTTTGGTGGGCTGGAGGGTTTACTTGTCCTCCATTCCTAACTGTCTTTTTTACGCGGTAATGTACACATTGCGGTTGACTCCATCTCTCTGAATGCCTGTCTTGGTGACTGCTTCTTGTAACCTCTCCGTTGGCTTGATCGAATATACCACCCTACGAGTATATTTGAAGTCGCTGATCCATGGCAACTCCATCGGCTTCCTGGCACCAGCTGGGCAGGAAGAACAAGCCAGTTGTGTCGTGCTATAGGGTTATATGCATTTTCTCGTGGATGACATATATCACAGCCTGATGGTTTCAGTTCTCTTACGTCACAGATCTTAAGAGGCATTTACAACATCTCCAATCATAGGGGTGTCAGACTCTTGGGCTCTTGAGACTTGTAAATTGGTCTTAATGGTATAATGGCCCCTGACTAATGGGGTCTTTAACTGGTAAAAACAAACAAAATCAAATCCCTTAACTAGGTCCACAACTATTGGATTTGGTTAATGAATGGAAATAAATAAATAAATAAATAAATAAAATAAAAAAAACCAGTATAAATAAAAAAAATAGAAGCAAATTCAAATAATTTTATGGTCTTTGTGCTACAGAGTTTGACACCTGAACAAAGCACAGAGGTTCTCCAAGTCTGACTAAAAGTCGGAGGTCAGAGGGCACCAGAACCTGCCGCTAGAACAACAAGTGGACTAATTGAAGCACACACAGGGAATGCCAGTGTTCCCTCTTACACCCCGGGGGGCACTGAGATTTCTAGCACTGTGGCATCACTTTGAAGTCATAACCAGGTCGGATGCCAATTAACACTGGTGCTTCAGGGGGTGGGCCATCTGCCATGTAGCGTGTGATCTCACTGGGGTGCGGTGCACACGCAGGGCCTGGGTGTGAGAGTTAAGGGAGGGTTATGGTCGACTCGAGAACCCCTGTGGTCACACTCTCCCACTAGACTAACCGTCTATCTATTGTAGCAACCAGGAGTAATCAGGGGCGCCTCTGCCAGTATGTATATCTGCAGGTCATTCAGGGCTATGGCTCTTATTATGCTGTAAGGGGTAATGTATGTGCAAGAGTGACTGAGAAGGGGATTGTGAGTGAGTGAGAGAGTGAAAGGAAGCAAGAGAGAAGCAAAGACAGGAAGAGGAGTAGCGGGAGATGGGGAGAGGCAGAGACAAGACAGAGAGAATAAGAATGATGGAAAGATGCTTAAATCTTTTGTTAAATATTAATTTCTGAGGAGGAATATTTGTCATGTTATTAGACTAATTGATTAGTATTTCTTAGAATTAGCCATTAACAGCCCAGTACTAGTTCTAAAATTATGGTGGCGGTGAAGTCAGTCTTCAGGGAAAATAAATAGGTATATCGAGGTCAGCTGACTCAAACCTGACATACCAATTGGTCAGTTCAGCTTCAGGGTGGTGGGGGGTGGGGGGAGGGTCCAGGGAGCCTCTGCTGCAATATTTAAATGCATTGTCACCCACTTACTACCTCTAACCGCACACCGGCTTCCCTTTCAGCCAATGAATGCACAGTGCATGTCACACATTTGAATGAATACAATGATTTTTTTTGGTCAGTCTCATGCAAAGCTAGACCTCCTTGGTCCAAATTCATTACAAAAAAAAATTGTACAACGCTCCCTTATGCGAGGACTGCTGATTGGAGAACTCACAGCTAAATATTTCTCGAGCATGTGCCAAAAAAAATCTCTCACAAGGACATGTGGCATGCGGACCGTGTCCCGTTCAGCTGTAAGTGCCCCTCTCTGCTGTATCAGTGTGAATATAAGCCTAAATACCATCCAGATGGTCCCAGCGTTATGGGGCTTTGGAATACTTAGCAAGATGAGGACCATGGTCCTGACCTTTAAGCACAGTGAAGATGCTGGTAGGCAAAAGGTTTTGGTTCCACTTCCTGAAAGCTGCCCCAGCAGTGCCCAACCATATGTCTCTGCAGTTGGGAAGCCAATCAGTCATTGTCCCCTGTTGGTTTCTGCCCCTTGGTGTCACCCAACTGCTTAGACGACACCCAAAGAGTTATGATTGGTGCAGAGAGAGAAAACAGGACAGCTGACACAACGGGCAGTCTTTCTGGTTAAAGGGACGCCACTTTAACGCTGAATGTTCCGGAATGGTTCTCTACTTTCTGCTCAAGTCATTTCAGTTTTTTTACTTCACATTTTCCTCTCGACACACCCAGGTAATCTGTCCCTACATAGCCTAGTAATAAGGATACTATCTTTTAAACCCTACAGCTCAATAGTTGACCAATCCTGGATTAGAAATGGGTAGTAAAACTATTTAATACATGCTTAATAATAGCAATGTAAAGCAGGTAAGTGTATGAAAAACAAGCTGTTTAGCCTTCATTGCAGAGTATGATGTTATGTGAGAAATTGCATGATTTACAAGATTTCTATGGATAGAGGAACAGCCATGACTGAGTCATGCAATGGCTTTCCAACAGTTTACTGATTTACGAATTCCACTTACTACAAGACTGAAGGCCACCAGGTCTTGCAGTTGTCCCTCAGTTGGGAAGGTCCCCTTAAATTGTCAAGTGGAAGACAGGAGTTCTGCAAGCAGTTGTTGACTTTGGTTTGCCACGTCTTGTTGTTGGGCAGCTAGCCAAGACACTACTGCTTTGTACTCCGAGATCATGATGTATGTCCTCCTGGTCTTCCTAACCTTCTGGCTGTTGGTGGAGATGATCTACTGCTACAGGAAGATATCAAAATCTGACGAGCAGACGCAGGACAACGCGTGAGTTTTCCGAAGTCCGCTCAACCCGATCCGCTGATGGTCACTTGTTAA
Source organism: Stomatorhinus walkeri (assembly GCA_026784285.1). Taxonomy (NCBI): domain Eukaryota; kingdom Metazoa; phylum Chordata; class Actinopteri; order Osteoglossiformes; family Mormyridae; genus Stomatorhinus; species Stomatorhinus walkeri. The sequence goes on from JAODUD010000036.1 coordinate 12,037,849, forward strand.
GAGATTGTTTTTGGTCCGGATGTGGGGGAAGCAGAGACTCCTGAGAGAGCATCTCACAAAGAGGATTTAGTTATGAAGAATGGCCTGGCTGGAGGCCCATTTCAGGCTACGCGGGAGGACATAGAAGCACCATCTAGGATACAGTAATGTACATAACAGCTTTGTTTATAGCCTTTCCAGTTAAACACCACTATTTTAATATTCTGCTGCATGTCCAGCTAATGGAAGTGATGGTTCATGACTATGTAAACCACTAGACATTAAAAGGTGTTTCCTGTCTGCTATAAAACACTGTTTACTGACAGATATACAACCACACAGCAGTCAGAATCAGTAGACTCTTATTGTGGGAGACACAGGTGGAACCAAACTAGGCTCCATTACACACATTTATGTCTAGAAGCTTCTGTTCAGGTTAAATCTGTCCATAGCCAATCTAAAAGGATACAAGGACGATCCTGTAGGCCTAGGGAAGCAGCCCAAAACTCTGGGGTTCTGTGCCAGCAGGCAAGCCAGCACTTGTCTTGACCCACGTTCCTTCCAACATCGTCGCTGTTCCTGTTCCTTCCTGGCGTCTCAGTCTGTCCGGAGTGTGTTCTGTCATGGATGTTCTTCCTTAGGCCCCTTGCTCGATCAACACCACGATAAAGTTCCCAGGCCCAATGTGAAGTGGGAGCCCCCCCC
>JAODUD010000036.1:12047708-12060380 GCA_026784285.1 Stomatorhinus walkeri
TTTATTAAATTGAAATGAATTTGTGAATGACTTTAACACATTTATATAGCCAACACTTGTGCATATAATGGTCTGTGCTCCAAAGTATGCTGGCCATTAACCAATTTATGATTAATATCTTTTACATTACGTTTTTAAAGTCAATTTTTACAAAATGTGTTGCTGTCATATACAGAAAAGTCAGGGCGTGTATAGATGATCCTTGCGCCATCTGCTGAAAGAGAGGAGAATGGCAGCTTGGGAAGGCAGGAAACATCATGGCTGAACGCGCAGCTCTCCGCAATTTCGCACAAGTACGAGCAAAATAGCTTTAAAATAGCTTATACCAGTGGGATTTTGAAAATTTAAGGGTGCTGGGCGATAAAACGCACAGATCTAGGAAAAGTCATGAAAGGAGAGTCCTGGAGTTTGATCGAGTGCAGAGTTTTTTTTTTTTTTGGTCGTTGCGGTCAAATGACCGGCGCTTGGCGCTTCTAGTGTTAACGGCCAGGGTATGACAATAGTCTCCAAATAATAGGTTTTTAGTACATTGTGGGGAACAATGTAATATAAACACAATCCACACACACGCGCGTGCCCATGGTTTTTCTTTATCTTTTTGTCATGATCCGTCCGTCCGAGCCACGCCCCCCTCGCTCCCCGTGTTCAATCCTGCTGGAAACCACCTGTTGTCAATCCGTGATTAATTGTTCACCTGATTCGTATCCGTCCATGCTTGTCTTTTGTATTTAGTCCGCATCTGAGTCAGTCTCCCCAAAGTAGTCATTGTGGTGTTATGTGGCGTGTACCCCTGCTGTGTTCCACAATAAACCCCGTTTCCCTTGGATTGCCTGCTTTCCGACGTCTTGCTTGCCTCACGCCGCCGACCCCCAGGCAAAGCTTCACCCAGCTTGTGACAGAATGACTACTCTCCGTAAAGATGCTTCTCCCCAGCAAGCTGGCGATTTAAGATCCAGCTTGCTCCGGGAGGCACAAGGCTGGCTCAAGCTGCCGGAGGTCCAGGAGGACCCATTTTCCTGGATGCTCGCCAGCCGAAGTCGGTACCTCATCCTCGGGGTCGTCCCGTCCAGCGGTGTTTGTCCGCTTCAAGAGGCGGGCGAAACACTCCAGCGACTGGAGGAGAGGATGACTGAGGGACCGCTCCCCCCACTAGCGCTTCCCTCGGTGCATTCGCCGTCCATGTATACGGAGGCGAGTCATCTGTCGGCCGGAGCCAGCACCAGGAAGAAGAAGAAGCGCAAGGGGAGGAAATCAGAGGACGAACGTCCTCTGACGCTGCACGTCGGGGCTGGATTTCTGGTTCCGGCGCAACTCCATACAGAAGACAGAGAGGAAACACCAAAGCTTCTGGACGTTCCCTCTGCAAACCCCCGTCAAGCACGCACTGCCCGGACCCAGGCAAAAGAACTCCCTCTGCTTGAGAGGTATTTTTATCGGGAGGCGCGCCTGGGTACAGGGGGAATTCGAGCAGTGTGGGACGCTATTCCCCGCGTCTCTAGAGTGCTTAAAGGGGCAGTGTGAGGGTCATCACCTCGCCGCTTCCACACCAGCGATTCGGCCCGCGGCCACCCCTGCGTCTGTGTTGGCTGCGACGCCCGTCCGCCCGCCTGCGTCAGCTGCGATGCCCTCCAGCCCGCCTGTTCAGGCTACCCAGCCTGTCTGCTCACCTGTTCCAGCTGCCAAGGCCGCATCGTCAGCAGTCACGCCTGCTGCCACCCCGGCGCCAGAGACTCATGCCACGGCCCCAGAGACTCCTGAAACTTTTGTTCCTGTGACTCCCGTGACCGTTGCCCCCATGACTCTTGACCCCGTGACTCCTGTGACCATTGCCCCGTGACCGTTACCCCCGGGACTGTTGCCCCCGAGGCTCCTGTGACTCTTGTGACTTTTACCGCTGACTGTCCTATCCCATAGGCTCCTGCCCTGGACCCAAGCCCCGAGGAGGTCCCAGATGACATCCTCGCCTCCTCCTCCTTGGAGGAGGAGCTCGAGTGGGACTCCTCGGTGTTATCCCTGCTGGGGCCGCCCCGACCATGACCCGGACCACGCCACAGGCTGCCTCGCCTGTCAGTGTCCCGTAAGGGGCGAGGGCACAGGCGTAGGGTCCGGGTCCTGCCCGCTGGCTCGCCCTCAGTTGCCCTGGTTAGGGCTCCGGGGCCTCCATCGTCACCAGGGGCTCCGGCCCTTCAGTCACCTGCGGGTCCCCCGGTGGTGTCCTGTCGCCCGTCCTTGGGCCAGCCACCTGCGGTCACCTTCGGGTGCCCTGAGGTCGGCTCCTCGGGCCCCTGCGGTACCTGCTCCTCCAAGGCATCGGTCGGCCGCGCCTTTGCCTATGGCCTCGCCTGCCGTGTCTTCCCCTCCCTCCTTCCTTCCATCGCTGTCCCCTTGGGTTCCCTCGTTTCCTACCCTGGTTCCCCCTTCAGCTCCCTTTGACCCTCATTTGTTCGTCCCTCGTCCCGTCTCCGTGTCCCCCTTGTGGTCGCCTCCTACTCCCTGTGTCCCATCGCCCGCGGCTCCTCCAGCCGTCGCCCGCCTTGGGTCCCTCGGGCTCCCCCTGGTCCTCCGCTCTTTCCTGTGTGGCCCCCTCTCTGCTCCTCACCCCTTTGTTCCTCCCGTCTCTGCTTCTTGCCCCCCAGTGGTTCCTCCATTCATCCCTGGCCTTTCTGTCTCGCCTCTCAATGTTCCCCCTCTGTCTCCCTTGTCTGCCTGTCCTCATTCCCTGTCCTTTGTAACCTTGTGTCTTGGTTGTTGCCCCTCTGCCTGTTCTGTGTTTCCGTCCTGTTTCCTGCTCCCCAGTAACCTGTCTCTCATTTTGTCTTCCAGGTCCAGTCCTCCCTCGTCTCGTCCGTCCCTTCCCTGGGGCGCATCCAGAGTTCGTGCCTTGATCCATCCGTCCGAGCCTCGTGTGTGCCACGCCCCCCTCGCTCCCATGTTCAATCCTGCTGGAAACCACCTGTTGTCAATCCGTGATTAATTGTTCACCTGATTCGTATCCGTCCATGCTTGTCTTTTGTATTTAGTCCGCGTCTGAGTCAGTCTCCCCAGAGTAGTCATTGTGGTGTTATGTGGCGTGTACCCCTGCTGTGTTCCACAATAAACCCTGTTTCCCTTGGATTGCCTGCTTTCCAACGTCTTGCTTGCCTCACGCCGCTGACACCCAGGCACAGCTTCACCCAGCTTGTGACACTTTTATTCCACTGAGATACAATGTATTTTCTTCCAGGGAAGCCTGGTTAACATGGGCAGCAAAATAAAAGTTTACATACAAGTACAAATGGAAACGGCACCATAAAACATTTTGAAACAAAAACACAGGACATATGTTCAATGAGCAGAAGCTAAAATGTATCATGGGAAATATAATACATTCACATATAATAGTGTCATGGCTAGCACGACGGGGAATATTTCGGGGTGATCACAGTGGGTTGATCAATTGTTTTTGGGAACTGGTTTTTTCTTTTTTTTTTTCGTATTTTGTTTGTGGGATTTTTCGTTTTGGTGTGGTGTGTTACTTTCCCCAAGCAGTGCCTTGGACAATTAGGGGGACCTTGTGCTACACATTGGGGCGGTGGTCAATTAGCTGGGAAAGGCTGATTGGGCATGGAAGGTGGGACTTTGTTGTTTAAAGATGGCTGCCCCCAGTGTGCGGGGAGATATAATACTGTCACGTCAGGCGGCTTCGTGTGGACAGAAGTGGGCAGAAGGCAAGATGAATGGCAGAGGAACGGGTTTTTAGTTGGGCAATCAGGGCAGGAGAACAGAACAGGCAGGCTGAATCACAGGGCAGAATACGGGGTAGCACGCATAGATGCTCAACGAATTACACAAATGCCAGATCTAGGGAAGACTGATACAGACGCGTACTAAATACAGGTGGGTAAGGCAGGCACGGATAGACAACAGGTGGTTATAATCAGGATCAGACATGAGGTAACGAGGGGGGCGTGGCACACATGAGGCTCGGACGGGCGGATCATAACTGGGGGTGTGGCCCGCAATCTTTGGACCCGCTTACAAACGACAGGGTCTGAAGATGACCGATGACAGGGTCCACCCCAAACATTTATGTGGAGTGTGCCTTTAAACAAGACCAGCAATCACAGTGCCAAAAGTCTGAATCATGCCAGTTAAAGCCAACCGTCCTATCGCCTCTTAGCAGAGGCCTCAGGGAAAAGCTGAACCCCTACCTCCGCTTTGTAGTTGATCTCTCTCTCATGTGTCTCTTTTAATTACACCATCTCCCTTCCCACTGAAGTTTTGAACATTGGTGTGAATTTTAGAGCTGATATCCAAGCATGCTTTAAAATGTTTACTTTTGAAAACGAATAAAATGAGAAAAACACAGACTGCTAAATATTTATTCTTTGTTAATTATATATATTTGTGCCTATATATATTTGCGCTGGTGTTATTTATAGAGGATTTCTTATATCAATCCTACAATCCTGTCATACCCTCTACTGTCCCTTTCTACGATTCAAGGTCCCACAAACCAGTGCTGACAGTTGCAATTCAATCCAGCATTCTCCTCCAAGACATAAAGCATTAGCCCATTTAATAGAGAAATTACTAAGCAGCAGGCAATCTGAGAACAAAGTATGAATATAATGAACTAAAAAACAATTATTTCTCAACAATACACACAGGCCGAAAGGAAGAAAGAGGTGAAAACCATCAGCCCATCAAATTACCCATCTAAGAGCGCAAACCTCTGCACTCAGCAGAATCTACCCAGGTCTAACGAATCAGACACAAGATGGCAGGACGCCGCTGTATGCACACAGTGGGAGACTGCACTCGTGTGCTGGGTATTGAAGGCAGTTTTGGGATAATGAGCAATTACTGATACCCCTTTTCCTTGTAGTGACCTATAATAATGACCCACAGTCCGTGCCACTGTCTGCTAAACTCAGAGACTCGTATCCCCTTTCAGAGCATGGCAAGCTAACTCAGCAACGATACATTCTGACAAATGAGTCAAATTACCAGAAGTCTTTGCTTCAACGACAGACAATTGACCTTCCCTTGGTGCTGCTTGTGGTCTTTCCAGAATGAAAATTCAGTCTATTCCCTCCCTTGATTTTTTCTCCTTTCTGCTGGATAAGATGGTGATAGATTTCTTCAGTGAAACCTCAGGTTCTTTTGAATGAATGATGAGGCAGGTTCCTTATCCTTAAGCAGTTTAAGACAGAATGAAGGTGTTACAGAAAGATGTTTTATACGGCCAGTTCAGTGTCTGTCTGTGTCAGTCTCTGCCCCCACTGAGGGAAGCAGGCCCTTTATCTATGGTCTTCATACTGATTCCTGGAGCCAGGGGGTCAGATGGCATTGGTAAGAGAAAGTTGCATGAGAAGCAAGTAGCAATTACAGAAAGAAATATATAAATTAGAAATGCATTTACGGTAAAAATTGGCAAAGCAGTTCCTTCACTGTCCGGGGTTGCGACCATTCTTTTATGGCCATGATCTTTTGGCAATCCATGGCCACCTCCTCCATTTGGATAACGTAACCCAGGAACTTCACCTTAGTCTGGTGGAACTCGCATTTCTCTCCTTTGGTGTAGAGGTGATGGTCCCGCAGCCTTTGTAGCACTTTTCTCACGTGCTGAACATGAGCTTGCTTCGAGGGTGAGTAGATCAGGATGTCATCTATGTACACTACAATGAACTTGTGCAATATGTCCTGGAAGATATGATTCATGAATGACTGGAATATAGAAGGGCTATATTAGCTAAGCCGTAAGGCATGACGTGATATTCGTACTGACCCCCACTCATGATGAATGAAGTCTTTCACTCGTCTTCCTTTCGGATCCTCACCAGGTTGTATGCACTGCGCAGATCTAACATGGTGAAGATGACCGCCTCCCTCAATTGCTCCAAGGTGGACGGGATTAAGGGAAGGGGCTCTCTTCTACCCGGTAATCTACCACGGGCCGGAGTCCCCCGTCTTTCTTCTTAATAAAGAAGAACCCGGCCGTTACAGGAGAGGTAGAGGGTTGGATTATGCCTTGCTTACAACCCTCCTGGATGTAGGTTTCTAGGGACTCCTCTTCCTGCAATGAGACCGGGTATAACTTTCCTCGCAGCAGGGTTATCCCGTCCAGTAAATCGATCGCAGTCTCGATGGGGAGGGAGGCAAAACAAAGATCTCCACCTTCTCAGTGTGTAAGGCTCTGATCTGCATTATAAAGGGGTAAGTACGATGGCAGATCATTCTCTCCTCCATTCGTTTTCCTGTTTCCCCTTGCACCTTGATGGGATACGCGAGCCGACGAAGGGGGAGATTCAGCTGGCGAGCTAACTGTGCATCGAAGTTACCCGCTGCCCCACTATCAAGGAGCGCCCTCACCATACACTGCTTCCCTTCCTCCCCTAATAGCCCCGGTACTGTGAACTGTGACAGGGAGGTGAGCAGAACGGAAGGTACACCTACCGGAGGAGGGGCCTCTTCACGCTGTGGTTTAATGGGACAGGTGGCGATGGTGTGACCAGCTTCTCTGCAGTAGAAGCACAACCCTCTTCGGCTGAGGTGAGAGGGGACCTGCCAACCAAGCTCAGGAGCATCGGCCCCGGGATTTCTGCCTGATGCCGGCAGCGTCGGCGGTCTCTCACCGTGTTGTCCAGCCTTACTGCCAGACAAAGGAACTCCTCACACGAGGAAGCTTCTCCTTTCGGCACGAGTTCATCCTGTAACTCCAGGTTCAGAGTCCGCCGGAAGATCGTTTGTAGGCAATCGTCCGGCCATCGAAGGCTCGTGGCAATGGTCCTGAACTTTAATGAGAATTCGGCTGCCAACCTTGCCGGTACTCCAATGGCCGGTCTCCAGGGCATGCAGTTATGCAGGGCGAATGTAGTTTTAATTAATAGAATACAGCGGTAAAGCTAAACAGGGAAGGAACGTGGGTGAGCAGACCGGATCAGTCCGGGAAATGGACGTGGATCCAGGTGCTGGATAGACAGGCGATCGTGGATGAGACAGCAGGCAAGAATCGTGGTCAAGGTCCGAGAGCAGGGGTTGTTTCCGGGGAAGTCCGTCCGATGAAGATACATGAGACGGAGACACAAGAGGAGGGGGAGACGAGAATAGCCGGGCTCCACAGGACAGGCAGGTCAGGTATGGGATCTGGGCTGGGAAGGCAAGGGAGAAAGGTAAGGGTTGGACAAAAGGCAGACAGAGATGGTACGGGAGTGCAGGGCGACTGAAGACAAAGCAATGCTCGCTATGGCTACAAAACATGAGCGCAATATTTCACGACGTGGTGTGCTGCTGGCTTTCTTTTAAGGGCTGTCAGTTAGTGGGGAATGATCTACACCTGTCTACTCCCACCCGTGTGGGCGTGACAGCTATGTTTTCATTCTCATTTTATCACTAATAAATTGTGCCATTCTGAAATTAATTCGCCACTTATCCTGTGTGGTTTATTATTAGGCTAATGTTAACGCATAAGATGGTCTAACGTTATGTTCTGAAAAAACACTACTGTACATGAAACCTATAGGGGCAATGTAAAAAAAACTAGCTAGCAAATAATAAGCCCTATTATTTGAATTTTAGTGGCATTCATTCTGCATTCCACAATTTCATATCTATAGACATTTTTAGAAGCTTTGATAGCCCAGATACTGTTTTGTTAAATATAAATTAGATTTTATTTACAGACACACTATGAGGAAAAGAAAAGATGGAGACATCAGACACTTTTTTGGTAGTAAAAGAAGAGTAAATAGGAAATATTAGTGTTAAGAGCTGCAGAACATTACACTAAAAGTATAGGTGCAGTTTTGCAAAGAATGTGTATGAAGGAAAGTCGTGGTCAGCAGAAGGCAAGAGAGGCGCAGGAGTAGGAAGATGGCAGGATGAGGACAGCACACAGGCAGCAAGGGTGATGGCAGGATGAGGACGGTGAGCAGGCAGCAGGAAGATGGTAGGATGAGGACAGCGTGTAAGACCAAGAGGTGAGTTAGAAATTAGGCTGTACTTTAAGATCTACAGTATCATCAAGACAGATATTAGCCTAATAGGCAAATATTTATTTATGAAGGTTGTTGGAGCTGGGGGGACTGAGAGGGCAGGAATAACACCAGACTGCTGGACCAGACCAGGCTGTTTGTAAATGTATAGGCTTATTACATTTACTAGTATACTTCTTCTAGGATAATTCCTGGGAGTTATCAAAACCAAAATCTTTTGGATAGGGATAAGGATGACGCATGTCCAGACCATGTTGCATACATGTTAGTAAACACCCCTAGCGCATCTTGCACTCTTGACATTGATCCTGGTGGCGACTATTCATATTGATGCGGTAGCGGACCATAATGGTCACAGAAGTGTTATGAAGGCAGTACCACCCAATTATGGAGGGGTAATTTGCACTCTGCTTTAGTCTTCCACTTCGTGGAAATGGCTGTATGGATTTGTAATCTTTTTAAGGAGCCAAGAAACTAGAGGCTCACAGGGTGGAAAACGAATGCAGGGACATATAATATATTATATAATTACAGAAAACAAAATAAGTTTCACCAGATTTGTTTCTTTCTTTAAGGGTAGTATACCCTAACCGATCAAAATAATAAAGAATAAGTTTTGGTTTTTATAATTTTATACTTTATATTTACTGAGGAATTTGAATGCATTGCATTTGGGACATGCTAAAATGAGCGCATATTTCAGAGAAATGGTGCTTTAAAGAGATGTAAAAAGATAAAAATAAAAATGTATCTTTGTTATAGCAATAGAAAAACCTAAACATACAATAAAGTAGATTTGTTATAAAGATTTGTGTGATTTTATAAAAGAATAAGAGCCACTTAAACATGAGGACATGAATATGTGGCCCAAAACAGGAATCACCCAATTATGTTTGAATTTGTTGGCAGACATCATTGTTAGCTGAGCTGATAAATGTAAGGATTATGTTTCTACAATTAAAAGTTATAATTAGAATAAACAATATTACATGGAAAGCCACGCATAACAAGTCTTGCAAGCAATACTACCGTTTTCTATTTTCCCAGCAAACATTTATTACAGGAAATAAGATAATTTAAATTATTTTCAAAATCACAGAAACATCGAAACAACATGGAATGTTTTCACATATGTGGCATGTTTACCTCAACACTTTCGGTGACAGGCTTTAAAACGACAAAGAAACCGTCTATCTCTATATATACAGTAGCGGGTGACATCATAATTTTAACTCAGTGTGACAGTGGGAAAATGGGGAAACTTCGTTTTCCATAACAACGAACGAAGATAACGTTACATCGTAGTGTTCTCATGTCTCCTCATTGACCGCAAGACACAGGGGAACAGGGGATCACCCCGTGTTTTGCAGCCAGGTCCTCTTGACCTGTATCACTGCTGATTGGCTTCATGGAGGCTTAATGGGTCACTCTCTCCTTAGTCTTGTATGCATTGACTTTACTGCCGTGACATTGATATGTGGTAAGGCATCAGGTTTTCTGACCTTTATTTATGTACTGTGTACACCCTCTTCATTTAGACTCCTTATTGGCAGCCCATTATTCGAATTTTCATTAAATGCCGTAAATTACCTTAATTACCTGACTTATGTGAATAACCTTAAATATTGCGCAGCTGGATGTAATGACACGATTGCACCTATAGGGGAACTCACTACCCGAGGCTTACCTTCAGAACTTCTCTTAGCTTTTGATTCGTATTAATTTATTAACACACTTTGAATGACTTGTTTTGTTACAAGTTTTAGAAAAGTACACATCCGGCCAATTTCAGTAATAGTATGTGTGCACTTAATTAGAAAAAGAAACGAACACAGATGCTTATCCACTTCCTATTTTGAACCATCTCTCTCTATATATAGCTTATTATTCTGTAGATGAGCAAAAATATTCTTTAAGCGTTATGCTTTTGTTTTAAAGTTAATAGTCAAGGCTCAGGTGGTATTACAGTAATAAGGTAATAAAGTATTACACAGTATTTTGAAATCCTTAAAAGATCCTTACCACATAATACCTCACACTTGACTAATTTTATCATCAATATTTAAAAATATATTTAAAAATGCCAGAATAATGTTTACCTAGGTGTAATGTCTGGAGAGTATGAAAAATTAGATATACGGGTACCTCCAACCCTCCTTATACAGCTGCTCACCATAACTACCACAGCAGTTTCTACACAGAATAATTGGACTCAAACAAAAGTTGATATTCACATCCAGACAGATAAACTGAGATATAAAATATGAAGAACGTACAGCACAGAACATGTTTCTGCATATGGTCTATCAAGCCTTTAGTGAGAAGCATGATGACCTCAGGCGGGAGTTGAGGCCACTCCTCTCTGACTCTATGGTCACTGATTAGACCCTTCTCCAGTAAGTCACTAAAATAACAAGTGAGGAGCATGAAAGGAAACGACGTCTGGGATGCAGCGCTCGCCTGAAACCTACCCATGTACAGTACTGAAGTAAACACCAGTGAGGTAAGGGATGTGCAACCCTGACACAGCTGGTAAAGATGAGCTTATCCACCGATTGAGCCTTCAAGTACAAGCCCTAACTGAGGCAGTCAGTTTTCTGCAGACAAATGCAGCCGCACAAGCAAAGTCCTCAACATCTGATCCTCAACCGCAGTGTTTGTGCGAATATACCAACAAATCAGATTGGCGTTCAAGGAACAGAAAGCCTTTTGGCTGTCCTAATTGCATTGGATGTGGCCTCTCCGACTGCAGTCACTGCTTTGTCTGCGGAGAGGAAGGGCACCGTGCTGTGAGATGTTCAAAAAGACCTAAGCCGCCACAAAACACACATCAGTCACGGAAGGAGGACACCCAGTGACCGAGAGCAGCACTCACTCCCACCCAGGCACACGAAAGCCAATGCTAGGACCTGGCAACCACCAATCCATCACATCTCCCCACCTACTTATTGATAATAGGTCCAAGTTACAGTGGTGTGCCAAGCTCATTGGGGAGAAATGTCTGCAGAAATGCAACCTGAGTGGACACACGGTCACCGCTCTTCTGGACTCTGGTGCTCAGGTTAGCATGATTGACCACTCATGGAGACGAAAGTATGTCCCTGAACAGGAACTGCGTCCTCTTGGTGAGTTCCTGGGAGACAAAGGACTGGACCTCACTGCAGCAAATGGAGAGCCAATACCCTGTAGTGGATGGCTAGAACTCACCTTTAATGATGACCAAAATCTGACCATCAGAGTACCTTTCCTGGTCAGCAGCGCGCATCTTACAAGACCGATTGTGGGTTACAATGTAATCCAAGAGCTCATCCTTGGTTGTGATACCAGTGTTGAGGTTGTTGCTACAATTGTCGGGTTGCTGAAGGAAGCTATATAAATTGAGGATGATAAGGTAGAGACTATTGTGAGCCTTATACAGAACCCAGAACATGTTCCTTGCCCTACACTGGTGAGGGTGGGGTGGCACAGCATTGTTGTCAGCCCTGGTCGAGTATCCCCTATCAAATGCAAAGTGCCTGCTGATTTCACTGAACCGGTAGCATTGTTTGACGTGAGGCTAGAACAGCTGGACATGGGGGATGGCTTGGTTGAGGTGCATCACAGAAACAGGCCGTACATCGAGATCCCTGTGTGTAACCACACTCAAAACATCATCACGCTGGGCCGTTTCACAGTTCTGGGCACCATCCAGTCCATTGAGAAGGTTGTTCAGACAGCATCAATAGATACGGTTGAGGTTTGTACCGTAGACTCACCTGATTGTCTAGAGAGTAACTAAGGTCGAATGGAACAGTTGTCTCAGCGGTGGCACCCTCCGGTTGACATAAGTCATTTAGATGACAAACAGCAAGAACAAGTGAAACAAATGCTTTTTGAGGAATCAAATGCATTCGCTGAAGATGAAGCTGACAAAGGATGTATCCCAAGCCTCCAGATCGACATAACACTGAAGGATGACATCCCAGTGCAGCACGCCTATGCTGCGGTCCCTAGGACTCTTTATAGAGAAGTAAAGGAGTACATCCAGGACCTGTTAGCCAAGAAGTGGATTGTAAAATCAAAGTCTCCGTATTATGCCCCTATACTTTGTGTACGCAAGAAGGACGGGGGCCTGAGGCTATGTATTGATTACAGGCTCCTAAACAAAAAGACAGTCCCCGACAGACACCCACTTCCCCGTATCCAGGATCTCATTGACACACTCGAGGGGGTACCAGTGGTTCTCGATCTTGGATCAGGGAAAGTCTTACCATCAGGGTTTCATCGCAGAAGGGTCACGGCACCTGGCTGCCTTCATTACTCCTTGGGGCCTGTATGAGTGGGTTCGCATCTCAATGCACTGACTGCATTCCAGAGGAGTATGGAAGAGATGCTTAACACTGCGTGATGACTCCTGCATCTCATACCTAGATGATGTTTTGTGCTATGCCAAGAAATTTGAAGATCATGTGGTGGTACTGAGATGTGTCCTGAGAGCCCTTCAGCACCACGGTGTAAAACTCAGACCAACTACAGAGGGAGCCACCTCAAATAGCCGCCTGGAGCGTGACTGGTCCGTCGCAGAACCATGACAGGACAATGCACGATCCGTGCACGGAATGCGATCCCCCACGATGACACAGTTGACGATGCCCCGCCCCATAAACGCCCCATGCGCTTTCTAAAAAGATGGTTGCAATACTGTATAATCCCGCCA
>JAODUD010000036.1:12088638-12105905 GCA_026784285.1 Stomatorhinus walkeri
ATAGTCTTCCTGATAACGTAGTGCAAGCAGAATCCGTGGATTCCTTTAAATCAAGGCTAGATAAGATTTTAACAACTTTAAGTTATTAAGTTCTTCCCCAGCGAGCTTGATGGGCCAAATGGCCTCCTCTCGTTTGTATAGTTCTTATGTTCTTATGTTCTTATGTAATCCGATTCTTGGGGACCCACAGACTGTCCACGTTTTTGTTCCCTTCCATCTCCCTGCCAGACTTGGATTTTCTTTGAGGTCCCGAGGACCAGATTTGGAAACAAATCTATGGATCTTGAAGCCTTTAGGGCCACTTATAGCACTCTCCCTGAGACGTCCTCCTGTTTGGAAACGTCGTGCTACCATCACCTGTCAAGATAAGACCAGCTTTCATACATCTAGGTAAGAGATGTGCAGATCACTCCTCTGATTGCATAACTTGGTATTGAATTAATAATAATAATAATTGATACTTTGTTCATCCCCATGGGGAATTTGTCTTTACACCTCCTTCAACTTACTCTTTGTAGAGTAAGTTGTCCACAACGGGCAGCCACCTGTAGCAGTGCCCAGGGAGCTGGGGCTTAAGGGCCTTGCTCAAAGACCTACAGACATGCTGAGGCTGGGTTTGAACCCCCATATGTGTGAGTGTGTATATATATATATATATATATATATATATATATGAGCATCTTCTCCTCTTAGTTCTGTACACTACATGCCATAGTGTGTTTTTACTGCTGAAACACTGGATCAGATTGCCATAGATTATTTTGTTTATTGGTAGCCAGTATAATAAACACACTTTATAATGCATTTATATGTTTATCTCTGTCTCTTCAATACTGAGCATCACGGTTGAAGCCACTTCCTTATTTCACACATGGATTGACAGCACTTCCTTGCTAATTTACCTCATGAGCATTAAAAATATTTTTAAATCCCCTCACAGACAGTTCTAACTCAGGGAGCCTGCTCTGTAATTAAGTTAAGGCTTGAGTCTGTGACTGAGAGCCCCTAATCCACAGGATCGGATGCAATCAGTCTAAAGATGGCATTTTTGTTTTCTGGCCCTGTGCCCTGCATCCTTCCTCCGTCTCTGAGATATAGAAACTTGTTCTGTGGAGATACTTAAACTCTCCTCACCTTTCCCACCTTGGGTGATGGCTTCCTGCCGAATATGGAGTAGCCCCATAAATAAGAAATGAGCATCTCCTCCCCTAGGCGGAACTGGCAGAGAAGACACAGGAAGGAGGGAGCCATATTTTCATTTTATTTATTACTTTCATTCCCACCCGATGTGGTCATTCCCAGTAATGACATGTACATATCATTCGGTGATGTTCCCCCGCAACCCCGGGTATATTGGTGCTGATTCCCTCCACCCTGACCGAGAAGCTCTCCACCGGCTACCGTCCCCCACATATCGAGTTGAAGTGCGCTCAGAGGAAAGGACACACCGCTCAAAACAGAGGATCGTTTCACTGCTTTCATCTCTCCGTTGTGAAGCGCTTTTCATTTTCTCCTTTGTTGTTCGGTTTGATGTGACAAACTTTGCCCACCCCCTTTGCTGTATTCCGGACGGGTCCATTTCTGTAGGTCAAGCTCTGGGTCACACTACGTCAGAGTTTCAGGTTACACTGGTGCTTCTTCGTGATGTGTGTGCGTCTCCTAGCAACCAGACTGCGTTTCTTTTTATTTACTAAATGCATTCCCTGCCGTTTAATTGCCCCAACATCTAGGTGTAATAGAAATCCATAAGCAACTTTCTTGAGAATTGAAGGTCTTTAACTTTTCACGGACGCTGGTGGGGAGTGTGGAGGGGATCATAGTCATGTGATCCAAGAAGCTGTCTGAGGAAGACATGTTGGGGTACACATCGAGTGAGCTATACATTTGCCAAAATGAGACTGAATGCATCCCATAAACTGATAAACTGCAGATGGCCACGCCCTCTCACCCAGTCCCTCTCGCTTGAACTCTGACTGTAGTGTTGTATTCTGGACCGATTGCCTGACTATATAACTGGTCAAGCCAGTTTCTTCATTGCGAGAAATTGTTGACCTTATGTGGCTAGGTGCGGGTGTTTTCCTGTCCCGCTTTTCCAAAAATGTATGATTTTCCTTTTATGTGGTTAGTTGCAGGTGTTTCCCTGCCCTGCTTTTCCCAGAATGTGTGATGTCCCTCTTGTGTCATTACAGTAGGTAGAGGTATTTCTCCTGATCTCCAGTCTGGTTAGTGTGTGTTTCTGCATCACCAATCCCCTCTCCGTATTTGTGCTTGTACTTCCGCATTAGTGTCCACCTCTCTCTTCACTCCTCAGCATAGACTCTCCAGCTTTTTGACTCTTGCTTAGTGTTTTAGCTTAACTTGTTTGCTCTGCATTTTGGTCCCCTGTCCCCAACCTATTGTGTGAGAAAAGGCATCTGTAAAGGTTAGGTTTCATGGGCACAAAATAAGATTCTTTTGCTTTTTCTGTTAACTTATATGATGAAATTATGCCTAAAATTACACTGCTTACTTTACATGTTTAAGCTGCGATTACAATGTATGTGATGTTCATTTCATTACGTGTTTTAATGGGTTACCTCCTGCAGTCCAAAAACATGCAGTTAGTTGAACTGGCATCTCTGAATTGCCTGTGCTGCGTGTGTGTGTGTGTGTGTGTGTATGTGCGTGTCCAGAGATGGACTGGCATCCTGCACAGGGTGTCTCCGCCCTGTGCTCAGCATCCGGTTCCATGATCACTGTGACCCTGGACTGGAGGATAAGTGGTTATGAAAAATGGATGGATTTATTAGCCATGACACACGTGATAAATATACACAGCATGTACAATTTCTGCTAAATAAATGTCTTTTTGAAAGCTAATACATCTGGCCAGAAAGATGTTGATCACTGTTTAATGGCTTCAGGTTTAACAAAATGATCAGAAATACTGCTTTGTTGCTTCTGCCTGCACACTTTCTTACACACAGAAATTCCCCTCATGCAGTATTTCCAAATAAGATTCTAGGCATAACAGATTTGAAGCAGACCGATGGCAAAATTGGACCCCCCCCCCATCAGCAATCCAGCCATCCTCAAAGTAATTCTAATTTATTTTTCATTCCACAGATGTCGGCTTCCTGGTACCGGTTAATTGGGACCATTTCTGATTGGAATGGAGTATGGTGGCCGTCTCAGGCTGCCCCTCCCTTACCTATGGGAAAATATTGTTTTATTTGTATGTCATGGACCCTTTTTTATGTACCAACAACTACAGACATGAAAGGTGATTAATTTAACACACACTGCAAATATGTCTGCTTCAGCTCCACTCATTAATCACCATTCACTGCAATTAGTGGGAAAGTGCTCTAAATGCATTCTGTTTAAAAACGCAACCTGATGTTCATGGTTGTTTCCAGAAGAGGGAGTCAGGTGACCCAGGGACACTAACCTGGGAAGAAATGCTGGAGGGGGGCTGGCCAGCCTGCTTGTCTCACTGAAGCTTCCTGGAAACACAACGGAGATATCTCATGCCAAGTGATGATCCATGTATACAACACAAAAATACTTATTTTTTATAAAAACAGCCTTACAGGATTTATGTGAGAAAGGCACAGATTTTCACACCACTTTTCTGAGATAACAGATTTGATTGAAACTGGGTCTAGTGACTTCTTTGAGAGGCTGAAGGGGACTAGGAAAAAACATGCATATCTTTACCGGATCCTCCCCCCCACTGGCCAAAATGTCTACCCATCTTTCCAGATCTGCCCCTTTTCTGGTTTCTGCACAGATCCACCTGCTTTCTGTTCACCCAGAAATTCACCCAGTTTCCATCCAACCAGATCCACCTACTTTTTGTCCACCTGCAGCTGCCCACTTTCCATCCAACTAGATCTGCCCGCTTCTGACCACCTGGAGTCACCCGGTTTCTGTCGGCCCAGATATACCTCTTTTCCATCCACCCAGTTCTGTCCACTTTCCCTCTGCCTGAATCCACCCACTTTCCATCTACCCAGATCCATCAGTGCATGATTTAATATTTGTCATTGTTACAATATTTTATGTACAGCTGTGCTCTGCTAATTCAGCCTTCACATTCTGTGCTTATTCATGGAATGTGCCATCAGTGAAGACTGGCTACCAGGCCACCCATATATGGGCGTGAATCCTCAAACCTTCCCCATTCAGTTTCATCGTCCAACCCCTGTGTGTGTGTGTATAGTATATATTTACACAGACACACACAATAACAGTGTAATATCTTTTCAGATAAAGCATATGATTTGACTTAGCTTTCTCCCTAAGTCACCCTGAGAAAGATCATTGCAAAAATGATTAAATAATGATCTCCAAGATTTGCCTTGCCACAGAAGTATGTGACTAGCATTTGCTCAATGAGATATAACAGTCTTGAATAAATTCCCATGGAGGTTGCATGTTTATGAACTACTGCCAGGGATTCAGATACTCCCAGATAATATAATGGAAGCAGGCAGATGATTAATACTGATTTTAAAAAATATCTTAAAACAGACTAGACTCTTCCTTTAACTGAAAGAATATCCCACTCTACATCACCCGCATTAATAATCCTATACATAATGCTGAATCACTTGGCTGAATCACTTGCTGTAACATCTTTTAAAAGCCCTAGAACCAGGATGAAAATGGAATTTCATTCTTAAACAGCAGTGTGTAGTTTTCTGCATTCTGTGATATTAGACGAATCCAGGCTTTTTCATGGAACCTTTACATCTGTTCTTTATGATAATTTTTAAATGCTCTGGTCCACTGCAGGCTGTGATGTCCCACATATCTCTATAAGGTATAAACTGTCCTGAAAGACCCCCCCCCCCCCCTTAGATAGCCTACAAAGGAAACTAATGTTTTCCTCTCCCCCAATCCCATCGCATAAACCTTATTCAGCCTCTGAAAGTACTTTGCAAGAATCTTTTTGATGTTTGCAAACTTCTGTTCATTTCTCTTTCATTGCATATTGGAGAGGGAGGTTTTTTGTGCCAATTGTTTTTGTCTGTAGACGTCAGCCGATGACAGTGTATTAGCTCGGAGATTAGATATGGATTTAACAATATTGAGAGACGCGTGCCATTCAAGGTGCTCATGTCTCTCGCCATATGGAACGGGATTTAAATTAAAATGTCAGCTGCAGATTGTCATTTTGCCGAGGTCAGATGTGCACTTTCTTTTACGTCTATGTGATGGCCAAACTTAAGTACCAGCATTGTACTGTTCACAACTATACACAATAGTAAAGGACTGTTTTATACCTGTTTAAACTTGCTCAAGTAATCATGACTTTGGTCAAGCTTCTATAACAATGTTAAATAGTTTTATCATTAATTAATTTCTGCTCTGTGTAGGTGCAGTGGCTCAGTGGGCAGCACTGCAGCTTATGCTCCAAGGGTGATGGTTCAGTCCTGCCCCCAACTCCATGTGTGTAAAGTTTTTGTTTCCTGTGTTTTTTCCTGTATTTGTTGCTGTTTTACTGAATTTTTCATGGCAGAACACAGGGAACTATTCACAAGATGGCCAGTTTACTGAACAACATGACGGACAGCAACCGGAGCTGATGGCTAACGTTGATTTCATAAATACAAGGCTGGGGTGCAGAAGGGGTAAGTGAAAATGTGAAGTTGGAAAAACAGGGAAAAAAATCCAAAACAGAGCAGTCAATAACTAAAATCAAATCATGAGACCACAAATGCAAAAACCAGACCCATATATAGACCCCATAAGCTCAAAAGCAACAGTCAAACCAGACAAACAATCATTCTCTCAAGGAACAGGGGGAACAAGCAAGTAAAAAGAAGGTGAATAAATATATCCATCTATTTTCTGTACCCGCTTGTCCTATTCAGGGTGGTGGGGGATCCATTACCTATCCTGGAGGCTACGGGCACAATGCAGGAAACAACCAAGGATGGGGCCCTAACCCATCGCAGGGCACACACTCACATCCAATGATTCCGTCAACAGGGTAATTGATGAATTGAGAGTAGCTGCGAATCTCTGGGGACAGGAAGGCAAATGCAGTCCATTATTCCTGGTTTGTGACAGAATTGGTTTCTGTAAATTGCCCTTTGTGCACTGTGTCCTCTCACCTACACGGTTATGAAGTCAAATCCTGTCTCTGACTGTGAGTAAATTTTGCGTTACAGTACATCCAACAACATAGTTCTGGTCAACACTGGCACTGCCAAGTTTTACATGCATCAAATACTGGAGAGAAAAAGTGCAGAGAAACAGCTTAGGTCAAAATAATCAGTTAATACAAAACAGCACATGACAAAACAATATTCAGAAAAATAATGGAAGTAAAAAGTATGAAAATGCTAACATTGACAATTATTGGAACCACTCCGAAGAATTCAAATCATTTAAAAGACATGGATTGTCATTTCAGTAAAATTAGACTTACCAGAGAAATTCAGTGCTGATATGAATACCCAAATAAATGGTATAGTACGAGACAGTGAAAAATAACCCAATTTTTCCTGCTATGGGGCAGGAGGAACCCCATGGATTCTCTTAACCAAAGGTGACAATTTGGTTTCCTTTAAGCAGGAACAATCAGATGAAGTAGGAATTATAACAAGTGAGCACAAGTTATTACAATACAAAATGTTAAGAAAAAAACAGCAGAAAACACTAGAGCTTCCGAAATAAAAATGCTAGAACTGGAAAGCAGGTTAGTTGTCCTCAGAGTACAGAAAGGTCAGGTCATCTCTGAAGCAGTCACTGTCTGCTCTTGCACACCACCTAAACCAGCCACATGTTGGATTCAAAGAGACAGGGCCACCATTGGCCACGACATGCTTGTGTGCTCACTTACCACTGCAGTCTACCACCAGTGACAGCATTACTCACATACACCATTATAGCCAGTGCCACACAGTGCGGTCCCCCCACAGGAAGTGGACATTTCGTCCCCACAGTATAATGTATACCTGGACCACACACACACTTTAGTACCATTTAAAATATAAACCACCAATTCCAACAGGAAAGAGCAAACAGCAAACAAAAATGAGATAAAAAGTCACAAGAAACTGTGGCTGGCCTGGTTTCTTTAAAGGAAAAAAAAACATTAATTGTCTGTTCAGGAAATATCACAATGAACCATTTATTACAAGAATTCACAATTCCCAGATTGCAATGAAACAGCCCAAAGAGTGACTCAATGTGTCTATACAGCAACACAGCAGCACACCAATGGTTGTAGCTCATCAATGACAAATGTTTGCTCTGTTTCCCCCCACAGAGGGTAGGAACCACATCCACAATCACTCTGTGTAAAAAGATAAATTGTACATGATAAAGTTAGATGTCCCACCACTATTAAAAGTGTTTTATATTAGCTTACCTGTATGAAATGAGAAGCAGGAGCACAGAGCAGACCATGCAGTCATCTCTGAAGTGCCACTGACTGCCCACTTCAGCGACTTACTTACAAGCCCCTGCTCCTGTGATTGCCTCAACACACCTGCCCCTCATCAGTAATCACCCTTCTTAGCCTTTATTGCTTAATAGGGCCACATCTAGTCTCTGGTCCTTTTTCACCATGGTAAAGACAATAGTGGTATCTGAAAGCACTGTAAATCCATTATAACCAAGCATGATAGTTCCAAAGGGTACAAGGTCATCTCCAAAGACAGTGGTTTCCCTGTTAAAACAGTTCTCAATGTTATTGAAAAGTTTGCTGTTTGTGGAACTGTCAAGAACCCCCTGAGATGTGGTGGTAAGAGGAAGGATTGATGAGAGAAGTCTTCAAAGATTGGCGTGAACTGTGGAAAAATCACGACATAAAACATCTACAAATCTTAAGGCTAACCTAGAGCAATCTGGAGGAGTAGTTTCAACCTATAGCATTAGCCACACGCTAAACCAAGAAGGGTTTATGCAGTATTTGAGAGCGAAATGTGCTACACAGTGTCAGGAAGATCATGGGTCCAGCAGCAGGACAACTGTCCGAAAGCACATAGGAATGGACTGTTACAAACTGTCCTGATTTCATGCAGATATTCAAGAGCTGGAACAAGATGCAATAGAAGACTGAAAGAAACTACCAGCAAGCAGGCGCAGGACGCTCACAGACAGGATGTCGTTGTTGCCAAGGGTTGTGCAACCATATATTAGGGAAGGATGTAATTTTCTGTAAAATCACTACACTGAAAAGGCATCCTTTTGTTGAATAACTTTGGACATAGGCTTATTGTTAAACTATTCTGGAGATACAAAGTTATTGCAATTTCAGTATATAGTTTAAAGCTGACATTTTTTCATTATATAGAAAAACGCACTGAGGATAAATACGCAAATCGTAAAATGTGAATTGAGCACGCTACCGCCATCTTCAGGCTGCCAAAATGGGATTTTACTTCCTCAGTGTGTAAGGTTTCAGATCCTGTACACACGTGTTTCAGTAATACAATATCTTCGTGTAAGTGTAATATTTAGGACTGTGGCGCTCGCTCCGCCTTCGTCCTCAAACTCTGATATTCATGCTGCTTTGGCTCCACAGTAAGTGCGCGTCTGAGCTGAAGGTTTCCCGATGCGTAAATGCGCACAACATATATTTCACTGTACCGAGAAGGAGCATCTGCACCCCGCACCCGATCCACAAAATCTCCGGCCGCCTGCTGAGCTTTCATTTAATTAATACGGTCTAATATCTTATTCTTTGTTTTTCTTTTTTTCTTTTGCTACGCCTCACTTTTGATTTGTCGCGAAGTTAAGAGAAAGGATATTATTGCGATCTGCCGGGAAAGCAAAACAAATTGCAACAGACCTTTTTTTTATTGTACACCTGACTCTTAATAATAAGCATCTGTTCCCAGCCCCCAGTCCTTATTACTGGCAGAACTGATGCGTTAAACGAAATATGGGAAACTCACGTACAAGTAACTGAAGGCGCAGTGCTACGAGTAGCCTTGGATTTAAAAGGAGAAGGAAACTTGCTCCACGTTATAGTTTGAGAAAACCTTATGGCTTGAAGGTAAGTCTCTCTCCTATACGGTCATTTAATCAGTAAGAATCTTGAGTTCCGTGATGCGTCTTGCGGGGACAGGAGCAAATGGGTCTGACTGTTAAAACTATCTAGGCTAGCTATTCTCATTAAATGGCTTCAATGCAAGATAGTATATCGGTTTCTAAAGAGCCAGTCACACCCTATGTCATACTTGCACATTTGAATGAAGGCATAATCCTTTATTGAGGTTTATTTACACACAGAAAGAGTTCATTTCCGTTTCGTTTTAGGTTCAATTACGTTTTCTAATGACTTTTAGAAATAACCGGGTGGTTATTGACTGTATAAAAACTCTTAAGTACAAAATGCGTAAACCAGTTTTGGTAAAAGACTAAAACTTTAATGAGTGGGAAAAACAGTGGGATTATGTGTGTCTCTCTCACATACCGTCTTTCTTATACCAAAATCATTGCTTATACTGAACATTTTGACCCATTATGATTATCTGTTAAAAAAATCCTATAATTTTCTGCATGATGACGGGATTCTTTTGAGATAGTTCCTAGGAAGGTGTTATGAAGAGAAGTGCTTTAGCTGAACAAACATAGCAGTGTGTCACCAGGCTGGTAAATCAGGCCATGCCTGTAGGAGACATTGCTGTAATTAAACATTTTTGTGTTTCTGACTGTACTCTGAGTTTCTACTTGCTCTCAGTGGCAGTTTCAGCCTGTGAGGGTAGTACAGTGTTAAATATCCCTGCCACAAATTTTACAGAAAGACATGCTGCAATTCTTCTTATCGCCCCAAAATGCTCTCTCATCCTGGTTTTAATATCCTGTAAGTTTGAAATGCAGAGGTGTGTGAATGTATCATGCACTCTAAGAGATGTGTGCTGGGTATGTCTACCTCTGTTTATGGGAACTGCATTTACCTTCGAAAAGCCTGCTTCACTTGACAGGCTTCAATCTTTGCATCCCGCTCTGATGGCGTTTTACACACACGTATACGGAAATTAAGCAACAGCACATGGATTTTATTGGTATATTATCAGCTTAATGGGATAGATGTGATTGGGGTAGCTTGTTTTCACAACGGGGAGCAATGATTGAGAATTAGAGGATGCTTTAATGTCAGAACAACAGCATGCGAGGATCATTTCTCGGCCGCACCTAGAGGTCGTCTTGCAGACCTGGCAATGAGAAGCCCTCACGAGCTGCACTAAGCTGGGTGGGGCTTTCTGGGAGTTAGACAGCATCTGCTCACAGAAGCCCCACATTTTGTCCATTGTTTTGGGGTGTCCCCTGAGTAGGCGGGGCTGACTGCTTCCCCCTTGACATTCGTTGCTGCACCAGGAAGTTCTGCGTTTGCCAGTATAGGTTATCGCACTTGGTACAGCGTGCCGACATCGTGTTTATGTCTCAGGGCACTCTGTAGCACCTTGGACACAAGTTTGCCTTTGCTGGCCCCTTTGACTGCACTGGTCCCAGTGTGAGCCATTTCAGTCAGTCTGACGATCTCCATCAGAGCTGATGCTATTCTTACCCAGCAGGAAATCAGGAAAAGCAAACAAGCACACAACCATGTTGTATCATGTTGTGGCAGAGACACTGGACACCTAGCTTCCTGCCAGGCATATTGCGTCAACCCTAGAGTACCTTCCTGTCATAATTCACCATTACTTTCTGACTAAGCTTGTTGATTAGTGACATTTCCCCATAATGCATTGTGGCCATGTCTTGCCTGTCAGTAGAAAGTAGACTTTCAGCATGTCCCACTTGTGTAAAACAGCTGATAGGATTACATACACTACAATGTGTTTTTCCACCATCTGTTGTCAACTTGTACTGTGCATCTACTGTGTTTATCTATTGGCAGTTGACTTAATAATTGAACATTTCACAGTGTATTAATTACAGTAGAATAAAGCCTCTGTCAAATTACCCTCCCAAAGTCTATATACTTTCCCCTCAGATACAAATATCTGCAAAAAATCGATAACTGATTTTAGCACCAGGAGACCTTGAGAGACGAAAGCTGACACTGGGAGGATTATGGGAAACTGAGGTTAAAAACCAACAAAGGCTCTGTTGTTGTGGTTGAGTCCTTAATGCACTGTGTACGTGCAACTGCACAATTGCGGGCAGAATGCCCCCTTGTATCCAGGAAACAAGCATCAGCAGTGAATTTTATTTGACTGTGTACAGAGCTACATCTTGAAGTGCAGGCTGGCATGTAGGGATTCTCTCCCTAGTGCTAAAACCATCACTAAACTGTCCCAAAGTGGCTCTCTCCTTCTTGGCATCTCTTCTCTGTTTTGATTAATGCTAATACCCACAGTAAAGCTTATATTTTGCACCAGAAATAAAGTGGTTTTGTACATGGCCTCAAAAGAAGAGTTCTGCTTCTTATCGAAGATCCATTTTGGTCTTTCTGAGCCTGTTTCTTTGGACCTTTGTTAACGTTAAACTTCCCTAAATTAAATGAAAGTCTCCAGCTGTTGTACTTTTGAAAATTGTTGCTAGAATACGTCTTTAGAATAAAGCCAGGGAAACTGTGAAAACTGCAGTCTGTGCATAGCCCGGGGTGTCCCCCCCCAACACACACACACACTCCGCGTTTGCCTGCTGTGGGGCTCTGGTGTGCAGAGGCAGAGCTAATGAGCCCATCAGCGGCTTGTTATCCTTAGGCTCTTCGGCCTGCTTTGACGGGGTGGATATGCACTTACTGCAATTGTGGCCAAGCCCACCGAGGGGGCAGATGGCTGTCCTGAGGGGCTTTGATAATTGAAGGAGGAGTGCAGACTCAAGGGGTATGCGCCCCCCTCCTCTGTCCTCTCAGCTGGGAAAACAGCAAGGAAAGCCTTACCATCATGCTCGGTGCCCGTCTGACCCTATCCCATGTGCCTTTTCCCTGTTTGGCCAGCAGTTCCCACTGGCCATCCTGTCTGCTCTTCCCAGAGTGTGTTTCACTGCACCCTGGGCCTACGCAGTGGCTTTATGGGTTAAGTGTGTGGATCAGAAGCTGACAGTCCTCTGGTCATGAGTTTGACGCTGCCTCTTCATTATATTATAGTTTTATTTTATCCTCTGATGTCTGCATGGTTTTGTCTTGTTAATGGGTACTATGCCTGTGCCTTTTTCAGTATGTTCTGTTTTACTTGTGTTCATTGATTCTTCCTAGTGTAGTTAGCCCTCTGTATTGTTCTATCACCTAGTCACTAGTGTGTTAAAAGTAATTTTCTCTACCTGCTTCTTGTTGTCCTGTGCCTTTATTGATTGGCTGGGTTGGGTTATGGTTCACACCTGCCCCTCATTAGCTCTTGTTATCTGTGTAAGTCCCTGTCCTCATTCTGTTCTTTAGTCTGTCATTGTAGTTGTTACTGCTTGTTTGTCTCCCTGTCCTGCTCCCAACTCTGCTCCACTTAATGTTCATTTTCTTTGTGATTTAATTAATTGGTTTGTTGTGTTGCCTGTGTTTTGACCTCTCATGATGCCTTTATTTTGTGGTTCCCCCCTTTTTAGTTCTGCTTATTAATGGACCCTATATTTGCTAAGACACACTCTGTGGATCGTTTCTCTTTTTCGCCTGCACCATGCCTCACTGTAACACCCTTGGATGAATATTATTACCCCTAATATAGACATTTCACACAAAAATGCTTTGAATAGATGCCCCCCCCCCTGTCAATACTCGCTTTTAAAGGGAGTTCTGAATGTGCCCTGCCCTTTCTCCGGCCCCCCTTCCCTCCTGATTTCGGAGCCATTCCGACCTGTGGGAATCTGGGCCAGAGTGTGAGAGAGAATCGGTGCAGCTCTGCCACGACTGAAAACATCCCTAAAAACCTCTGTGATATTTTAAATTGCTATTGCTATAGAAACCAATACCCTTTCTCACACAACTGCTTTGTGGTACATTGTGTACAAACAGCTGATGACCAGTATATACATACATGCTGATTTTATTTTTACAATCTTAAGTTGCTTATTATTCATGAAATAGTCTAAGAACAGTGTTAGCAGCAGTGTCCACATAAAACATGGATTCTAAGTGGTAAAGTATCATCGCCATGAGGCCAGAGGTGAAAAAATGTCATCCTAGGTAATGTAACCAAGTCCTCTGAGGAACTCTGATTGGCTGACACAGACCATGTTTAATTACGTTGCATTATCTTATGTTCTTATGTTTATCCCAGCAAATCTCCCACACTGGTTTAACTTGATGAAGATGTCGAATTCAGCTTTCACGCTTATAAACAGTGGCTTAATTAACAGCAGCCCCACGGGCCGCTTATCACTGCTCCATTTCCGCTGGGATAATTACCTGAACGGCTCAGACCCGGTGTTCCAGATTAAAGTTCTTGATTCCATCAGCCTGTAAGTATAATGAACGAGCGTTCCGCTGATTCCCGGTCTCTCTGCAAGCCGTCGCCATTTGTGTCATGTGACCAGCAACAGCGATAACTGAAAGCCGAGCTGGCTGGCCAATGGCCTCGGGGGTCTGAGGTGTTTCCCTGAACAGTGGCTTTCACGTGGGTGTCTGGTCGGTGAGGAGCTCCCAGTGTAACGTAATTGAATGCAGACACTGTTAATACTGTTTGAGACAAACCACAGGTATACTGCCCTAAAAAGACTAGACAACTGTATATTTTATCAAAATTCAGTTTTGACTAAAATTGCATCTCTTGAGCTCTGTTTTTATCTTGTGACAAAATATCTTCAGTTATTCATGTTCAGTTATGCTCGGTTTTGAAGAAAAATATAATTTACCTACCTAATACACATGAGAGTGGACAGTCAAAAAACGAAAAAAAGCCCCTTTTTCCGTTTCATTGTCAGCACATTTCCTGTGTTTTGTCCTTTGGATGACTATAGTGTGCTAAACAACCTCGTCCCTCCCTAACCATTACTGAGACGGAGTGCCTGCTTTGTGTTTAATGGTGTTAGGGTTGCTGTCCCTCGGTGACGCCCACTTCCATCTGGAAGGATTTTGCGCAGTGCTACCTCAGTCAGTCTGGAGTTTATGGAAGAAGAAGATGCATTCATGTTAACCTAGGTGCAGTGAGATGGGTGATAAGAAACCTGTACGACCAGCTGGAAAAAACAGTGAGCTTTTGCAAAAAGATCTTAAATTTGCAGACATGTTTGAAGTTGACTGCACCATTATTTGTTTTGTTTGAGAGCATGACAACCCATGAGATTGACACCTCACAGCCGTGACATGGCACAAATGGCTAAATGTTCATGAAGACCATACCACTAGAAAATGATATTATGAGACATTAGCTTCAGACCAAAAAGTGCACTTATTACACCACAAAATGAAATGCATCGAAAATAAATTTGGGACCGACATCGAATCTGTCCCATAAATGTTCATACAAGGATATTGGGTCTCTTCATGACGGCCACTGCAGGACTACTGCTGTGTCACAGGCACAGTTTCCATCTTGCCAGTCTAACCAGATAAAATATGTCTCTAGGACACAAGACATACATCCTGCCTTTTGGGATTTGGCAGGCAGCGAGTACCTTTTTTTGTGATATGCTAAATGCTTACAAGATGACCTCCTTCTTCATCAGAGTAGTCACAGGAGGGGGTAGTGCTGTGTATGAGGCTTAGGGGAGAAATCAAGTGATCTTTATTCAGATTGGTGCTGTAAGGGGGATGTATGGAGAAGGGCTTAACCTTCTCACATATCCATGCCAAGGCCTGGACGTCCGTAAGAGCCGCTATATATTATGGATATTCCAGCGCATGCAGCTCAGGGTGTCGTGTGCCTGCACCTGCCTCTCGAAACATCCTCCCGGGGGCTCAGAACTTCTCCTACAGTGCTGTCCCTATGGCACCACATGTCAATTCGCCTGAAGGGCGAGCAATAGTTTATCTCCCCTTTTATCTTGTTTTATGCAGTTTTATGTTTTGGAAAAACAATAAGAATGGCATGACGTACAAGGTGCTTAACTGCCATATGCCAGGTTCTTGGGGTGTGTTCAAGTCTCTGCCTGGCTCACATGTGTGTGGAGTTTGCATGTTCTCCCCATGTCATTGTGGGGTTTCCTCTGGGTACTCTGATTTCCCCCCAACTGTCTGAAGACATGTTGAGGCTAACTGCAGTAACTAAATTGCCCATAGGTATGCATGTGTGAGTGAATGGTGTGTGAGTGTGCCCTGTGATGGGCTGGCCACCCATCCTGGGTTATTCCCCACCTTGTGCCTTTAGCTTCCAGGATAGGCTCTGGATCCCCTGTGACCCAAAAAGGATAAGTGGTTTGAAAAAGGATGCATGCACCTCTTATGAATACATGACTGTCCAAGACCTCAGATCGCTATAATGCTCATACTACACAGCTTGTTGCTTGTCATCTTGAAGTCATTTTGTTTTACAAGATGATCAGTGACGGGTCATATACTACAAGATCTTTCACCAGAAGGAATCACCGATGAGTCTGTCTGGTCTCCAAACTGCGTTTTGTTATGAAATCACACGTGAATGGAAATCACTATTTTATTGTCAACGTGCTAGAAATTGTTAAAACACTTTAATCAAATGGCAACACATATGCTTGACATGTACAAACGCACAGTAAATTAACGTTCGTATATCCCTGAATACTGAGAACAGTCTATAAACAAACTGAACTTTTACACCCTTTTAAACTCCACTCTCAGGCTTCCCCTAACCCTTTCTCATTGTCTGTAGCTTGCCTCATTCATTGCCAGTCACAACACCTTTCGATACTTACAAGATTTGGAATCACTGACAGGTCCAGATATTTAGCCTGCTATATATCTGACAGCTATCTCCGAGGCTTCAGTGACTCCATCGGCACGTGTCTTTAACAGAGCGCCAATTTGCCAGCGCCGACTGAACACCGATTTGCCTCTGATCTGGGAGTTTTGTTGCCGATCTCCAAAATCTGTCAGCATGTGGAAAATCAGGGCTAACATCATGCAGTGTGAACTTAGCATTA
Organism: Stomatorhinus walkeri; assembly: GCA_026784285.1. Taxonomy (NCBI): domain Eukaryota; kingdom Metazoa; phylum Chordata; class Actinopteri; order Osteoglossiformes; family Mormyridae; genus Stomatorhinus; species Stomatorhinus walkeri. The sequence goes on from JAODUD010000036.1 coordinate 12,104,581, forward strand.
GTTATTGAATTCAGGTGTTTCATTCAGACGTATTGCCACAGGTGTATAAAATCGAACACCTAGCCATGCAGTCAAGTTTACAAACATTTGTGAAAGAATGGATCGTTCTGAAGAGCTCAATGAATTCAAGCATGGTTCTGTTATGGGATGCCACCTTTGCAACAAGTGAGCTCTTGAAATTCCTTCTCTGCTAGTTATTCTACAGTCTACTGCAAAGCGTAAGTGTTTAGGAACAAGACCGTGTAATATAATATATCAGGGTCCCGAGTGCTGACAGACATATTGTGTAAAGTCGGCGAAGGTCTGTTGACTCAATAAGTGCAGAGTACCAAACTTCCTCTGGTATTAACCCCAACACAAGGACTGTGCAGCTACAGCGTGAAAAGCACGCTTCTCTGTTTGGCAGTCCGATGGATAAGTCTGGGTTTCGCAGATACCAGGAGAATGTTACCTGCCTGACTGCATTATGCCAGCTGTTTGGGGGAGGAGGGATAATGGTATGCAATTGTCTTTCTGGGTTGGTCTAGGCCTCTTATCTCCAGTCAAGGGAACTCTTAATGCTTCAGCCCCAGTGCAGAAAGCAAGGTCCATAAAGACATGGTTGGGTGAGTCTGGTGTGGAAGAAAATGACAAGCCTGCACAGAACCCTGATCTCAACCCGATGGAACACCTTTGGGATGAACTAGAACGGAGATTGTGAACCAGACTTTCACATCCGACATGATGCCTATGGATTCAAGATGGGATGCAATAAAAGTTCCTGTAAGCGTAATGGCCAGGTGTACCTATACTTTTGTCCATATAGTGAATAAAAAGAATAGAAAATATTATTGTTAACTAAGACCTAAATGATATTTCAAAATACTGCGTCCTGTAGTAGTTTTTAATTTTATTGTAACATGACTCTACCCTGCTGGACACATTTAAAATTATTTCTCAAACCAAAGAACGTGCATAAAACAATATCAAGTTCCTTTGAAACAAATATATATGCACAATGTAAAGTTTAAACACAGCTTTGTAACATTGTGCATATGTTCACTCAGTGGGCGCAGCAAACATAACGTCATTGGTTTTAAAATATGCCAGTGACTTAATTCCAGCATACATATAACAATGTGCAGCCCCATTTACCAAATGTTTTCATCCAAAGTATCTCATAGTAGAGGGAACCTTGGAACGTGTGAAAGAAAAGGGATCAAATACATGCATTTAGCACATGGAAATTTATCTGACCCCCTGGTTTGCAACACAATGCTCAATTTGTGAGAAGGTTCTTTGTTTCATAACTGCCAATGCATATTTTTAGAAACTTTACAGTAACG
>JAODUD010000036.1:12251787-12262550 GCA_026784285.1 Stomatorhinus walkeri
GACACCAGAGTGCCCAGAGGACACACCACGACGACACAGGCAGAACATGCAAACTCCACACACATATGACCCAGGCCGAGACTCAAACCCAGGTCCTAGAGGTGTGAGGCAACAGTGCTAGCCACTGCACCACCATGCCACCCCCATTTTGACAAATGTACAACTTAGTAATTAGCTTCATTATTCGACTGAATGGAAATATGACACTATATGGTCATGGCTATTATTATAAGGTACTGGGATGACATGGCTTTTAGATGCAGTGGTCAGATGGCTGAATTAAAAACAATAAGAAAGCATGATGTTGATTTAATGGTCACCTGTTTTAAATGGGACCATGAAATTGGCCCAAAATGGAAAATAATGCATTCAAATGTGATGTGCACAGTGCATGTGAGTTCAGTAGTTTGACACTTTTTGTGCTTGCAGTTGGCTCTGTAAACACATCTCATACTCTAAGAAGGTCACTGAAAGTGTGTGGGGTGGGGGCCAGAGTGCAGGTAAATCCAGCCATCTTTCAGAAACAGGAACCTGTGAGGCAAACCTCAGCCTGCAACGGCTGGCTGTACCTCAGCGTATTTAGGTACTGATTCTCATGCCTACTTCGCCGTCCTATTTATAGAGCAGTGCATGGTGGGGGGAGGGGGGCGTCACCTTTGTGGAATGAGGGGTGTAGTAGGCATGGTGGTTAAAGCTGCAGGTGAGTGGCCCTCAAGCAAAGCATTTTAACAGTTTCTGTACAATAAATAAAACCGTCGGGGAGGGAATGGAATCTGGTTATTTGGGGTGGGAGGCACTGGTGGCCTAGGGTATTTGTGGGGTATTTGTGGCGATTCATTCAGAGTGACAAACGTCACTTTCTGATTTGCTTCGATGCACTTTAAGAACTTGCATCAAGACTAACAGTGCGGTGCTTTATTTTGGGGTGTTTTTTTGCTCCTGACAAGTCCCCCTCACAAAAGCATCCAGGTCCAGGTCAGTCCAGGGTCCTGAAAAGCAAAGGGTTATCCCCAAACTTGCCCACTCACCCTGTGTGTTGTGGCTCTGTTTCCCCTCTGGCGTGTTCAGCTACTTTGTCTCATGCCTGAGGTAGAGACTCCTGCCGCTTGCAATGCATAGATTTGAGTCTTTTGCCTGAACTATTATTCCCTGGAAAATTCTTGGTTTGGGATTGTTTTTAATATTTTCTTCATTATGACCACATGCTTTCAGTAGCTGCGTTTTGCTCTATTGAGTGAGGCTCTCTGACAGAGCTGAGAGTGGGCCGGTCAGGCTGGTGCAGGAGCCAGAGACTGACCCCCCCCCCCTTCCAAGCAGTGTGAGAAGGGGCTTGATGACAGGTGTTGGGTTTCAGTCTGCTTGCTCCTGGTACACGGCGGAACGTGTGTCTGGGGACTCAGCGTTGTAAAAAGCTTCCTGCGTCAGTATTCTTGGAATGATATGGAAGCAGTTTGTGACCTTCACTCTTTTTAATCCCAGCTCTTATCTTAAATACCCCGCCCCCCCCCAAACTCTTGGCTCTCAGGGGCTTAAATCTCTTATCCCAGACTCCACTTCCCTGGCAGTAACTGTTAAAATTTACAATCCATGCAAAGGGGGCTGGCTTCCGTCACTAGAGAACTTCATGGTCCATGTCAGAGTGTGAGTTCACTGACTGGATCCAGCTTGATCATATAGTTTTTTTTTTTTTTAAAGAGGTGTCAGAACTGGAAAAATTCGCGCCACATAGGGACTAGGGCTGATGGCCCTAATTTAGGCAGATAACCCCACTGGTTACAGATTTGAGATGCTGGTTCTGATACTGGACTTGGGAACAAAAGTAGGGTGCTTATCTGCCTTGGGGAAGCATACAGTCCTATCACCAAATGAACTCCTATTGTTTATTCAGCAGGACCCTTAACCTGAACTGCTTCAGGGTGGCATGTATCCAGTTGTATGGTTGCCAAAGCTTCACATGATCAACAGCATGCAAACGTTCTTAAACCTGCAGGTTGCCATCAAGATCATCGACAAGACACAGCTGGATGCCGTGAACCTGGAGAAGGTGTACCGGGAGGTGCAGATCATGAAAATGCTGGACCACCCACACATCATCAAGCTGTACCAGGTAGGTCTCTTCTCTGCTAGAATGACCACTGACACACAGCCCCTTCTCTCCCAAGCTGTGGCCCATCACTCTTGGGTGTTGTAGAGTGCCCAGGCACTATTCAGTCCTAATTACTGAGTTCCTGTCCACCCCCTCACCCAGCCTTGGCTCCCTGCCTTACAGCTGGTGATTGTCCCTGCTGAGGTGACAGCCCCTGGCACAGGGAGCTGGGGACCCCCCCCCCCCCCTGCATCGTATGACATCAGCACGTTATACAAGTCCTCGGGTCACTATGGTTCTATGGAATGCCTACAGCAGTTTCTCATTATACGCCCAGATAGTATTGTTCCAGACAGAACTGTGCAATCGGTGCTTCGTCACGGTTTCCAGACGCACGGCTCCCCATGGCCGCTTAGTCATTGTAAACGGATGGCTGCTCTGGAAGGCTAAGGCCTGCCCCCAGCCCGACGCACACCCCACCCCTCATCCGCCAGCCTCTTCCCTGAGAAACGTCATAATTGCAGCATTTTCTTCGTGTACGTGCAAGATTTGCTCCTATCCCTCTTCTGACTGCTTCTCCAGCTTTGGGTCATGGTCACAGTTGGCACAATAAATAGTGCACCATGCTTATACTGGACAGTGGCAAATGTGTCAGGTCCAGCGCTCAGCTGCTGGGCAGCATGTGGCGTTAGCGTGCTATGAGACATGTTTGTGCTGCACCCTCTTGTTAGCTCTCCTTGTTGTGTCCTTCCGTTCTGTGTTTCACCAGTCGTTTAACAGCTTACCAGTCCGCTAACTGCTAAAGTGACTACTGTGTTGTTTGGCTCTGTCAGTGTGTAGTGACTGTTCAGATACAAGGTTTTGCCAGGATTGCTTGTGCATAACGTTTTGTTTTTAATTGAACCCCCTGAGTCCATCATCTGAGTGATGCCTGTATTTGACCTCCCAGCCTAGAGTTGGCTCGGTCTGTGTGCATGTGAGCCCCTGTAGTTGGGCGTCATCAACTTGCCTGCGTGTGTTTGCCGACTCTTACAATAATGGCACTGCAGCGGGAATTTGAGGGTAAGGATCAGAGTTCACATGGGTGTCAGGCTCCGATCACACTTTTTTTTTTTTTTGTTTTTCTTGATCCCCAGGTCATGGAAACCAGGAACATGCTTTACCTCGTGACAGAATATGCCAGGAATGGGGAGATTTTTGGTGAGTCTTTCTACTATTTTTTTCTCCATTGTTGTGGACTATTGTTGAGTTGGTGTTATTTGGTCCACGTTTGTCACGGCAGAGGATGGGCTTGATGTCTCACCGTAAATCTCACAACTCCGATGCTGCGGCTCCAGCCTCCATGACAGATTGCAAATCCTGCTGTCTGTCTCTGTCTGTAAATGTGCCCCATATCATTCTGGTGATGTTGACTGTTATGGAGAAAAGAATCCACAAACCCTTTGCTCTAAACACCTGTGGAAAGAAGGGCAGATTCACATTATTTCTCATTAAAACTTTGTCTGTCAAGAGGTTTTCTGGCTGTAAGAGCAGTCAGGCCATCCTGTGCTATTTTCGATAGTTCCATGTGTAAGTAATGGTGGATGGGCATAATTGACCTTTTACCATCCTTAAACTGCGATAAACATGCAGTGCTGCCATATTAAGGGCTGTGTTGTCCTTCAGGCAGCACATGAGCATTCTGTTGCTGTTTCTGCATGTTGCTTGCACAATGTGGTTACGTGGTGCAGTGCTGGCTTGGTGTGGCACTGTTAACTGGAAGCTAACACAAACTCTCCCCCGGGGGTCTGCACAGAGGAGCACTAGACTCAGCATGGGGCTCATGGGGGCCTGTTTTCTGCTTTCCACCTGGGCAGCTTGTAACCTGAAGTGCCAGAAGCTCGTTTGGAGTGGGATGGCCTTGACTGCCTCTGGACATTCTAGCCATTCAGAGACTTTGTGGCTGCTGTTAAACCACACCAGTGTGAAACAGAAGTCCAGCTGCCAGTGTGTTCAGGGCTACATATCCAAAATAAGGCATTGAGCGGTATGTGCTCACACACGCACGCATGCACACGCACACGCATGCAGGGAGCAGCTCATGGCTCATTGGGCTAAGCCTGTGATTGGAGGGTTGGTGGTTCGAACCCAGCTTTGGCACGTCTGTGGGTCCTTGAAGCCCTTAACCCCCAACTCCCTGGGCGCCGTAACAGGTGGCTGCCCTTCAGACAGCTTGCTCTACAAAGAGTCAGTTGGGGGAGGTATAAAGAGAATAATAAATTTATATTATAATTATTATATACACACAGAGACACAAACACACACACACACACACACACACGCTCACATGTGCGCATTCTTTCTGTCAGCAGAACTTATTGGTTCAGATGCTTCTAAATGCCACTCCTTCTATTCATTTTTATTGGCTGAAAGTCCGAGTGGCTCTGCGAGCCTGACCGTGATTCGCCGCGGGGGAGGTCAGGGGTTAGTAATGGGTAGCTTCTCTTGAAGAGTAACGGTATTCCAATGCAGACATTGGCCCCAAAAGCTTTTTAAACGGGTCAGTGTCTCCCTCACTGGAGCTCCTTGTGTAACTTTAATAGCATCCAAGCCTCGACAGAGATCTCATTTAAAAAGGAGCCCGGGATGTATTTGGCTGTGGGGGACACGGTCACCAGACTGGCAGCGTGTTACTGTCCCCGCAGCCACGCTGCCACTGCGGTTGCTTAGATAGACTTCAGCCAGATTTTTGATGGAGGTTAAAGATGTTCCTATGGCTGAAATCTGCAATCCAACTACGAGCCATAAAGCCTAACTTTTATATGCTGTAAAATAATAATGAGGTGAACCTCAGCCTGTTTTGATAACTTCTACACGCAGTGTCTTAGGGCGTGACAGTGGTGTGCTGTTAGGATCAGAAGCGGCCAATAGCTGCTAGTTCTGTTTAACTAATCCTTTGGGCCGGGAATTTATTCAGCTGACATTAAAAAGCTGTTCAAATATTAATTTTATGAAGATTAATTTGAGAAATTCTCACCCATGCCAAACTCAAGGTGTTCGGTTTGATCATCTACAGTTTAGTTTCAGGCTGAGTTAATATGTGATTATTTAACTTTTAGATCACTGCCTGAACTGTCATGCCAGCGCAGGGTCCAGTCAGCAGTTTCAGGGTGTGCAGTGGGACTCGGAAGTGTGGAATCCAGAATATTATGCGCATCATCTAATTATGGTGGCCTATTGCGTCAGCTTGTGGTGACACACAACCGCAATATTGCTCCCCACGTACCCAGCCCCCCCGCTACAACATGTGCAATAGTACATGAGTTCAGTCCCTTACGACACACACCTTCATACAGAGACGTCCATGCGCAGTGCTTAGAGAGCATAATGACACACAGTGACACAAAGCTCAGCATAAATGCCTTCTTAGTTAGACACGATCACACACATGCTAACTTTCCTGCCCATCAGTGACCCCCACAGCCACATGTCACCTCTCGACCCTGATTCTGGCGAGTTGCCTGCTGATGATGCAATTTCTCATGAGTTTTTGTGTCATCAAGGTTGGCCAGCACACACAGTTCCAGAAAGCAGGAGAACATTTCTTCCTGCGTACAGGAATCTAGGACAGTACTGTTTTATTTTTTAAATAATTTTTTAATTTGATACCAACACCTCCAAGACTGACGTCCTCTCGGAGGATGCGCGTGAGTCACTGCGTCTGTCTGTCTGGACTGCGGTCAGCAGGCACGTAGGTGCAGGGATACGCCGCATCTCAGTTGAGGAGGAGAGGAGGAAGTCACGCATGCTAAACATGCGGTACAGTATTGAGGTGCACACTGACACTCACAATCTGCCCCACCTTTGGCTCTAGAATATCTCCCATGGGACCTCCTGGTGTCCGTGTCAGGGCTCGGCCCTGGAAAACACCTGCTGTGTGTCCCTTGACGACCCTGTGGGTGGATTGTAATGAAAATGTGTATATAATAGGAGTGTAATGTTACATGTAGCTGTACTGAAGATGTTCGGCATGGATCTGTCGGTTCGGTATGCATATGTACTGAACGAATGTAGCAAATGCGGATCCTTCGTGTTTTTGTGTGATTCCCCTGAGCAGCATTCGGAAAGTGGCAACTGAAGCCACACCGCTACGCATGTGGGCGTGTGTCCTAATGTCAACCTGGAAGTTAATATTAATGCAGGTACAGCACAGGTATTTTTCAAATACTGCACCATAATGGATATTTTGTTATCCTTTGTATCTTGAGACGACGTTTGTGTTATACAGTTATAATATGAAGCTGTAAGCTGGTGGATACAATACAGATAAGTAAATTTTCTGAATGTGCACCCTAGTAAATACATTGCTCTAAGACAGGGTTTCCCCACGCCATTTTCAGGGACCCCTGGACAGTCCACATTTCAGCTGCAAGGGAGCAAAAACATGGGGGCCCAGAGGACTGGGTTGGGAAATATGTGCTCTAAGGTATTTAGAGCTGGTGAGAGTTTTTGCTCTATGCAAAACTGAAGCAGAATTGCGAGGTCCCCAGATACCAGGAAAATGTTCAGCATGTAAATGTAAACATGTTTAGGTCACCGACGGCAGAAATGCCAAGTCGCTATGCCCTTCTGTGGCTCATATGGCTATTTATCCTGATCTTCTGGTCTGTAAGGTTTTTACTATATGGACGTCGATGTCCATGCCTTAGCCTGTACTTATTTGCGGTCATACTGGCTCTCCACACATACATTTGTGATGCTATTTATAATTCTTGTTTTAAGAGCCTCGCACTTTGCTCTGGCCTGTTAGGTCAGATGCATCCTCACATAGTCATAGTGTTCATGGCTGTCAGTGACAGACTCACACAGCGAGGACTGAGGGTGAAACACACTCCTCTGTCCTGAAAGTTGCTCTGAGCTGGGGTGGGTGAGGCCATGTGTACTTTCTGGTCGCGGGGGGGCTGCACGTAGCACTGCTCGCACTGGTATTCATGGTTATGAGGCATAGCAGTGCAAATTCTCCCATCCCTTCCGGCCGTGGGGTGGATTAGTGAGGTAGCACAGTGTGACTCACTGTGACCGGTACGTGAATGCAGATCAGTGAATGCAGATCAGTGAATGCAGATCAGTGAATGCAGATCAGTGAATGCAGATCAGTGAATGTTCCCCATCATTGTCTGCCTCCAACAAGCCACAGAGGAAAGGAAATGTAATTTGTAGATTATTCTGAATTTTAATTTTGGATTTTGATTCTGGCTTCCAGGCAACTTCAAAACAAAAGACGTTGCTTAATGCATGTTTATATTTGAGATCCCTTTAAAAAGCCTGAGAGCCATGATACAGCATGTTTAATGGGGTACCCTAGCAGAAAAGGAGTGAATACATACAGGGTACGTACAAAGGGAATGCCTCCTGTTTGCATAATGAAGGTACAGTGAATGTTAGCCATTTAAAGTATGTTTTCCTGGGGTCTCACTGTGTAATATGGTATGTGAGTAAAAATGGAGCCTCCTGGATGCTTTGAGATGGGGGAAGATTGACGGACTGTAAAGACCTTGCAGCTCTCCACGCGTCGTGGTTTTAATTTGCTTCCCTTCCCCCCTGTTTTCCTGCAGACTACCTTGCCAGCCACGGGCGCCTGAGCGAGCCAGAGGCCCGGCGGAAGTTCTGGCAGATCCTCTCCGCAGTAGAGTTCTGCCACAACAGTCACATTGTCCACCGGGACCTGAAGGCTGAGAACCTGCTGCTGGATGGACACATGAACATCAAGATTGCAGGTAGCCATGGGAGGACTTACTGAAGGGGATGGGGAGGCTGGTCCAGCTCTGGAGGGGGGGTTCCTTAGGGGACAACCTGTGCTTCCATGGAGGTTCAAAACATCCTACATGCAAGCAGAATTTATGGCTTGGTGGTCTTGGTGTCAGCAAGGGGGTTCTCTGCCTCGAGTGACCAGCCCCCCCCCCCCCCACTTGGTCTTCTGCAGTGACCCGCCACAGGAATGTGCCGCTTGCAGGGAGGTGATCACCTCCCACCTGCAGTTAAGATGCCCCCGCCGATGAGTTGCGTGGACTGAAACACATGCACAGTTTCTGTGACACTCATCCTCCTGATTGTCAGGGATTTCCTCAGAATAACGGCATGCCCAGAGCTGCCCGTGACATGGTGATGACATTCCAGTGTGAGCTAATGACGCCACATGATAATCTTTATCGGTTAATTAGCTTTAGGAACATCATCAGTAGCAGCAATAGTCATAACAGTAGAAGTACTAGCCGTAGTATGTTTGCAGAGGCAGTAGCTCTAGCCTACAGGCTACAGCTAGTATTAGCCACCACCCCAGAATGTGCATGTTAATAGCCTCTGTTTTTTGAATGGTTCGGGTGAGAAAGTGAAATTCTGCAAAGGTTCTTGCTTCATCTGCCGCTTTAGCAACCAGAGCTTTTTTTCTAAGACAAGTCGTCACCGTCTCGCTATTCGTCCCCTTATTAGTGTAGCACTTCAGGGCTTCCTGTCACTTTGCACCTGTTGATTAACCTCTGATGTGCTTTGAAATATTTATTAGACAAATGACCTAGTGTGACACGTGACCTTGTTTTCCGTTATCGTGCCATTACAAAAGCTCAACCAAGTGCATTGTTTTTCAGCGTGTGTGTGTGTGTGTGTGTGCGCGTGCGTGCGCTCACACATGCTTCAATTTGTGCATGCTTAGCCATTCGATGCCATGTCCCAGGATGCATCTGTGACCTACGTACAGCACCGGCTCGTTTGACAGGAGAGGGGAGGAGGTGAGGGGGGCTCTAATTAAGGCACAGCCTGCCACCCCTCGACGAGTGTCCCATTAACGCTCTGCTCAGGCACGGGAACAAATGGTGCCTCAGCTGCGGTCACTCGCCTGCAGGTCTCCCAGCCTCCAGGTATCTGCGGGTTGAACTCAGTCTTGATCCCTGGTGAGCTTTGGTGTCCCAAAGGCAGAATAAGGGTCTTAAGGGGTTTGGCTTTGCTAAGTTGTAGTTGGGTTTGTGTGATGGGGAGCTGAAGCAGGCAGCAAGGAGGGGGGAGTGGGGGGGTAACAGGGTGACAACCGCTGTGGGTGTGGCACAAAAGACCACCCTGCGTTCTGCCACACGGTTATTGCGGTTGCTGTCACATATGATGTCATCGCCTTGCTTCAGTCTCAGACCAGATGACATCATCACTGTTGGCACACTGCTGTTTAAGCTGCACACTGGTGTTGAAATGTGGGGCCGGGAGTCGCTTTGTCCCGACAGGCCTGGGCAAGTGTGGAGCTGACTGATGGGCAGGCGGGGTGAGATCTGTCATTTCATACCCCCCCTCCAACACACACACACACACACGCAATCTGCATCAGCCTCAGGGGTGTGAGTTTAGCAGCTAGCATAAAGCTTCATAAAGCCATCCAATGCAAAAGACCCAATATGTAACCTACACTCAATATCCACCTGCAAAATGATCCATGGCAACCTTTCTTCCTGGTTTTGACCCAAATCAGCGTGACTTTTAGGATCAATGTCTGACTGAAGGCAAATCATGCACCTTCTTTTCCGAATAATAGGCCTTTGTGCATTCTGATGATGATGATGATGATGATGATGTTAATGGGGTTGTTTCGGAGAAGGAAGTGGTGACTCTTTTTCTCCCCTTCACAGATTTTGGGTTTGGGAACTTCTTCGAGCCAGGTGAGCCCCTGGCCACGTGGTGCGGCAGCCCCCCCTACGCCGCGCCTGAGGTGTTTGAGGGCCAGCAGTATGAAGGCCCCCAGCTTGACATCTGGGTAAGACGCCAGCCGGCTGCTCTGTCTGCCCGAGTGCGACGTGCCTCGTCATGGATGGCTGATGTGTGATGCAGCCCGCTGTCCCTGCAGAGCATGGGCGTGGTCTTGTACGTGCTGGTATGCGGCGCGCTCCCTTTCGATGGCCCCTCCCTGCCTGTGCTGCGCCAGCGGGTGCTGGAGGGCCGCTTCCGGATCCCCTACTTCATGTCGGAAGGTGAGGGGTTGGCGGCGGGTAAATGGTGACAGCTGTGCGCTGAGGAAGAGCGGGGTGTGCTTTCTGGCCGCGAAGCCTGAAGCTGTGTGACGGGGATTAAGGGTGGGGGAAGAGATGTGCCACAAATCGGCATGGTCAGGGTTGGGGGGGGGGCAGTGCTGACAATAGCAGTCTGATAAAAGCCAGTAAATCGATGTAATGTAGGGTTTCTGTATAGGTAGATATGTGTTAGAAGTGCTCAGTAAAGTGGCAGAACATTCCAGTACAAAGTTGTTTGGTTGTCCCTGAGTGGAGCAGATAAGGGGTCGGAGCTGCTTGTTTACCTTTACCGCCTAAGGCGGGCTGTCACGTGACAGTGTGCCGCATTCCTGGTGCCTGCAGACTGCGAGCACCTGATCCGCCGCATGCTGGTGCTGGACCCGGCTCGACGGCTCTCGCTGGCTCAGATCAAGGAGCATCGCTGGATGGCGCTGGAGGTGCCCGTGCAGCGCCCCCTGCAGTACCACCTGTGTGTGGCTGGCGAGAGCGAAGGAGGAGCGGCTGGCGTGGGGGGGTACAGCGAGCAAGTGCTGCGTCTCATGCACGGCCTGGGCATCGACCAGCACAAGACCATCGAGGTGAGTGCCCCCCCCCCCCCCCCCCGACGTGGACCCCCAAGGCGTGGCTGTTGGGGTGGGAGTGGGGGGGGGGGG
>JAODUD010000036.1:12273167-12285374 GCA_026784285.1 Stomatorhinus walkeri
GGCTATGTTTCAGTGATGTGGATGGCGGGCTATGTTTCAGTAATGTGGATGGCCGGCTATGTTTTGCTAATGTGGATGGTGGGCTATGTTTCAGCCCCCCCACCTATGCCCCAGGAAGAAAGAATAAAAACAGACCACGGGAGAAGCATGACCTCTTTAATCTGTGGTGTTTTGTAACTTAAAAATCCACTAATGCAAAGCATGAAGTTCCGCTGTGAGGCTGGCAGCATCACCTGATTCACCGCTGCTCCAGGCTTACCTTGCCCCTACATGTCCTCGCCCATGCTTACGTCTTCCTCCGCTAGGTTTTTAATCATGCGTCTGCCCGCCCCCTGCACTTTGAGGATTCTGCGTGGCTGTCCCCCCTGCCCAGGTGTTAGCTGGAAGCTGGGTCCCTGACGGGCAGGCAGGCCGCTCGCCCCACAGCCTACAGGTGTGTTTGGTTGGATCTGAAAGACTACTGCTGTGGCCCCTTAACAAATTTAAATGTCGGTTTTCTTACTGCTGATAAACCACAAACCTCAGAAAAAAAAACATTTCAATGCCTGAGTAAAATCAAGCTATTAAATTCAAGGATATAAACATGGAAGCATTGTGGGTTTCTGCACTGAAATGCCATCTAAGCTACAAAATAATGAACATCATAAATACCTTCCCAGTCTCGTTGTGAAAAAACATGCCAGGCTGCCCTCTACTGGTCAGAGCTCCTTACCACAAGCAAGAACTCCTGTAGTCCATCAGAAAAATTCAAATGAGGGCAGGGCACCTCCTCTGGCCCAGGATGACCTTAATTTACATTCTGACCATGGAAGGCAGGTTTTGTCCTCACAGGGAGCCATTTCCAAAAAAGGGCTTGGAGAAGCTCTGCAGAATCCTGCTTAAATAAATTCGAGAATGATTATGCTTGATGTTACCATTCAAGCCTGTGTTGGTGCTGAACCCTTTAACCATTTAGCATTATGCTATAAATACCCAATAAATAGCCATCATGCAATAACTGAAACAAAAGGGTTTCCATCAGCTGGTTATCGTGGCTTTAGTGTTTAGCTTTAATTGCTGCGATTACGGGTTTGATGTAATTTACGTATATATCTACTCATAAAGTTGATTTCTATATGAAGAAGTATACTGCTCCTTTAAACACCGGTGGTTCTAATCGCACTCGCTATAGAGATGCTGTAACCCTAAACTCCACATTCTGTAGTATGGCTGCAGTTTAATGAAATAACTGTTAGATTATTGTGAGCTGTGAGCCTTCCGCTCAACAAGCAGTTTAAGTGGAGGCCAGGAAGCTATTTCTGTGTCCTGGATTCAAGCTTCCGGAGACACTTGACTTACTTAGTATTAGAGTCTGAGTACCAAGTCCTCATGACATAATCAGAATATTCAAGGCCTCTTCTGTTTGCTTGCTTGATGGGTTAAGTTTGTTTCCCATCTCATGGTGGACTTGCTTTATGTTTGAAGTGGTTCAATGCAGAATGTACCCTTTCCTTAACTTTGTGTATAAATATGCCTGCTGCTCGGTGAAATCTTCCTGCTTAAAATCCTCGCTCTTTGGTGCATAACTGCTGTATCCTGCTGTATCCTTTACCTTTCAGTGAAGTAACTGGTCATTTTGAGCAGGAAGCCTTTGGTTTTATGGGGCTGGGGTTTGAGGGGCTCTGTGGTATTCTGCAATGCAGCCCCATAATAATTCTGGTGTATTGGTTTTAAGCTGCATAGCTGCTCAATTTATTATAATGCATTAGCTTCTGAATACCCAGATTCCATGAAATAATATAAATATGTGAGAAACTTTTACTGGCAGGTTCGGCCAGCTCAGTGGGTTGGGATGGTTGTTGCTTTTTACGCCTGTGGTTCAGGCTGAATACATCATTCATCATTATCTTTCATAGGTATCTGTGGCTTAGTGTATAAGCATACTCAGGTTAACCATTGCTGGTTCAAAATACACTGTATGCAATGACTATATTCTGTAAATAACTGTTTCATTGTACGGCTTTAGTCCTCATGATACAATTGGGATCTTTCGGCAGCCGTTTCTAGGCCATCTGGGTGGCTCAATGGGGACGATGATGGCTTTGGCCTGTGGTGTCCTGGGTTTGAATCCTGCATCAGGTAGGTATGAATGCATAGTGCCAGTGCTGAGGATTGTATGGGATGAGCAATATGGCTGGTTTTGAGGAGTATGTATGTTATGGAGGGGGGCTCCAGTAGAGGCTTTTGTATCACCCACCTAGAAATCCACTCACTCTTACAAACACTCAGGACTGTGACCTTGAAGTTCACCTGACTCACAAGGGAGTCAAACCCATGACCTTGCTAGGGAAAAATCAGCAGCATTACCACTGGACCGCGAGCAGTCCTCCCTCTGAACACCTACTTGAGTCCTTGAATGCTGGTGATGTTCAAAAGGCAAAGGGAGATTTGAACCCTGTAACATCAATTGACCCAGTTACCACAAATCCAGCAGCTACTGCCAGTGATAAGGCTGGTTTCTTACCTCTTTTGTAGGTGCATTTACACTTGAAAGAGATAAAGCAATTGCTGGTTTGGACAAAAGGACCACAGACAAACATTTGTTTAGCCCCTAACCACTCAACCGGTAGCATTAAGCACCTCTTTTAACATATTTTAAAATGCTAATCTAATGAGCTTCCTAACCCATTCTTAACTAAACCCTGTCAGTTAAACACAGGAAGTTAATACCCCAGCTTTACAATCAGTTAAGCGCATAACTAGTGATGAGCTGACTTGACTGACTAACATGCTGAGTCGCCGGCGTCGTCACTTGATGGATTAGGAATGCAGAGAGTCCTAGACTGTGGTCCAGTGTCCATTGACCCAAAATCCAGTGACTGTATACTTAAAATGGAGCCATTAATATTTAGGCTTCTTTGAGTTTGAGCAAATTTATTTTTTTTTAACCATAACTATTAATAATTTAAAAAAAGGGGTGATCATAAATATATCTAAAAATATTATAAAAACAGAACAAATCTCATTTCCACATATGTGCACAAAAGGGAGTAGAAATGATGTTGGTCTCCAGTTCTTCAGTGTGTGTCACACTGCACAGGACACAGCTGTCCCTGCTGCTGGAGGACAGTCCCTGGCTGCTTCGGTACCGGTCTGTTCCGGTGGACAGCCGGAAGCCTGATCAGCCATTGTGGCTCCATCGGTCCCAGCTTGCTTCAAACCACAGTACCCCTCCCCTAGACTAACTGATCGTCGGCACCCCCATATGCTGAGCTCCAGCACCAGCATGGGGCGCTTTGGGGCTTCCCAGGGAGTCAATGAAGTGGGGGGAAGTGAAGCCCTCACCCCCCAGGACTCAGTCCTCAGAGCTCTCCTCTGACTGCTCCTCATTCGTCTCTTTCCAGCTTCTCCTTTTCCTTGGCGGCTCCCCCTGGGCCTCGGGGCTGACACCCCGTTTCCTGGCGACAGGAGGCTGCTCCCCCCCCAGCCCCTCAGAGCGGCTGTCCCCTGTGCTGCTGTCAGCCCTCGTCTCCTGCTCCTTCTCCCTCCTCCTCCTCCTGTGCTTTGTCTTGCCGCTACTTCGCTTTCGCCGCTTCACCCCTCTGTCGCTACAGCTCCTGTCGTCTACCAAGTCACCCGCCTTCTTCCTCTTCTTCTCTTTCTTTTTCTTCTTCTTCTTCCTGGCCGACTTCTTGGAGTGCTTGTGCTTCTCGGACCCTAGGATAGCTTTGGTCTTCCTCTTCCTCCGCTGTACATTCTCACCGTCGCTGGACTCCTTATCACTGAAGAAAAAGGAAAAAAAGCAAAAATCAACTTTCAGTGCATGATTTGCTCAGAGTGTGAATTTCCACTTGTATTACCATTTGTAACAGCATTACCACCTTCCTCATTTTATAAATACCTGGCACCATCTCTAACAGCAATGCTCAGCTCCTTAAATACTTCCATAAATGCATTTATAATTTTACTGTTTTCTGAAATTGGAAAGTACAACAGAGGTAGATTTTTTGTCATTTTATATAATTAATACATTCACTGTCAGTTACAGAAAATTCCGTAAATGCAACGGCACTATATCACGCTACCAGTGATGGCTGTTTAAGACGGACTATGCTGCCGATCGTCTTTCCTTACCTGTCTGACTGGAACTCTTCTGGGTAGAGCTCCTTAAAACCGCTGTGTCCCCACCTGAAGCACACTGCAGTGTTACCTATCGCTTACAGTCACAGCAGACACCCAAGTGTTTACACGACAGGCCCGGGCATAAGAGGCCGCCCGTCACGCACCGATCCGGGTCGCTGGCCTCGAACTCGTACAGCTTGCGGGTCCAGTACCGGGCCTCCCGCTCTGACCGCTCCCCAAGCCGGTCTTCGGAGGAGCTCCGGCCTTCGGCTGCGATGCGATCGCAGTGCATGCTGCCCCTGGTACACGCAGCAGGTGATCACACACAGGACACACAAAGATGAGCCAAAAGATCACTGACACACACAGGTACTGCGCACCTGGCCAGGTATGCCGGAGCCGGCCTCCTGTGACAACTGCGCCCCTGAGTCTGCTTTTCCATGTCACGCAGCTTCCACATCTCAGACTCCTCCTGAATCTGACAGTCGTGGGGAGTGTTGTCTTGGCTTAAAAAAACGGATCTCAGCCATCAAGTACGAGGGTAGCAACACATGCACGAAGGCCAGTGATC
Source organism: Stomatorhinus walkeri (assembly GCA_026784285.1). NCBI lineage: Eukaryota > Metazoa > Chordata > Actinopteri > Osteoglossiformes > Mormyridae > Stomatorhinus > Stomatorhinus walkeri. The sequence goes on from JAODUD010000036.1 coordinate 12,277,840, forward strand.
TCTTGTATCAATGAACAGTATTAAATAGTCCGTTACTAAAGATATACAGACCTTATTGTGCGCGTCCGTGTGCCTTATTACGTTTCGCAGCAACACCTTTCCCATGGGTACCCGAGACATGACGACACCTACAGGCGGAGCATTAAACAACATGTACACATCAGAAAGCCATCTTCCGCTACAAGATTCCGCTACAATAAATACTTCCTACAGTGCTTATGTCTGTCAGAAAGACGGTCTTGTTTATATTAATATTACACCCTATCCGGCGGACCGCTTTCATTAACGGCTTGTCCTTCGTGACTAGGTTGAGCTAAGAGCTCTTATAACACCGGAAAAAAGTTAACGTGTTTGACATCTACAAAGTTTCTTGTATAGCCAACTTTGCCTCCATACGTGCCTCCATTTGCAAAGTTACCCTGTGTTACTAATAAATCACTTTAAATGTCCTTCTTACAACAGCCGTATCTATGTATAGCTGCCGAGTTACCTTTGTGGCACTGTATCATACTAAATGGTCAGTACTAACTGTAGGGGACAAGGATGTCTACTTGAGACAGGTACTTCATTTAAGAGGATAGGAGGGATTAAAGTCCCACATAGTCATTGTACATTTAACCGGAATACTAACAATAAATCAACTGGCGCTTAGGGACCTTTCGGAAGCTAACACGCTAAAAGCTAGCTTTCCCTAAAGGCGTTACCGACAAACACCTTGACATGTTTGATCTCTAAAATGCAATAACATCTGTAGCGTCGTCACTTCATAAATGCCAACAATGCAGCCTGAAACCAAAATCTTACCCTTCCGCGAGAGTGATATTAATGAAGACCAGCTTTTATTATACCGAATCCAGACACATAAGACTTCCTCCCTAAGCTTGAACAGTGCGGAACCACGTGTCGTACGATTAATCCCGCCCACTACAAAACGATTGGCCGTCGTCTGCATTCTGATTTGGTAATCTGCTGTCAATCACTCTATCCCGGGAATACGGGATTGGGCGACAGTGTTTCGGCTTTTAAAATTGGTTGAGTATGATGTGAAAAAGAAAAATGAAGAGCTGTTTTCCAAAATGCGGTAAACGCCAAATTAATTAATTAGTTCGTTATGCCATTTTGCTGTGCACTTAACCCTATTCATTGCTCCATCAACATTTCATGCCAAATCTCTACACTTCCTAGTTTAAGATGTACTGCAAGATGCAGTCTCTATCCAAACTGCAATAAGCGCCGTACCTATTTTTTGTCAAAACGTGATATGTACTCTCGACCAATCAGAATTCGGTGAGCGTGCAACTTATTCGAACTTGGCGGTGCTCTGAGATGACAGAGTTTTGTTGCGATCTTGTTTATTGTCCTCTTCAAAATGAGTGCTTTAACCCCTTTTGATAGCATATCGATGAGCCAGTGAGACCTAAAGCTGGAGGTAGAAAACGCCGACTGGACAAAGAAAACCACAAAAACAACAAAAAAGAAAGTTCGTCACTCAGGTGGTGCGTTAATACCTACTGTGGGGTGTGAACACAAGGCTGCTGCGACCGGTTTCTGTCAAGCCGAGAAGCTGTCACCGGATTATTTGTTTATGTGGTGGACAATACTGAAACGTGAAATTGCCAATGTTTATTTTATTTTACTATTTAATTTATGTTACTTTTTTCTTTACAATGCATTTGCACTTATTTTGATCTAAATTCATTTATTGTATGAGTTCCTGATGTCATATGTTGCATGTTCACACTTAAACAATCAACTTTTAGGAAATAAATGGATGGATTTATAGCGTTTTGGAAAAGAATGGATGGATTTATAGTGTTTTGGAAAAAAAACTTTGAATTAATAATCAACAATACTGTTGTTTGATTTAACAATCATTGTTCAACATCTTCAGACTGAGCCAACAAACCATTTTAACAGGATAAATTAAATATTGCGTGGGTCTAGGTAGAATATGTCATTTTCTGAAAACCATCATAATGGATTTACGCCATTTTGGAAAAGATCTCTTCAAATATTGACTACCAAAATACCCAATAAGAAAAGGTGTACAAGGTGTGGACTTGTAAAAGGATAGTTTTATCTTTAGCGCAACCCCTGTCTGTTCACAAAACGGAGAACATTATGCAAGATATTTAAACCGAATTTATTGCAATGAAAATATTTTAGGATTTTCCAAAAGGTTGCCCAGGCAGACAGCCTCTTCAGTCTAATTCTGTACTTTTGCTTAAAATCTGCTGTTGACAGGGCATTCTGTGTTTGCTTGGATCCCTCTTCTTAAGCCAGGCTTGTGACCTAATAAGATCCACTTCATGGTCCACCAATAAAAGACCCTGGAGAGACTGTATGGACCGGCAACAACGGCACTGTTTGGCCCATTAGTCTGTGGAGGGTTCGTAAAATGCGCTGCCAGGTTCTGGATGGTGCTATAAGAAGTTGAGACCTTTGATGCAGATTATGGAAGCCTTTGAGACCTTGAGCTCAGAGCAGAGGCAGGGACACAGACAATGTTTCTCTCTTTCTGTTGAAAATGGCTGTGGTTTCCTCCTCTCTTACTGCCGCTGGGAGCTCCAGGTGAAGTCGGTATAGGTCCTGTACCTGCAGCAGGATGTCATCCTGTAGGAAGACAGCAGGTAGCTAGTAAGCAGTAGACATACCTAGATGCACTGTGGGGCGGCATGAGACCAGCACGAAGAGCATGGCTAAAATATCAGAGAAAAGCATGTCTCACTAAAATATGCACCTCCTCAAAATATATGCAGTAAAAGCTACATGTGTCTACATGGTGTGTTTTGCAGATGCTACAGGGTGTGTGACGATGATGGTGAGGATGAGGAGGATAACAAGGACGAAGGCAACTACCTGTGAAGCGCTGAGCTGGCACAGGGAGACAGAGCGAACCCCAGGCAGGAGCACACTCAGGCAGACGCTCGCCGCCGGGCCCTCGCTTAGCGTGAGCTCGTACTCCGGCTGACGAGGCCATGTCGTCTCCGTGATGGAGATCACCTGGATGAGGGGTGGAGTTTGGGGGCCAGGCTTCTCCAGGGGGGGCAGGACCACAGGGGGGTCATCTGTTCTGTTGCGGAGTGAGGAGATCTGCTGCAGGAGGGAAGCACCTGTGGGAACTCGGCCTGCGGCTGACAACGGAATACAGTTACTACCTATATCGCCATTACAGCTTGCATCTTATTAGTAGTAGTAGTAATAATAATAATAATAAATGACACTTTTATTGATCCTCATGGGGAAATTCTCTATTTTGGAGTTCCTTTGCCGGTCCTATGAGGTTGGGATCCCCCTTTGAGTTTGGTTCTTCCTAAGGTCTCTTCCTACTAGTGAGTTTTTATTATTAATGTTATGATCATCATCATAACTTGACCCGAATATAAGACAGGTTTTTTTTTCCCTCAAAATACATCTGAGAAATACATCTGCTGCCGTCTTATATTTGGGGTCTAGACAAAAAAAGCTTGTAGCTGGCACCAAATACGATATTTTGTAATGAGCATTTTGATTTACCATTCTATTGATTTGCTGTAAGAGTCTGAAGGCATGAGTGTCACACCAGATGTGTGAGAGCTGTTCAGCGTGTATCCCTGAGTGCCATGTTGTTGGCTTCCCTGGCTGTGCCCCCCATAATTCATTTGTTTTCTGAAATGTTTGCTGTTTAACACTTAATGTAATCAGATTGCCTACGGTTGCTTTTTAAACTGTGGTTGCTGGTTAGCTTATTATAAATAAGATTTGAGATTCTGAATTTTTTTTCCTAAAAATAGTTGCCAAAAAGTGGGGGGGTTGTCTTGTGATCGAGGTTGCCTTATATTTGGCCCAATACATTATTATTATTATGATTATTATTATTATTAAGGTTCCAGTCACCTCTGGCTTGGTCTCTGGGGGCATTCAGCAGGCACAATGTAATATTGTGAAAATGCACTATATAAATAAATGTCATTTTCACCTACCACATCTTGCTCTCCATGACACAGACACACATGTAGGTGAGAGCAGTGAAGGGCAGCCACCTGCAGCGGGGCCCATTAACCTGGGGGTTAACGGCCTTGCTCAAGGGCCTCGGGTTATTCTGCCAAGGCCGGGCTCAGACCGGCGAGCTTCCCATCACGGGATAACCAAGCAAATTCATCCCGAAACTCAATCCCTAGTATGACATCAGCTGTAGCTGCTTGCGTCCTGCTGCAGTCTCTCACCCGTGCAGGATTTGCACCAGGCTGAACTAATCAAACGCTGATCAGTGACCACTCTCATCCTGCTCTTCGCCTTTTCTAAGGCCTTCCAAGTGGAAAGCACTTTCAAGCAATAAAAAAACAGAACCACTAGACACAAATACAGCTTCTTCTGACAAGCTGTAGTAGCCATCAATCAGTGATCTCCTCAAATTTCCTCACATTTACCTCATTATTGAAATGATCTCATCATTGCTCACTGGCACCTTGGTGTTAAATTACATTGATGTTATCCTCTAGTTCAGGGGTGGCAAACTCGATCCACGGAGAGCCGCCGTGGGTGCGGGTTTTTGGTATGACCTCTCAGTCATCCAATAACAGAAGGACCCCAGGACTGGAATTGAGAACCACTGCTTTACTATTGGCTGATTAAGAGGCTATCCCAAAGACCCGCACCCATAGCGGCTCTCCATGGATCAGGTTCGCCACCCCTGCTGTAGTTTCTACACTGTAGTCATTTTATATACTTACACATATTTATATTTGATTCTGTTCTTCTGTACGTTTATATAAATAATACTTTACCTCTGCTTAACTGTATATTTATTGTATTTACTGTATTTTTTATCAGTATATCCAAGTCTGTGCTTATGTCTGCATATTTCATACCAAGTAAAATTCCTTGTGCATCTCCATGATTGGCGGATAAACCTTGATTCGGATTCTGTTACCTGGGGCAACGGGCCGCCGTGAGAAGGCGAGGCGCTCATATAGGCCCTGCAAGCTTCCCATCAGGTTGGTTTCGGCGACCGAGTAGCCCTGCGACACCTGGAGGCCGTGTTGCTGCTGCGCAAAGTTCACGGCCAGCCGAGCGAACCGTGTAGGCCGGCCCTCTTCCTGCTCTCCATGCAGGACCTCAGGGTTGAAGGCCACATCCAGCACGTAGTACATTTCTATGGGAAGAGGAGAGAGCCGAATCATGGCTGTCAATCAACACAGGCTGCTTCCTACTCTCTGTAGGTATGCTTTCTGATTGGCTGAGTTGCAGGGTGCATTTAAGATATGCAGAGGCAAATTCAGTTTCAAGTATCATGGTCGTGTGTAAATACAGTGAAATTCTTATGCTACAGTTGTAGGGTGGGGTGGATGGGATGCTTGGGTAGATGGGACGAACATCAATGCAATACTGGCCAAGACAGTGCAAGAGAAGACAATATATTATAATAAGTTGTGCAATATGGGGATGATACAGCTAAGCAGGATGTATAAACTGATACAATCCGAAGTGTTAGAAACATGCAGGAAGTATAGTAATAAAACAGAATTGTACAATACAGTGGTTGTAGGATGGACATGTACAGACTGTTGGTTGCTTGGCAACCTGAAGCGAGTGTGGCGGGTGGAAGCATAATGACCATTGGACTGGAGGTATATGAGCTGAGACCCTGCTGGATGAAATCATGACATACCCGGGCCCTCTGAGACTGTCTCCAGCCTCCCCCCGCATACAGGCACAGCGTGGGCCAGGGAATCCGGCTGGGGTACCCGCTTCCAGCCACACACGTTGATGTACAACACCCTCTCCTCTGGCTCCTGCCACACACACACCATTACTTACTTGTGTCCAAGTCCTGCAAAACCACTGACTCCGCTGGTTTTAGACCGGCACCAAATCACAGTATCATAGCACTCAGTACTTGCGCTACCGTTAAAAACACCATTTAACATATACAGCACTGCAGCAGGTGTTTGCGCTTATGCACACACATGCACATGCACTTACATGTATGTAACAGTTTTCTTACCTCACAAATAGCATGCAGGGTTTGCAATTACCCCAACACTGTTGATGTAGCTAATTTTAGGCTTATAATGGAATAATATGGATTTCTTGCATGAGTGTGACAGTCACACCTGGTCCATGAGAGCTGGCAGCCCTGCTGCAGTTAAACTCAGTGTGAGACCTGACTGCCACAGTAACTTAGATCTGCAGCACTGTACTGGTACCATACCAGTATCCGGGTCTGCAGGCAGTATTTCGGCTCGGGCGGTGTGCAGAAATCGGCGCCCTCCTGGAGCTGCCGGAGAATAAAGGCCCGGTAACCCTCCGGGTCACTGTCCGCCATGTCGTCCAGAATGGCCCACAGCTGTTCGGCTGGAGCCCCCATGTGCGTCCTGCTCACTGCCGGTAAAACGGCAAATGGAAAAAAAATAGCACATTTAACAAATTTGTTAAATTTCACCACCGGCTCACTTACTCCATTAATTAATTAGTTAAGAAATGTCGTTGAGATATTGAGGTGTGCTAGCTGTAGATAGTGGATGAATTAAGTGAGCTGTAGTGTAGTGGATGGTTGCTACAAATACTGGAGTGATTTTAGTGTACGTTTTGAAATGGACAAGCTAAAACATTCTGACAGGTAGCCTATAAAAAGCGTATATTTATCGTACAGCGTTAATTAACTATGATCCGTGCAGCCGACGCAAATCCCGACTGAACTTAGCATGTAAACTAACTGGCGCACCAAAGACCGCCGCTAACTAGTCTTCTCTAAAACTGCCAAGTTACCAACCCAGCAAATTAATGAATTTCACACTGCAATGAAAGCCAGCACGATAAATTCTCAATATCAAATTGTAGTGAATAATACAAAACATTTAGCTTGTTTACACTGGTTAATGAGTTTACATGTAATTAACTTACCTATTTTTATTCTCCAAGTAACGCACGATCTGCCTGGCTGCTGTTAGTTGTTCCCGTTACCATAGAAACGGGAGGGGGGGTTGGCAGGGGATAGTCAGAATGCGGGACAAACGGCACTCGCCACTTTCCGAAAACGTGAAACAGTAATAATTCACGCCTGATCTGACTGTTACGTGAAAGGCCGATTTTATTTATACTTGCGCCCGTACAGCCAGAATTTAAAAGGATAAAATTTCTGGGGAAATTCTTGAAACTTTAGTTTCTTCAATCCTAAAATGTGCCAGGATATTTGACCAATATTTCTAAAATATATTTGATTATTATTAAATAATCTGTGTCTTCACAGTTACAATGAAATATAAAAGAATCATAAATACATTAATAACTGTTGAAAATAAAATATCACCATAACTAGGATCTTCTCACAGGAAATACAAAGTAAGTGTAATGACTGGATGGGAGGAGGATCCAAGCGGGCTGAACAGTCTGAGTTCGCTGCTGGTGCATCAGTACATTCATGCATGTGACAAATAGTAAAAAAAAATCTTGAATCATGTGATGCGGGACAAACCCAGGTAGCATTCCCACATGGGCCCCATATGGGCCAAAATATGGGCCCCATTGAAATCTGCACCCAAGAATCATATGGG
>JAODUD010000036.1:12295153-12308322 GCA_026784285.1 Stomatorhinus walkeri
TTTGCTTGAGGCTGAACAGATTAAGCTCAACTAACCTTTCCTCATATGACATTCCTCTAAGACCTGGAATCATTCTTATGTGCTTAGATGTGATTAGTATAGTATATGCTCTATTTGTTTTATCCGGTTCATTTTGTGTTTAAATGCTAAAAAAAACATATTTAGGTGTATTTTTTGGGGGGCCGGGAACCAATTAATTGGTTTTCCATTTTTTCTTAATGGGGAAAAAACTTTTTAGGATTCGATCTGGAGTTCTGAACGGATTAAATTCGAGTTCTGAGGTACCACTGTACTTGGTCCTGAATGAGTCGAAGAAAAACGAATTTGCTACATGTCCTGTTGGAAAATGACGAAATATTAAAGTTAATACTAAACCATTTTTATTTGAGGTGTGTGTTCTCTGAATTAAAACAAAACCCAGTCTCTCCGCTTCTGAGCTATACTGCATATTTGTTGCATCGATAAATCGTAATCTGCTAATTTAATTCGCGGATCCGGTTACCTGAAGATCATCGCCTCTCTCACGGCATCACCCCTTGTTTCCCCAAAGGAGAATGACACGCCGAGGCTTTTGCAGCACATGCACTCAGCGGGACATTAATCCCGTCACTCCGGAACAAGGCACAGGGAGCTGCGGTTAACGTGCCGCTGTGTGACCGTCAACCACGACCTAATGGCACTTTCTTGAGCGCTGATTTTGCTCCCAGGCGATCAGCAAAACTGTAAATGCGGAGGCCACTAGCTGGCATAAGCTGTAAAGGAGAATGAGGCGTCGGGTACTCTGGACAGCGCTAAGTGTGATACTGCAACTCTGCAAGAAGGAAGCCTGTACAAGTCTCTGCCATGCAAGTGAGTCTGCTTTACTATTTAAGAAAAATAAGCGCGCCGTCTCCAATTACTATAGTTATTTAACAACATTCTTCAAATACTGTTAAAAGCATGCTAATTTGTATCTTTTCGTTTCTGGGCGTGCCCCGTCTTATTTTCTGGAAATATTCCATCCATCCATCTTCTGATCTCTTATCCTGGTCATGGTCGCGGGGGATATTATTGCACCATTTATAAACATTATTATAGATGTATCCAGCTTGAATTGATGAAGTAGACGATCATCTTACGAAAGTTCTCAGTTCGACGTTACTTTACTCATATTTGCGGGATTTTGTTTGGCACCAAAACAACAACCCGAATTTATACAAAAAAACTGAAGTAGCCTATAATTAATGCTGATGATCGATTAAGAATGGATGCATCTTTAAAGATTAATCCATGCTGTCTGCTTAGACAGGAGAAATGCCCCGGGCCGTTTTTCCAATGCCACGCTGGTGCGCCTCTCAGAATACTTAAGCGACGGCTATAAGACGGGAGTGCGTCCCGTCACAGACTGGAAACGATCCACCATGGTATCCATAGACCTGATGGTCTATGCAATACTTAGCGTGGTACGTATTAACATTTTATTGTCATATTTTGGATTCAACTTTCATTTTTAAGCAACATCACATACCATTATTTTCTGTCCCATCGCAGGATGAAAAGAACCAGGTTCTGACGACATACATATGGTATCGGCAGGTATGAGAGAGATCTTAATGTGTGCACACTTTTCCGTCCTGTATAGGATTTCTGCTCCAGATCAAATTTAGGTCCGTGAGTAGATGCCTTGCGTATCCGCCGAGAAAGGTCCATCGAGCCGCACTTCTCGTAATTAGAGAGGTAAAATAAGTTACAGATGCAGCACAGAGCGCCTTCCTAGATGCAGAGAGGGAAGTTTCCCCCTTAAAATGAAATTAACTTCACCAGTGTACAAAGCGCCGCCGTGTCCTAGCGCGTCCTTTTCTTATTGTGGTCTCTGTGACACGCAGCAATGGATAGACGAGTTTCTTTCCTGGAACCCCGAAGATTTCGACGATGTGAAACAAGTCTCTGTTCCTATGAGCAGCGTGTGGATGCCGGATATACTAATCAACGAGTTGTGAGTATACTGTAGTTCCTTCATATTAACTGTTAGATGTATCATCTTAGCTTGGCTCTGGAGACATATATGGGTCAGTTCCACTGGAGTCATTTTGAAAATCTTGTTTTCATATCAGTGTGGATGTGGGCAAATCCCCTGACATCCCCTATGTTTACGTGGAGCATAACGGACTAGTACGCAACTACAAGCCAATACAGGTGGTGACAGCATGCAGCCTGAACATCTACAACTTCCCCTTCGACATGCAGAACTGCAGCCTCACCTTCCAGAGTTGGCTCCACACCAGTAAGACTGTCCACCAGCCCCAGCAGAAATCACTTCCAGTTAGGGGGCAATTAAGGTTTCAGCAGGGGTGGGAACGGGCAGAGGGTTTAAGGATTTGGGAGGTTGCAGATTCAGATCTATTCAATTACAGGACACTGCATAATAAATATGAACAAATGAGAAAAATATTTTAAAGAAACGGTAGGTCCGTAACTGAAATTACCCACTTTATTTTCCGCAGTTAAGGACATCAACATCTCCCTGTTACGGTCACCCGAGGAGGTGAAAGATGATAAGTCCGTTTTCATGAATCAGGGAGAATGGGAGCTTCTTCATATCCTGTCCAAATACAACACCTTCAGCATCGACGAGGAAGACTACTATGCTGAGATAAAGTTCAACGTATGCTTCCAAATATTTTTATCTATATTAAGATGTAGTAGTAGAGACTTTGATCTGACTTGAAGACCTTTTTCACGAAGGCGCCATCTGCAGATTGGGCGATGACCGTAATGACATGATGGTTTCATCGAAATGTTTCTTTGTGTGTTATAATGAATGATAAAGTTAAATATTAAAGTTAGTCTGATTAGCTATATTAGCTGTAACTCCTTTAATAGTCCAACTACATTTCAATAATAAAATGGCTTGTCTATGATAGCTCTCCATACGTTGCTTTCGTGTAGACCCGCCTTGAAAGATAGCAGAGCCAATAGATACGACTGTGGGTGGGGATACTCATGTAGCCCTGCCCCTGTGTAGTCCCACCCCCAGTGTAGCCTTGCCCCATTCTCCAGGCTGCCGCTGGGTGTTCTTGCCTTTCTCTGGTACAGAGCAGCAATGAGCTTTGTGGAAGTGTTTCGTTCTTTACAGGGAAGGATGGGGCTGTAGGAATTGACCAGGTTTTCCTGTTACAGCACCTCCACTGGCGGATATGTGGGCTTCACAATTGAGGCAGCACAGCCTCATGCTGCCACGCTCTGGCTTGTGTTGCAGGTAGTGATCCGGCGCAGACCACTCTTCTATACGGTCAGTCTGCTCCTGCCCAGCATCTTCCTCATGGTGATGGACATCGTGGGCTTCTACCTGCCCCCTGACAGCGGGGAACGAGTCTCCTTCAAGATCACCCTGCTGCTGGGCTACTCTGTGTTCCTCATCATCGTCTCTGACACGCTGCCTGCCACGGCCATCGGAACACCGCTCATCGGTAGCCAATCTCATCATCCCCACGGCTCAGTGTCACACGATTCTCATTTCGACATGGCAATCTTGCACAGCACTCGTGATTCTTCCCTGAAGTCTTGCTCAGTCCTTTGAACAATGAAATTACTGGGGATATTCACAGTAAAACAGTCAAATCATAAACAACACTAATAAATTTATTGATCTTAATAGCGAAATAACTCAGACGGTATTCTCATTTCAATAGTGAAACACACTATACTCACACAAAACACCAAAAACATGCAAAATACTCACAATTCATCAATCACTCTCAGCACTGATACACATAAGCACACACTGATGTCTTGTGTTCTCCATGGTGATGACAGGAGTCTACTTTGTGGTGTGCATGGCCCTGTTGGTGATCAGCCTGACCGAGACAGTTATAATCGTGCGGCTGGTTCACAAGCAGGATCTTCAGCCACACGTCCCAGACTGGGTCAAACACCTGGTGCTGGAGAAGGCCACGGTGCTGCTCTGCATCCGGAACCAGCACAGGCTTGCTCGTGACCCATCCCGAGATCCGGACTCACTGCGCTGCAACGGGAACGGCGTGAATCCCAGTAGGAATCGACGTCAGAGGTTCTGTCTAAACACGAAACCCCAAATTATGGTGACATATTGTCTTGTGTCCCACAGCTCAGTGCAATCACCGCAGCGGCCAGCCGAGAGCAGACATGGTGGGTAGGGCAGAGCCGGCCCAAGGGGCGAGGGCCGGGGAGGCAGTCATGGACAGTGTCCTGCTGGAGGTGTCGTCCATCCGACAGTTCCTGGAGAGACGAGAGGAGTACCGGGAGATCGCCCGGGAGTGGCTGCAGGTGGGCTATGTGCTGGACGTGCTGCTCTTCCGGCTGTACCTGATGGCCATGGTGACATATAGCATCACACTGGGCACCCTGTGGTCCGTGTGGCAGTACGTCTGAGCCGTACAGCTGATATACACTGTGAAGCAGAAACTAACAGCGGAAGGGGAACGACGGTGACAATGCAGCACCTGACAGTAACAAGGGTGCGTACAAATGCATCTTGACTGTTAATCGTCGAATGTTCTGTATTTCATTTTTTCATATTGCATTTACATTGCTGTCATCAATTGTATCAGTGAAAAACTGTGTATTTAGTGTTGTATTATTACTGGTCATTCGGTATAGTAAAACTCTCCAAATTGACAAGTAACAGTATTTATATGCTTAATTAGTGAATTGAAGATACCCGATTTTATTTTTTATCACTCGGTGTAAAATCATGTGGAAAGTATCACCTGTAAAAGCTGTTAAAAGTGGGTGCCTTGACATTTTATAACAGTAAAATATTCCTTTAAAACCTGTTGTGTTTCAGCTGTTATTTTCACACATATCCTGACGTTCCTAATAACGGTAATTATCGCTAAGTAAGTATGATTATTTCAGTGCAGTGGAGAGGGCAGTTTAGAGTTGATTATCACATCATAACAGAGGACAGTGTAAATGTGATTATCAAACCCGACAGGGAAGGGGGTGTAATGTTACATATATTAAAGCCAAGGATTTGCATATTGCTGCTGCTCATCCTCTAGACAAAAAATCACCTTGAAGAAAATGCACTTGGCAGGTGTAGGATGAACAGATGCTTGTACATAAAGAGCAGGAGTTTTACACGTCTCCCACTGCCAAAATGTCAGCGTTCCATCAATCCCAGTGTAACCGATGACAGTGTGGGGCTTTGGAGAGCTCCTGCTTGTCACTGTCACTGCTTCAGTCACCTACCACACTGCGCCATATAATTATAACTGCCTCCTTACTAGTCTACAGTTTATCTGGATATAGATAAGTATAGCACTCCAATAATCTTTTTTACAGTGCTAGACTGTCTATGGGTACAACAAGGCAATCAAACTGGCATATAATTAATACATGCAGCTCCAGGGATGGCAGATAAACGGCTGACCTTCTGTTCTGTCTCGAATGTTAACTCTCAACTCTTGATGTGCAAGAGCAAGATGGGATACGCAGAAATGAAAGCTTGTTCAAATGCATACTAAAGCATTGTTTCATGTTTGTGTCATACCGGTGTCTCACCACAAGAGGGCACTTCCCACAATTACACAGGGATCAACAGTAAGTGTAATAAAGTGCAGGGCTCACAAACATGCATGTAGGGTTCTTGCGAATATTGGTGCAGCAGAATCACACCTGCTTCATCTCAAGATTACAGAAAACTAATTCACAAATAAAAAAAACACCAAATTTCAAAATACTCAATATCAGTGTGCCAACTTAAATGATCAATAAGTGGATTAATGAATCAGTATCACTAGCTTTATGATTAATTTACTGATAAAAAAAACCTACTTCATGCTCTCAGTGGCAAAAGGGAATACCGCTCACAGCAGTGAAGTCTGCCCGCAAAGCTCATTTGTCCTAATTGGATTATTTTGTGACATTATGGAAGTTTGTGAATTCTATCTGTTAAGCTACATTTATCAATTCAGCAAATTCCACCTGCCAAGCTCATGCTGCCCAAGCTGTGAGAAGCACGGTAATGAAACGGTCACCACACTCACAGAGAAGCAAACAAAAATGCAGGACAGAACTAATTGGAATTTAAGACTTTATTTTATTTTAAGTGCAGATAAAAGAATCCAAATCAATTTTGCTCATAAAGTCATAAGATGAGACAAAATTGAAGGGACGTTCACTACAGCACAATCTACTATTAGGCTAGTTGTAGAAAATCGTTGTACTTCTGAAGGCACAGGTAGCATCTGCAGAAAGACAGAGAAAAGACTGCAGCGTTGCATCGCTTTTTGCTTCTCCAGAACCCAGATGACACTGTGAAGAACAGCACTATACCTGCACTCGAAAAGCCATTCCAGAAATGGCAATCACAAACACACCTATACACAATTAATCATTTTGACATCAGAAAGGTCTGTGACCTTGTGAGGCTATAAAGAGCAATACTAGTTCACCTAAACAGAGGTGAAGATGCTGAAGGTGCTGAGGTAGATCAACTAAAACAAATTAAAATGTTCTTTACACAAAAAACCAACCTGACTGCCACATGTGCTGTCCCACAAGAATTAAAGCTATAGACAAGACAGAAAGGGGAAACATTCCTGAGCCCAAAGGGGCTGCTGGTCTGCAGAGGTGAGACATAAGAGAACAGACATTTGTGGTGATTCATTACTAAATATATTTAATAAACAGCACATGCCCAGCAGCACTGCATAAAATGGTTACCCATTCTACAATGTTCTATGTAACAACAGCAATTACCCGTTCTAGATTGTTCTAGAACAAATCACACAGCAGAGATTCCATAGTACTCCATTTTCTTTGCCCCCCCTCAAATATTCAGTTAAATAATCATGACCAAAATACCTCTACAAACAGTTCACTGTGTATATAAAATGTTCATAATTATTACAAATCACTTGAGAAATGTGAACACTAATGACCCAGCTCTTGCTTACAGAAACACATGGGAATTGAAATTACGAAAGAAAATTTATGGCATTTTAATTAATTATTAGACAATTACTGTACAATCACACTGAGTAACATTTCCTCCTTTTAGATTAAAGCGACATACACGGGCAAGTGATAGTGGTGAGGTTTAATTGACTCTTGTTAGTTGTTCATTAAAACACCATGTAGCTGTTGCCTTTTTAATCACAAACATTTTCTCAGAATGCATCGTTCAATGCTGACCGATTACAGGTTATTTTTTGTGTGGATACCGTGACATCCCTTACGGACAACAGCACTCCTAATCTTTCTTGTTCAGTTTGTGCAGAAAGACATCAGACACAGCTTGGGGAACTCTTTAAATCCTGTCACACACACTAGACAAAGACGCCTTCCAACTTGTTTAAGTCACAATGGCCTGATTCATCAGCTTAAAACAGGAACGTTTCCTCTGAAACTACAGCTTGTTCACACCTTAATTTCAAGTAGAAACTGCTTCGCTTCACAAACTGGCATTCAGGTTGCATCATAATAATTACAATGCAGGAATCTACCAAAAAAATCTAATTAAGAAAACAAAACAGTAATAAAAATACACAATATTCATTTTGTCAATAGCGTAAAAGTTTAAAACATATAACGAGTTTGTGCTATAACAGAAAAACTGCATATTTGCATCTTAAAAAGATCATCTTATTTCTGCAATCACTATCCAGTGCATTCATACTATCACACATTGCTGTGCAGATATTAATCATATTAATTTGCAAAGACATTGTATGCCAGCTTTTTCCGCTTCTTAGGGTTTAACCATTTTCCCCCCATTCCGAAATGTATATAATAGGACAGGGGTGCCAGGAGGTACAACCTTGGCTTCTTAATTTCGTTACTGCCTTTCGCAATTATTTATACAAACATTGCAGGCAAACAATGTGCAAAATAAGAATTCCTGAAGCATCAGATGAGGCCACAAAACAAACGATAACAAAGAAACGCACGAGTAATCAGCCGAGCAAACGGAACGTCTGGGTGTGAGCAAGAGAGGCGTCCTTCAAAACGCATCAACATGTTAATGTAGCGCACCACGTCAGTATTCTTTGGAGAAATTGCTGGGTCGTTCTGAAAAATATATACGTCATTCAGAGCTCGGATGTCCCTAAGAGACAGCAGATGGCATGGACTGGGGGCCGATCTCAAAGGTCTGAAAGAGAAAGTTTGACCTCTGGAAATGGAGTGAGTGAACGAGAGGGGAAAGTAGTAACTTTAACCAGGTAGAGGAGAGATGGCAGGTGCTGGGACACATCACCGCTACCCTGTCAGGACAGACGGTGGTTTTCATTGAGAAAAACTGCACTGTGGAGATCATGGCGGACATGCTTGCCCGTGAATCTGTCACTGCGTGTCGACAATCCGTCAAATGCGAGTTAAATGGCAGAAAGCTCCATTAGTTCATCTTCATCGCCCCCTTTCATGTCTGTGGATCTTCTTTTAGGGGGGAGATCGCAGTTTAAATGCTTGAGAGTCAGACTTAAACATGGGAACAGCACCCTTCCTCCCTTAGGGCTGTAGTTGCGCAGATTCGCTCCGCCTCCTCTGTTTACACATAGCACAGGTACAGGTATGTTTTCTCTATCCTCCAGTCTGGGGGAACATCTTCTGCCCTGTGAGCCTTCATGTGCTTCTGCATGGCGGACAGGCTGGGACAGAACTCCAGACACACAGTGCACTGGTAGGGAGCGGCGCCGTTGTGTGTGCGCAGATGTTTGATCATCGCTGAATAGTCCCGCGATCGCTGGTGACACAACTTGCACTCGAACGGCTTCTCACCTGGGTGGGGGGGTTGGGGGACAGCAGAGCACAGAGGCAGCCTTTCAGAAGACGTGCCAATTAGCAGAAACATGTGCGAGATGCACTTTTACAGAATGAAGACACCGATTACCGAAGGATTTTCCGTTAAATTTTTCATGTTTTCAGTGAAAGCGAGATCTCTTGCGAAAAACATAACAGCTTCCGCTAGAGAGAACTGCTCACACGGCTGAGAGCAAATCTACAAGATACACGCTAACGTCAATGCGCTAATGATAGCATCACACTTTGAGTCTGAGAGAGAGCGTAACACAGTGGATTTTATCCTTATTATCAAATCATATCATCACAGACTATGGGCTGTAACTACGTAATCAACATTCTTAATGGTCTGAGGGTCATGTCAATAATTTGGAAAGTTTATGATACATATTGTTTTTACAATGAAAATTGACACAAATATCGCATTAGGAAATTTTTGGGGCATTTTAAGATGTCAGTGTCAGAATGTGTACAGACTGCACACTGGATGGAAAGAAAAAAGATTATAGCAGATTAAAAGATTAAAAGATGGCGAGAGAATAACAAAAAGGGGAATTCGTCTGGTACAGTTCTTCAAAACATGAGGTGGAAGCAGAAAGGTACATTCTACCAATCAGATGTGCAGATGGTGTGCAGAAGCCATACCCAAGGTATTTACCTCAACATCCTCTCATCATGCCTCGTCTCCTGTCCTCTCACATACTCAAGTCTGCAGGGCAGCTAACAAAACCAACCAGGTTTGACAGAGCGCCATAACCGCAACTCTAAACCTAACCATTAGCAGGCTCTGCCTGGACCAGCGATTTGGCAGAACTAATGACCCCCTGCACCTTCCACAAAAGGAAGGCCCAACCGGAATTTAGACAGCCGACAGGTGCCATAAGGCAGTGCCTGCCACATGCAAGTAGGATGCAGCTAGATCTAACCAGCCCAAACGTACACTGTCTTGATGCTGATAGTCCTGCCCAGCACTGTGAACCCACAGAAACCCGACTGGCAAGTTTACACTGCAGAAGATGTCTGCTCTCTTTAAACCCAAACACTTCATCCAAGCTGCTCCACTTAAATATCCAGCAATACCTGCTCTAAGATGACATCCTACAGAAGTCAGGGCTGAGGGTTTGGGACATGCCAAGCCCTGATTGGCTTTTCTCTCACCTCTTACCTGTGTGCACGCGATAGTGGGTCTCCAGCTGGTGCTTCAGGCTGAACTTCTTCCCGCAGCCATTGCACTCATAGGGCTTCTCCCCTGTATGCGTCCGTTTGTGTCCTCGCAGCGAGGCCTCATCCCGGAAGCAGCTGCCACAGAACTCGCATTCAAATGGGTGGTCACCTGTGGGAGGAGGACATAACAGTGTTTGTGTGGCAAGGGTATTCCAAGGGTGCATCAAGGGCACTCCAAGGGTGCATCAAGGGCACTCGAGGGGCACCGCAAGGGTGCATCAATGGCACTCGAGGGGCACTGCAAGGGTGCATCAAGGGCACTTGAAGGGTGCATCAAGGGCACTCCAGGGGCACTGCAAGGGTGCATCAAGGACACTCCAGGGGCATGTCAAGGACACAACAAGGGCAGCAAGTCCTTCTAAAGATGCAGGAATTTTCAACTACAGCTCTACTAATGCATTTGTGACAGATATGCAACCGTCTAAATAAAAATGAAAATAAATTAGCACAACAGTTCTAAATGAATGCAAGAGGCACATCAGCTAAGCAACCCAGCAGGCAGATGTGTGAAGGCAATAACAACTTATAAATACAAGTGTAAATAAGATGTAAAGGGAGCGAATGATTGACGAGGCCAGACTCACTACAGCGTGTTAACAACCAGTGAAAAGTCTCATTTAAGGATCCATTATCATTCTGGCTATGCGAGGCCAGATGGCGGAGCTGCTCTGTGGCTTTACACACTCAGCTGCGGCTCTCAATTGTCTGTAAGTCACACGGTTTGAAATAAAACAGAGATCATGATTAAATGCTCAGGCTCGTACTCCCAATTTGATGGCGATTACCAGCGTTAGGCTTGTGCTTCATTGTCCATGTTGAAAACCAACCTGCCACGTGTGCTGTCCCACGTGCTCATGATTTCAGTAAAACTAACATACGGTGGCGCCACAAATGGCCATTAAGCTAATGCATGGGAGAAACAAAGGTACAGAGTCACCACCAAAATGCAGACAGATGGTGACAAATCTAACGTCGAGGTTCACAAGGGGCCCACAGATAGACACTGGTATAAGCAATGTATTCAGGCCCACAGACCTACAAATACACACAGACATAGATAAAGTACAAAGGCCCACAATGAACCTGCAGACTGGCATTGATTCATTTGAACATAAAGAGGCTTACAAAAGACCTTAAGACAGGTAGAGATCGATAAAGCTAATGTACGGAAGCCCTCAAAGGGCAAAATGCAGGCAAACACCCATGAATGAACATACAGAGGCTTATAAAAGACCTTAAGACAGGTAGAGATCGATTAAGCTAATGTGTGGAAGTTCACAAGGGACAAACTAATGAATGAATCAAAGGACCACAGGCTCATAAGGGATCTTCAGACTCCCAGAACCGGTCAGAACAAAGAGCCTGATCAATGTTGGTCACACTCACTAAGTGGAGTCCCAGTGACTGAGCGACCATCTTTTTCCCATTTTCTCTCTCCGGGCAGTGAAAACTCATCAAAGAATCCCATTCTATGCTTAGGCCAGTGTTTCTCTGAGCCCCCCCCCTTTTACTTTTGTGCCATAATATTTTGCGGCATTGATCGATTTCAACGAGCCGAAGGCCAGGCTGGCCGATGACTGAACTATCATCACCATCGCAGCCGGGGAGCAAAACGATCATCTAAATGAACAGAAAAAACCGATTCCTTAAAAATGATAAACCTATTGCCATTAACCAGAAACCCCCATGAAACATTTAGTAAGGCTGACATTTTTGAGGAGGTGGAGTTGGGGGGTAATACTGATGGTAAAATCTGTCAAATGGGGGGAGGATGTGGTGGTAAAGGCGGAGAGGGGAGGCGGGGCAGGAAGGAAGGGCAGGGAGGGGAGGCGGAGCAGTGAGATGGGGCAGGAAGGTGGGGCAGGAAGGCAGGGCGGGAAGCGAGGCCTCACCTGTGTGGGAGCGCAGGTGGCGCCTGAGTGTGGTATGGCTGGGAAAGGTGCGGTCGCACTGGCTGCAGGTGTAGCTCCGTGCGCGGGCATGAACGCCCATATGCTGCTGCAGCAACAACTGTGTCTGGAATCGCTTTCCGCAAAGCAGGCAGAAGACAGCCATGTCTGGACCTGCACACACCACAAACACAGTACAGTCACCACTCCTACAATCAACCACGCTTGCTTTCACCTTTAATGTTCCGGAAATATAGAATGTGGCTGTCAGTTTATACTCAGCAACTGATTATCAGCAGTCTGTTGATGTCTGAGTTTTGGGTTTAGCCATACAGTGTTTAAACACCTCAGCAACAACGAGAACGAAGACTGTGGCAAACAAAAGAATTGCGCAAACCAGGTGATCCTTTTTCCTCTCCTTTTAGCAGACGCCACATTTGTAGTAATAACACATTCCACACAAAGGATTCAATTAGTGCCACAAAAAAGTCACAGAAATAAGCCAGTCCCCTTCACTGATGAGCGCATTACATGTAAGTGTTGCACCTGCAGTGATGTCCACAAGATGTCAGCACAGAGACACAAAACTTTATACAAAATCTCTGAAAAACAGAAATACTTTTTCAGAATACAAAAGGACAATGACTAGTTAATTTAGGTCTATATATCAATCTGTGTGGGTCTCCCTCCCTTTCCCCCCCCCCCCCCACACACACACGCTCACACACACTTTCCGACCAGCTACTATTACAGAAGCTTGCAGAGTATCAATCCTCCATTATCTATGAGATTGTAGCCATGTGCTCATTGACCTGAAGCTGAGTCATCAATTAGATAGAAAGATACAACCACCAAAGGACCTCCCGAAGCTATGAGTATGCAGGAAGTACTCTGGCATTGTATGAATGTATGAATGTAGTAACGCAACCTAATCTAGACACATACATAAAAGAACAGCATTTTATGTCATTACTTTTCTGGGTCATTAAGGTTGCCCTGTCCCTTTACGAGCCGGGCATTTACAGATCTGATGCCCACAAACAGGTGACAGTCAAACAGCTGAGGTGCAATGTCCCTTTAAGAGCTGGGCATTTACAGATCTGACACCCACATATAGGTGACAGTTAACCAGCTGAGGTGCAGTGTCCCTTTAAGAGCTGGGCATTTACAGATCTGAGGCCCACATATAGGTGACAGTCAAACAGCTGAAGTGCAGTGTCCCTTTAAGAGCTGGGCATTTACAGATCTGACGCCCACATATAGGTGACAGTCAAACAGCAGAGGTGCAGTGTC
>JAODUD010000036.1:12315278-12335278 GCA_026784285.1 Stomatorhinus walkeri
TATATTATTTTGATTGTACTTTTTTTATTTTATAAAAATTTGGTCCCCACTATGTAATGCATGCAACCCCCCCGAACCCCCCACCCCCCACACACACACACACACTGTTCATCATTAAACCCAAGGACCTTTCACAGACACATATGCTCCCTGAAGTGTGAGGTAAACACTGATCATTCCCTACCAGCCAGGATGTACCGTAAAACCCCATTAAAAATTTAACAGGACAGCCACTTTCATTATGTAGGAGATTAACACACTAAATGGAAAGTAGCTATAAAGTGTCATTCACCATCGTTCTGTGAGTGTGTTTGCTATTTGGGCATTTTCTTTTCTTTGGTGAATGGAAACCCCAGATTAACTTGATTAAATCGTGTACCCCCCCCCCCCCACCAACAGCTACAACCTGTTGGGAGTTGTGGGTGGTTATCCAACCCAGAAAAAAGGCCACGTGGTGTTTCGTGTTTCTTGATATCATGCTCTGATTGTTTATCATTGTTTTGGTGGCCATCTTGGTGCCGTCTGAGGAGGGAATTGCAGCGGAGGAAAAGGGCGCCTGACGGGGTATCCGGGCAGGAGAGGTACACGAGTCACAGCCAAACTGAATACCAGACAGCACCACCACCGGACTGGGAGTCGGCTACTTAGCGACAATGAGGCTCATGAGTCCGAACGGCCTAACAACAGAGAACAGACAGGCCGCTTTGCTGGAAAAGCCAAGAGCGAAAGCTAACTTCTGAGAGACATACGTTACTTTAACAGGATAAACTCCACTAAAAGGACCCCTGGAGGAAGCCTTGATGAGGCTCTGTTTGGCAAGACAGGACCAACACCGGGAGCAGTATTGCTGGGGGAGAAACAAGTGTTTGTAGCTGGTTTGTTTTCTGCAGTGTTTCAGTGACGTTCCTGGAATCCCTTGGGTTGCAGAGAATTACCAGCACAGTTCAGTGGAAAAAAGATATATACAGACATAACCACTGAGACTTAATGTCAGCTAACACCTTCAGAGGAAGAGATCTCAGTTTCATGTAATTTGAACATTTTAGGTCAAAGGTAGATGGAGGCATTTAAATCACCACTGACAGGTTAGGGCAAGAAGCCAAAGTAGAAGGCAGAGGTACATAGTGTGTGTGGTGGGATGGTGCCAAATCTGCATAATGCAAAAAAAATAAAATCTCCCTTGGTCTCCTTCAGTATGACTGCTGAAGGTTTAATCAAAACAAAAAAAAGAAAAAAACATGAAAAAAAAATAACGGTCAGTACGCTTTAATTGTAGGTCTGAGTACAGCGTGTTCCCGCACAAACATCTGTGAGGGATCAGAGGCAGAACGCTCCGGAATGCTGGCAGAACATCCAGACCTGCAACTGGCTGATGATGTCATCGCCCAGGCACAGGGAGAGGGGTGGGGTGGGGGGCAAGCTCTGCTTCTGAATGACCAGCAACAGGGTGAAAAGATTTTCACTAATGCCTTTGACTTTCTGAGTTCCTCCCTTCTTTCTGCAGTGTTTTCAATCCTGGAAGTTTGTTTACATTGTCAGCCCTTCCTCTTCCCTCCATCACCGTGTTTACACTCAGTCCTTCCCCTTCCCTCTATCGCTGTGTTTACACTCAGTCCTTCCCCTTCCCTCTATCGCTGTGTTTACACTGTCAGTCCTTCCCCTTCCCTCTATCGCTGTGTTTACACTGTCAGTCCTTCCCCTTCCCTCTATCGCTGTGTTTACACTGTCAGTCCTTCCCTTTCCCTCTATCGCTGTGTTTACAATGTCAGTCCTTCCCTTTCCCTCTGTCTCCATGTTTACACTGTCAGTCCCTTTTCCTCCAGTGCTGTTTACACATCAGGTTGTCACATTTTCCTCCAGCACATGATTCAGGGGTTGATCCTACCACAGCTGCCACTTCCGGCCTATAGAAAACTGGCGCAGGCCTCACTGTACCCGCGACAGGGGCACAGTGCCCAGATGGGCTAACTGCCAAAGCCACTGCTAACAAACAGGGACACACTTACTAGCTGGGGCTTTAGAAAGCTGCACCACAACACAGCAGACTTGGGTTTCCTAAACATAGTCATCTCTCTGTTCCTTTTGACGCGGATGAACTGTGTTGCAAGGACAGCAAATATCAGATCAGGAGACATGGGGGAAAAAGCGAAGCTGAGCTACTTGTTTAGTGAGAATCAGCACCACACCCTGTGAACTTAGTCTTCAAGAGAGAAACAGAAATATCAACAAACCTTTCTTAATCTTCACATACCAATCAGTCTTTATGAGAATCAGGACCCACCTCCCTACCTATCAGTCTATATGAGTCAGGACCCACCTCCCTACCTATCAGTCTATATGAGAGAGTAAGGACCCGCCTCCCTACCTATCAGTCTATATGAGAGAGTCAGGACCCGCCTCCCTACCTATCAGTCTATATGAGAGAGTCAGGACCTGCCTCCCTACCTATCAGTCTATATGAGAGAGTCAGGACCCACCTCCCTACCTATCAGTCTATATGAGAGTCAGGACCCACCTCCCTACCTATCAGTCTATATGAGAGAGTCAGGACCCTCCTCCCTACCTATCAGTCTATATGAGAGAGTCAGGACCCGCCTCCCTAGCTATCAGTCTATATGAGAGAGTTACAACCCACCTCCCTACCTGTCAGTCTTCACGAAAGAGTCACGAATACCATCTGCTCACCAATCAATCTTCACAAGAGAGTCATCACCTCCATCTTCCCACCAATCTGTCTTTGCTAGAGTAAGAGGACAGAGCAGCAAGGCATGCTGGGTGATTACCTGAGTGAGACAGCAGGTGCATCCTCAGGCGCAAACTGTCCAAGAAGTACTTCCCACACTGCTCACAGCCGTACGTTCTCATTCCTCCGTGTAGTTTCCTATAGGACAGTGAAGAAAACAGCATCTTTTAACAAATATTGTTCATATTATGGCAAATTCTGACCCACTGCTCTTGTCTTTATGTTACTAAACATCTAGACCGTCAGGGCTCGCTTTCTGACACAACAATGACACTGGGGCAATCTCTTTCTGGGAAGGAAAGGCTATGTGCAAACCACTGTTGTCTAAAACACTGGGCATCTGAGCTGAAGAGAGTCAGTATTGGGCTGCAAGCAGCTCATTCCTGTCTACATCTCTGTCTCGAGTAATAAGTTCCAGATCCACCAGTAGCAGCTGGACTGGCAAGCTGGTGTCTGAATTAGCCCTCGTGGGACAAGTGAACAGCATCTTACAGTATAGGAGTCTCGCTGGAAGACAGCTTGACTTGCATCTATGCGTATGAACCCTGGCTCTCCGCCACTGGGAACATTAACAAAAGATGTCATGTCCCCCTGTTCTCTTTAATCCAGGCTTTGACCCCAGGCCCACACAAGCTTCCATCTAAATCCCCCTTATACCCGCATGGCGGACGCAGGGAATTCTGGCATTTCAAGCTTCGTTTTTTGACTTCACTGCTATGCCAGGTACATGTGACCCAAGTAGAGGGACGTTTACCTCCTGATTCTGCATAAAAACAGCTGAGCATTTTTAAGTTTTTTGACTTAAAGATACATAGACTGGCCTCCGGCTTTCAGATGGACTGGAAAGTCACGGTTCTTTGTCAGAATGTGGAAAATACACATCAGTGTCTCATTTAGTGAGTTTCTGCTGACACATCTGACAGTTTTCATTCTGCCACCTTCGTGTAAAGATCTGGTTAAAACTCTGTTTATGGTTTTTTGTCCTTTCTTTTAGTCTGTACCATCTCGTTACAAAAAAAAAACCTTTTGGCTGGTGTACCAACCTCAAAAACAATTCAAGCTGAAGCAAACAAGTCTTTTGATTCAAAACATCCCAGAAAAGTATTTGTTTACCAAGCTGAAAATGTCCAACAATGCTAAGGCTAGACGGCTGTGCCTCTGCCAGCTTCTGTCCTCTCGGCTCTGATGCCTTTGAAAAAATGCCAGAGAAAAAGCTTCTTTATCCCTTTGCTGGCGACTAATAGGAAATGATTTTCTATTTTGTTTGTTTGTCTTTAGAAATGGCACATAATCACTTGCATGTGTGTCAGTGACACAGGGCTTGCTGACAGATTTCTACATACTGGACCACATGCAAAGGTAAGAGAGCTTAGTTAGAACAGGAAATATATAGTCTCATATAGAGAAAATCTCTTTATCAAGTAGTTTAGCAATAGACTAACTCATTGGGCCGGAGAGTTTCTCAGTCTTTTATCAATAATAACACGTCAATCTATCTGGACAGTCTGTTTCGAATTACCTTCAATCTGGAGATCAGCTTAATTCCTTTACAACTATCTAGATTCAGGAACATGCAGATCTACTTCTATTACCCGTCTGTAATTCAAGAAAGCAGACTACTGTGTTTATAAGATGGTCTTCACTTTTATAGACACCGGTGACTGAGGTGATCTGTTAGGATGTGCTGTGAGGCGTTGCGGTGCCACACTTTCAGTAGCGACACAAAGACATCGCACTGATGACTCACGGTAGATACTGAACCAGCTAATCTGTTTATCGAGGAGGAATAAGACCTCTTCTCATTTTCTGCTTTCTTATTTCGCCCTTCTGTCCCTGTTGTGTTACGGCTCACCTCTGTGGGCCAGACCAGAGGAAGCAGAAGACGCCTCACGTATGAAGAAACAGGCAACATAAGAATACAGGCCTATGGTGTTGGCATGTCCTACCTCTCAGACGACACCCTTGGTTGTTAAGAGACAGAAAATTCTACAAACAGCACAGATTCACTGTCAAATTTCATGACAGTTTGTCTGGTTTTGACTCTCCTACAATGATAGGGTTTAACATCATAATCACACTCCTCATATTGTCTTTTGCATAGAGACCCCATGAAGGATTTCTGGCAGAAACATGAAACTTCATTGATGGGGGAATTTACATTTAATAAACATAATGAGCACTGACACAGAACGGAGCCCGAACAGTTGAACGCTGTGCAAACCGCCTTCCATAGCTATTTTTATCTTGGTGGGGGTCCAAGCCAGCTCTCGGCTGCACAGCAGGATGGAGGAAGTGGATTTTCTTCCAAACTTCCCCTTGCTAACAGTCAGGCAGTGAAAAAACTTCAGTGGTCACAAATTCTTCCTCCTTTGTGATGCAGCACAGATGAACTCTGCCCCTTGGATCTTTGCAAAACTTAAAAACAGCAGACAGACATGGTGCTCTTGGAAGGCAGAGAGAGAAACTGCCTTGCTTTAAGACCCAGTTTTCATGGTCTACAACAACACTGTGCAGTGCAGAACATCTACTCAGGTACGACGCCCCCCCCCCCCCACACACACACATACAACTACTCCAACACCCCTGTTTGGAGCTTTAACATCCTCCGTCATGCCATTTCCTGCTCACAGATGCTTTAACTTCATTCAACTTCTGCAGTTCCAGAAAATTCCTGAAAATCTAAGGCACCCTCGACATGCCTGTCTTCAGCACTGGTTTTAGCAGTCAGATGCAGTAGTACCTGTAAAATTCTCCTCTAGGTGACTGCTGGCCAGGGATGGGCCAATCTCCATACACTGGAGGGCGCTCACATTGCCCCAGGCTGACCTTACATGAATACCAGAAGAGCCACAGTTAAGCTTTAAACTTCAGCCGGCAGCCAGCAAAACGTCTAATCTGTGACTAAGTACCTTACAGAGCACTGGGATAACAGTGGCGGAACACCATTCGCTGGGAAAACCTGGTTTTACATAAACTAAACATAGATGGAACTTCTAAGTAGTCCACAGACTGTAACACATCCTGGTATCCCTAAAATCCATCCAGTTTCGGCAAGTCCCAAAGTTGAAAGCACCAGCCAGAAACACACCAGCCACCATCGCTAACAGCACCCCCATGCAGTGCACACTGTAAGCCTTAGCTCCCCTGCCCTGTGGCCCCACTGGAACATCCCCCGCACTGCAGCTTCTGAAATACCCCACACACAGAAAAAAAAAAAATTACAATTAAAAAAAATTAAATTTAAAGAAATATAAGACCCTACAAATAATCCTATCAAAATAATTACGCAAACAACTATGTGATTACAAATGATTCAATAAAGATGAATCACTTAACCCAAAAGAAGATGGCAGTCAGATCAAGAGATAATGGCAGAAAGTCAGTTTAATCCTTTACCTGATTCCATGTCATTTAAACAGTCGAAGGCAAGAAACTGAAATCTCTAATCCTGACATCCATTTACATGATATTCCATATATTAAATGCCAGCCACAGAGATCAGTGCAAAGCGTTCTGTGAAGACCCTGCTGGCATCAGGCCGTGTTCCTGGGTTCTCGATTAGAAATGCCACCACTGAGAAGATGCATTGCACATAATGGGATGTCTGTGATGGCCATTATCCATCTTTGGTACTCATGTGACATCATCACGTCTCCCTCCTGTTTGCCACCTTACTGGAACATGCACACTGCCCTCCAAAGCTGGACCAGCATCTCCAATTAGGAGGCGAACGCTGAGGCAGACCATGGCGAAGGGAAAGAAGCTAGCTGTAATTTAGAGATACCACTGTCTGCCACAAGAAGATAAGTGAGGTTAAGTGGGAGTGAGGGTGGAGCAATTAGGGTCTGCTCCTGTCCAAAGCAGTGCCTCGTGGGAGGCTGTTACATGATGGAGGTCATATTTTTTTAACTTTTTGGAGCTTGTGAGACCCTTGAACCACACCATCTCAAAAATTCAGCTTCCATAAGATGACACCTGTGCTATTGCGGCCATAGCAACAGAGGGGGTAACATCTCATAATGCCATGTACACATTGCCCCCGCTGCTCGGTTACAGGTGGGCGACATCCCATGATGCCCTGCGTAACCTACCCGTGCTGCTCTGCGGTGCTGCCGTCCAGCGGCTCCGACCCACACGTGCCGAACTGCCCGCCTTGCATTTCTGTGTCAGCACCCCTGCCAGGGACCAGCTCCCCAGGGCTAAGAATTTCCCTGTGGGCAAAGCCAGGGGGCAGCAGTGACCTACAGGCCCCCATCTCAAAGGTAAGTGCAGGACGCATGCTCTGGGATGACAGTGGACCGTCCTGGTGGTTAGGAGGGGCAGGAAACAGAGCAGGAGGGCAGGGGTCGCTCTCCATTGCCTGGGGGGGCGTCCCCCTTCCGTGGCTCATCTCCCAGGCACTTGTTATCACGCTGCCCCTGGTGGGGGTTGTGGGAAGGCCTCTGCTTAGGTCTGCCTCCCCACCACAGGACGAGCTGGGCTCAGACTCCCTAGGACTCTCCCAGCCCACCGACTTCTCCGGGGGGGGCACGTCTCCCGTGATGCCATCCTGGGGCTCACCATGAGGGAGACACTGGTTGATGATGATCAGACTGTCCATGGCCGCCTGGGTGGGACTCATCGGGGACAGACCCAGGGAGGTGGAGACTGAGGGACTCTGGTCCACCATGTCGGCCTGGGGCCAACACTTTCCGGCCGGGCTGTTATCGCTGCCCTCCTCCACTGGCTCCATTCCCTGCCTTCCCCTATAGTGAAAGTCTTTATCCAGGACCTCCATGTCCTTCTCGTCCGAGGTCTGGATGTTCTCCAGGATATTCAGGCACTGTTCCTCAAGGTACTCGATTTCCAGGATCTCGGCAGCATACAGAAGGTCATCCAGGTCCTCGATCCTAGCTTGGAGTGAGGCGGTGTAGGCATACTCCAAGATCTGCTGAAAAGTCTTTGGCGACAGGAAGTCCAGCGTGTATTTCTGACTGTAGCGGTGGAAGAGGATCTCAAACATCTTGCTGGTGCACGCCAGCACGGTGCGGTGAGCATGAAACTCCTGGCTGTCCACCACAATCACCACGTCGCACAAGGTGCCAGTCTGCCGCATCCGATCCGCCTTCCGGAGGAGGCCCGAGGGGTGGCTGGGGTTTTGGAGCCGGACGACGTCCATTGTGGTCAAATGCGTGACGCCTCCGACTGACTCATGAGGCTGTCGTTCCTCTCGCTCTTATCTCTGGTCAGCAGGATCTGCGGAACGGAACAGAAGCATGAGCATTTTACAGATATGTTCGAGCGAGAGCGACTGGTCAACGGCAGAAAAGAATCATCATGAGGCTCAAAGCACAATTAAACTTAATCAGTTAAAATGAATCCCTAGGTTTCCACGAGCGGACCTGGGCCGCCAGAACAATGTCAAACAGTGTCAACCCGATTAAGCCAATTAAAGCAGCGAGATCACTGCCAGAATCCGTTGTCCTTTCATTGTGGCCTCCCGCAAAGATCTGCACTTAAGCCCGATTTGAAAAGTTTCATTATGCACGGCAATTAGATCGAACCCAAAGGACGCAATAGAGCCAAAGCTGTGGTGGCTGCAATGAAAGACAGGAAGTCGAGAGAAATGCTGTTCACCTGGGGAGGGACACAGATCTCCCATGGCAGGCGTTTCAATACACACTTTCATTTCTCCATCAGGGAGCGGGTGGGTGCAACAAAGGCAGTCAACTGTCCTTAAAATAAGACTTAACCCCCCAACTTGTCTGAAATGGACCATTTCTTTTGGAACAAATCAAGGCTTGTGAAGCACATTTCCCAAACTGGGGGTGTGTCACAGAAAGAGTGGCAATGTCACAAGACAATGTGATCTCAGTCTTGGTGTTGAGCCCTCACAACCAAATCTGTCATAGTTATGTCTAAAGTACGGAATTTGTGGGGTGTATCTTTCCATTAACAGCAGTATATGGTGATATAACTAAATCCGGTTAAATCAGTTGTTGTTCTAAAATGAATAATTAAAAAATCATTGTTAATAATGTTTAACCACTTACCCGTGCCTCAAACTTGATAAAAGTAGTCAACCACCTATTAAAGCACGAGATTAACAGTTAAATGTAATTTGCCATAAACATTAAAAGCCTTAAAAACAAAAGAAAATTATCCAGAAATAATAACTGTATACACTGACATAAAATGATGCAAATACATACAAGTGAGTGTTCGGTATTGGTTAATATTAAAGTTCAATCAGAACAAGCAAAGTAATGAGAATATGGGTGACTAATCTGAAGTCGAGCCGCTCATCTTAACATTCGGTCTTTTAATTGCTCTGTTGAAATAGTTATTTGAACAGTATCTCGCGTCACCTGATGTTTCGGGCGTCAGAACATCCCTAAATACTGATGTAATCAGATACAGCGGCGGCCGCGTCGAAACACACCGTAGGCGTGAAAGAAACCTTAAAACGGCCCGCCCCGGCATATTACATAAAGTAACTCAACTAATACACAGCCGCGTCTATTTGGTGTAAACTTGACACTTACAGCGAGACAAGAGCCAACGACAATAATGATCACATTATGCAAGTTAATTAAACCGTGCTTGGTAAACATCTGAAGAATCACGCAAGTCATCTGAAAGCAGTTGCGTCGTTCGTTTGAAACAAACCCAATTAATTATCCAGAATCGGCACATGTTTTAGTGTAAAAGATAACGCATTTGTCTAGGACTTATTGATGTTCTTTCCGAATATATCTAAATACATATGCGCGTATAACCAAAGTCGCCATACACGCTCTTTGGTACCTTGTACCGCGCACTTTCGTACCCTGTTCTGCACTGTGCAGCCGTATTTATCATCTTACTAACCTTTGTAATTATATCCATCCGTCACTGCTTTCCAAAAGCATCAAGTGTGCCACACGTGTACGTACACTTTCAAAATTCTCCTAAAAATAGAGTCGGTAAACGAACAGTCCCTAATATAAATGCAGAGGTCGTATCACATCGAATGCATTATATACGCATATTACTGTAAACGCCACTACGCCAGACCAGCGATCCTCCTGTTGCTCTCTAGTCCATAGACTTTTCGTCATCTACACATCCTGATTAAGTATATCCAAATGTACACATACTTTTACATTCAACAGGCATGTGACGCATTGAGAATCACATGGGATACGCATAAGACAAAACAACCATTATTCTTAGTCAAACACTATAAGTTTATTGTAATGGTAAATTACTTTGTGCGTAATTTTATAGGCGATTCTTCAGAATTAAAACACACGGAATCGATGCCTCAAAGCACCCATAAGTAACAGAGAAAAAAAAGATTCATCGGCAGCCGAGCGCCCTTAATGCTGGAACTTACCTGGGAGCGCGCTATATTTCCCAAAGCGCAGTTCTAGGGCCGGTTCGCAGTGCCCGCTCTGCGCGCACCGGCTTCTCCGCGCCTCCCTATTAACGAATCAGTGGGCCTGTGACGTCACCGCGGGGCATTCGCTTCTTTCTCTTTCGCTTCGTGGGACACCCAGAGGACGGGGATGGAGAGCAGGAGCCGCCCATGTGCAGATCAATCCAGAACTGATGGACTGTGAAGTGGCTGGTGAACTCTTAGACCGTGGCATGACAAAATCATGGATATGAACTATTCTTATTTAAGAGGAATAAGACATTGTTCTATTACCAACTTTATCCGACTTTCATATTTATTTAAGTTCATGTTTATTTATGATCCCATAACCACTGGGTAACATCTAAATGTAACCTATAATGTAGTCGTGAATGACAGCATTTGTAGATCCAGGAGGGTTTGTGGATTACTTGAACGTACTCCATTTGCCATTGACACTAACTCTGACCCATAACTTTTGTCACTTTGACCCTTAAGTGCTCAGACACAACAAACAAGTTGGTAACTCTTTACCCCAAAATAATTACTGTTGTACACATTATTTGTGGAATACAGGAACTACTTAACTAAAACTAAGAAGTTAACATAATGGAACAAACATGTATTATAACCAAGAGTGCATTTAAAACTACGTGTTGCTTCCCCCTACTGTATAAAACAGAAAACTGCAAGCCCGGGTACAAACGTTCACAGATCGTGTCGTCAGCTCAAATCCATTTTCCGAGAACATTCTAATTAGAGGATGTTAAAGTAACTATGAGGACATTTCATCTTGGTCAGAGAAATAAAAACGTCGGTATGCAGAGAAAAATATATAACTAGCAATAATTCAATTTTATGAGAGCTTCCAATATCTTCTATAGGAACACATAAATCTTTAAAATATTTGTTTTAGGTTTAAAATGTGAGCAAAGACGGCTGTTTATGTCTGAGAGCAGCGCCCTCTACTGGATAAAAAAAAAAACCTCCGAGTAGCCGTGCAGCGAAAAAAATCAGTGAACATACACCCCTTTGAAAATTAGAGAAAGATACACTGTCGAAAATGAAGTAATTAAAATGTAACATTATCTAAAAGCAATTTCAGTTTAATTAGCAGTTTATCGCTTTCAGTTCACGTGTTGCTAGAGTCGTTGAAGAGTGAAAACAACTGCAGTCGTTTTTAAACAACAATTTTGTTTTATTGAACACCGGTATGTCTGACAGTGAAAACTGGGAGGAGGCTTGGTTAGTAATCAGTATTTACACCAGGACAATGGAAAGAGAAAAATATATACAAGAAAAGGCCCCGAGTGCAGGGAATTCTGGGTAAGAATGAGAGTGAGGCTGTCATTGTACACTTCAACATTGACCAAGGCCCCTATTCTATTAACATTTAGACCAGCTGTCACCTTTTTTTTAACCCTTGTACAGTATTTCTAACTTTCTGAACATATTTTTGCAGCACAACACACTAGCTCTTGCAAACTCACAAAGAACTTGGTCCCACACTAATGGCAATAACAGGCAAAATAAACGAACTACTAACACATCAGTGTAATGTAACACTTTTCCTTTTTACATTACTGAAAGAACAACGTCGGAAAAAGCTCTTTGCCCATGACAGCGTTGCTGATTAAAAGCACTTGTTTCCTATTATTATAAAAATGTCCTGCAATATCACAGCACACAGAACAACAATGTACAACAAAAACGCTTTTAAGCTGAACCTCAACATCTACCAGTGGCGTCAATGTAATGTACAAACCATAATGCGGCTGCCTTATTTTCTTGTTCTTACAAAAAATAAATCTTTTATCCTTTTATTAGCTTAACTTTCTTGTGTGGCAGAAGCAGGTAACCTTCACAAGGATGCACAGAACCCTAGGGAGGAAGGGGGTGCAGAAAGGGCACTGGTGGCATCTGGCCTGCTTGTGCCAATGTGATGCACCGCTTGTACTGGCATTAAGGGAAAATGCACTAGTAGGGGGTGCCAGTGGGATACTGGGGTGATACTGGTGGGATCAAACAGATAATGGGGATATTACCACAGGGGGGAGGAGGGGAGGGGCTTTAGGGGATTATTGTGGTAAAATGACGCACATGATAAGCTGGGTGCAGAGGAGGAGCCAGAGCAAACAGAGAAAAAGCTTCTCAGGCTAGATGTGATGCTCACACAGTCTGCAGGGTCTATGGATACAGGGTCCACTGCATCAGGGCTCTGACTCACTTTGCACTGCCGGTCCATTGTGGACGGAGGCTCTTACGTGTTTTTCTGGAAACTGGGACCGCTTTCTAAATTTCTAATAATCTGTTAAGGATTTTTTTTTACTTTCTGGCCTGATCTTTTCTGCTGTTTCTCTTTGCTTTCCGTGGATTGCTGGATGGAAGCGCACCCCATTATCCCCTGCTGGTCAATGCAAATCAGGTGCCCTGTAGTCCCTACAAAGGTCAAAGGTCAAGCTGGTAAAAAAAAATAAAAAATGTATCATTCATAATTAGCTGTGGCTTGTAAAGGGTGCGAAAAGTATAAATGTGAAACATCGAGAAGCAGCTTGAAAATTATTTTTGCTTTGCTTAAATATTTTTAAACCAAATTACTTCTGACATAATAAGATGCAGTAATAACCTCTGCAAAATACTGCAACTGTCATATTCTTTATGATCACATGAAACATGTAGCCTGTCATAAACAAGTAAAAAGGACGGTAAACAACGTAAACATTTATGTGAAACTTCCTTATACTGTAAAGTACCTACGTTTTTCCTGAAATTCTGCCCTCAATATAATTAACAGTAAGAGCAATGAAAATGAACATAAGAAAAAAATATATAACGTGCAGCATATTAGTGGTGAAAATAATATCTATGTACAGCATGATCCTCAGAATGTTACCGAAATATATCTGAGAAACTATATACAATACTGTTCCAGTGGTATTATGGTTTTGCTGCGATGCTGGGAATTTGGATCAGAATCTCCGTGTGAAACCTACAGAGAGAGACTGGCCTGGTAAAAGCAACCGGACATTACAAAGGTATGCTGTGCACCGCTGGAGACCCATTCCATCTCACCGTCAGCCGAGAGGCCTCAGTGTC
The DNA here is from genome assembly GCA_026784285.1 of Stomatorhinus walkeri. NCBI lineage: Eukaryota > Metazoa > Chordata > Actinopteri > Osteoglossiformes > Mormyridae > Stomatorhinus > Stomatorhinus walkeri. Next base: position 12,328,496 of record JAODUD010000036.1, read on the forward strand.
CGGCGACTTCTGAATGCAGTGAGAAAGGGAGCAGTAAGGTGAACGCTGGGGGCCCCATGTCCCCCTGGCCCAGACCAAGCTACGCTAATTAATGGGTGCGCTAACAAACACACTGCTGCAAGGGCTCGTGTGTCAGATGTAGGGTTACTTCTTGGTCAGGGGCTGCAGTGTTTTTATGTGTATATGTGTGTGTTTTGTTTTCACTCTCGCCGTCGCTTCGTCTGAGAGACTCCCATCGACATCCTCCCCATTTCCTCTGCCTCAGGCCTGTCTCCCGGCTACTGGGACTTTGCTGTGGGCGACAAGTTCACAAAAAGGACAACAATGATGCTCCGGGCAGACCTGAAGCCAGATGCAGTTTCAAAGCGTCAACGAAAAAAAAGGGATTTGACTATAAATGAGCTCTAAAATCTACCCCTGACCGGTCAGGTCCGAGCTTGGTTAATTAGCATTAGCGCTAATGTCAAAAAAAAAATTCAAGGTTGTGTCCTATATAGACTATGTGTCTGTGGTTCTCACAGTCCTGAAAGGAGGGACTGCACTATGGGATGGCAAGGTGACAGAGCAGATTGCCCAGTGCTGCCACCCTGTGTCTGGTGAGCCCCTACGGCTCATGGGGGTCCCACCACTTATTAAGACCTTCATCTGTATTGAGGCGATAAGCACAGACACTTCCTGCCAGTCTTGCCTATGTGCTTCTGCAACATTTCTGCTGGACGTCTCCCCCATTGCTGGGGGATTTGGAGGTGTGGGCTGCAGCCATGGGGGGGCCTGCAAAAGTGGTCAGAAACAGGCCATTCGACCGGCTAGAGTACAGTATATCTTACAGATTACAATGTGGTTATGTTCCAATAAACCTATGGTAAGTTGAAAATATCCTAAGGTATTTGGTGAAAATGAATTTTAATACTGCATACCTAACAAACATGAAAGCTTAACTTGGCCTACCTTAAACATGCTAAAAAATTCTAACATTAACCTATATCTAGGCAAAATCATTAACACAAATCCTATTTTACAATTAAATGTTGAGTTTCTCATGTAATCTGTTGAATAACTTTACACATACATCATAAAGTCAAAATACTGTAACACAGACCATCGTTACCCGGGTAGAATCTGTATTGCAGGGAGGGCAGAAATGCAGACCTAAAAGGGTTTAACCCAAACTAGGCACTATTACCCCAATTAATTCAAGCTAAATCCAACAGAAACTGTAAATGTAACTTTTATTCAGTCATTCATAAATGTACCTGAGGCAGTAAGAAACGATGAGGCTTGGTCACTAGAGCGCGGCAGGAGAGTGTAGCATCTTCAGCACAGGGCTGACTGCTGCTTGAGGGGGGGTCTTACCTACGGGACTGCTCTCTGGAATGGAGTTCTGTTTTGGAGAGGACGTGAGGCTACTTTGTGCTTTGCTAGGCTCGGGGGGGTTCTGTGACGTCTCATTCTGGGGAGGCTGTGCCGGAGCGGGCCGGCCTGTAGGGGGAGTCGTCACAGTTGGGGCGTCGCTCAGGTCGACCAACGTCACGTATCTGGGGGCGGTCCGAGGGCAGCCCGTGGCTTTGGGTGTGCTGGACTGCGGGACGAGCGGGGTCATGCTGTCGCTGGTGGGCAACGAGTCTGGCGTGTCGCAGTTAATGACAGGCGACGGCAGCAGGTTTGTAACTGTGGGCGTGATGTCGACAGCACGCCTGGAAAACAGGCCGAGGGGAGGCATGAGCACAGGAAGACAGGAAACCACAGAGAGACGGAGAGAGAGAGCGAGAGAGACGAGGGTGGGGCCGAGCATGGCAGAGGAAGGACAGAAGAGAGGGAAAGAAGAAATTACAGCGATGAACCGAGAGTGGATGATGGATGAATGACAGAAAACAATAAAAATCGCAAGAAAACAGGCTGTATTTTACACCAGACGGTGACACGCACTCAGAGTCTGTCAGAGGAGTGGTCTCACTGGGCTCTGTCAGCACACCCCCATCGTGGTTCTGCGTCTCTTCCTCCGTGCGAACCTCCACAATGGGCTCCCTGGACTCATCCTTTCTGTGAATGGAGATTCAGAGAGACGTGAATGCTCACAAAGTGAGCAGAGGACAGAGCTTGGCTGACATATCCCTGGCTGTCCCCAAGGCACCACTGCCAATGCAGCACAGACCAAATCCGTGCACAGCTACTATGTCGAGGTCATTTCAACCTATAGAGCATTAACCAATCGGAACAAAGCTACAATTCTAGGTTAACATCAGGCTATATAACACGGACCAATGAGAATACAACTACAATACTTGGTCAATGTCAAACTATATAGCATAGACCAATTAGAATTCAGAAACAATTGTATATCAAAGTGAAACCACAACAAGAACCAATCAGAATCCTTTTTAGGTAGAGCAACTCAATCTTTTGAAAGACAAAAAAGCCTCGTATTTCAGGTATATGACTTACATATTATTTAGTATTGTGAGACTAAAAGAGTGACATTTCTCAGTGGGTACTCACGAAAACGCTGCCATTCCTCCTTCAAAGTCTTTGCCCTTGGCGCCTGCCCCCTGCTTGCCACACACATTGGCGGCCAAACACATCAGGAGGCCGCACTTGTTAATGAAGAAGCAGGCAACGTCCACGATGACAAGGAGCACCACGAAGGCCACCACCAGTATCCCGGCAACGGCCCCGGTGCCCAGTCTGCCACTAGCCAGAGGATCTTTGGTGTAAAGAAACGAGAGGATGATCACTGATCTGGGAACAGTAACGCGTGAAATAAAAATCACACCTATATATAATAAGTGAAACCTTCTCTCTGCTGGGAAGGGCAGTGGTGCACTTTAAAGGTTAATTTACCATGTTCTGGTAAAAATCAACAAACAAACAAACTCCTTTTTGGGAAGTAACTGCTCCAAATGTGAGGAGCAGAGATTACATGGCTCACCTGGGAATTTAGCTCCAAACTTGTGTCGAGTCAGTAGTGAGATTCTCTTAAATGTCAAAGCAGTAATTTCCACCAAAGTATACAGAAGTGTAAGAGTGCAGGAAAAAAGTCTAAATCTGCATTGCACTGAATAAAATCATTAAAAGTCCTTCCATCCTGTGACAGGACACACCTTCTATTAAAAACGTCATAGTTAAACTGTATCCTTTCAGTATTTAGATTTGAAGGTCTTTTCATGGGAATGAGCATGGTACAACAGATTATATTACCTAAAGCGTACAAACATATGCCTTCAATCGGGAAAAACGAGACCACTTCAGCAGGAGAATACACAGCCCTAATTAAATGTTCTTTACCACACAATAATTGAACACAGAAAAAAACAGGAAGTGACTGACAAAGCGTGTGGGCACGTTATGACTTATGGGAAATATACAACAAGCCAGCATAGATTTAATAAAACAATCCAGAAAACTGTAAAATTAAAGCGCCGCCAGACATTAAATTCATTTGACGTTTTTAAGTCTGCTAAACATGATCAACAGCTTTATGGGAATCACGAAAAAGAAAATAAACGGTTAGTGCACAAGTCATTTCCTTCAAGAGAAATGCCGCAGCCCCCGGACAGTGTGAGACAGACGGCCTGCTCCTGCAACTCTGCCACTCACTCCTCTGGGTGCTTTTAGGCTTTAAGCCTCGGTTTTGTGTCGGAATGAGATTACAGCTGCTGTGCTTTATGAGAGGCAGGGCTGTAACAGGAAATCACACATGCTGCAAGGCTCCAGCGACACAGACAGCGGACTCCACATCAGCTCCATGGAGGAGGAGCCTCCCATCTGCACATGACAGTTATTCCAAATTTGGGAGTATGATTCAGCACCACGGACAGCACTCTATTCACCCTGGGAATATTAAAGAGCTTTTCAAACTACTTAGCCAGCCATTTCTAAGCTCCGACCATAATAATGACCCTTAAGAGTCAACATGGCAGGATATCTTTCAGGGGCACATATGAGGGGGTATCCATATCCATCCGCTCATCAGCTCGATATTTAAGGCCACCGTTACCTAAAATAAAACCAAATTTAATAAGTGCCTTTGGAATCGCTTTGGAGATCTGACGTAAAAGACAAGGATGACTGCTGTAATGGTTGCTGTGGTAACCAGCAGTGCGGTTTCTTCCTGCAGATCTGCCGTGCTTGGAGCAGAGCCCCACCCGGGCTGTCCTCTGGGGGAGCTGACCCGGATACTCTTAAGGTAACACTTCTTAAGGTACTTCAAAGTGTTAAGGGGCTGAAGCTGCTCCTGTTTTTACCCATTTGAACAAGTGTGGCGTGAAAGAGACCCACTGTGGTTATGTGTACATCAGATGAAAGACATCAAATGCACTCACTCACACACACACACACACACCCACTCACACACACTCACTCACACTCACACACACATACCCATACACACTCACACACACACACACACAGGCTGATATCTCCCCAGCAGCACAAACTGAGACTCACAAGCATATGCTGTGTGATTAGATCCTGAGTCAGTGGCTTCAGAGACAGGATGTGTGCAGAGGACATCTGACAGATGCAGGCAGCCCTTGGGTGACCCACCATACTAAATAAGTCATATCCAGACCTGCCATGCAAAGTTCACCAAGGAAACGCTGCTTTGCCTTATTTCCCAACAACCCCTGTTTATAAAACAGTCCTTTTCATCCCAAATTTTTGCTGTACATTTTACCACATTTCCACAATTCTCCACTAAATAAATCCTATGTCAGGCCGCAAATATGTCTGTTATTGATGAGTTTGGTAAGGGTTAAGTTTCTACAAAAAGCACATTTCTGAAAGCACAACAACACTCCTTTCCCACCACGGCAGCCAACGTGACTGGCATGCAATGTGAGGATGAAACTCAGAATTCAAGCATCACAAACAAAACCCATAAACCAGGGAGCACAAACCTTTCCTTTATTTCCAGCTGACTTCATTTAAACGTGAGAAGCACATTTATGCAAATTCGTCGCATAACTGTTCAAGCCATTTAAAGTCCATGTCTATTTCTCCTTGCAGAATTTTCATTGGGCCTAAGCGCTGTACTGACTGGCACAGAGGAATCCTCATTACACCTTAGACAAACATGCACACTGCCCCCTATAGGAAATAAAAATATCACACCATACAGACGATACCCATCTAGAACAGCGTTTCTCAACCTGGACCTAAGGGACTCCCAGACAGTCCATGTTTTTACACCCTCCCAGTTCCCAGTAGGGAGCTGAGATGGAGCAAAAATGTGGAATGTTTAGCAGGGAACTCGGAGGGAGCAAAAACACGGACCGGCTGTGGGTCCCGTAGGACCGGGTTGGGAAACACTGCTTTCCACAATACACCTGTAGCTTAAAATGTAAGTGCCGCTATAAATATAGTTATTCAGTAAACATTTTCATATATTCAGTCATTTTAAACCCCTTATTTCTTATTTATGGTAATACACCTGCTTGTACACAAAAGGCTGTTATTTTTGTTTGTAATCAAATGTAAGAACGGTACAAAGACAAGTGTATTTATGCTAAATAAATTATGCATAATTTTGCTAAACTGACAGAATATAAATAAACAGTTCTTTGTAATTCCTCGAGTAAAATTCAAAGGAAGAGGCTACCTCAAAAATCTTTTGCATATTTCTGCAGGGGGGGTGTGAGAAAATAATATAGTTTCTTCTTTTAAGCAGAGGATCCTTCCAGAAGCCAGGAGGAGGGAGTCGGGGTCCTTTATCGATTCCCTCAGATAGAGACGTGACAGTGCGGCAGGGCAGAGGTGTGGCCAAGCGGGGGGCTGTTTCTACGACGACGTACACAGACACACTGGAGGCCACGCCTGCTGTCCCCCTTTCACAGCACAGCCTCTAACAGTCACGTTTTCCATCTCATGTTAATGCTCTTAATTCAGACACCATAATGGAGGTAAAATTGCCTCTTTGGGTAAAAGGAAATAAAATCAACTCTTAATTAGAAGCGAAATCAAACTACTGCACTACGTCCCCCACCCCCCCAAAACCGTTCCACGATAACCCATCTGCGTGACTGTCCTTGTGTCTGTCCGTCATCCGGGCCCCGTGTGGGGCCTCCCTGCCCCTGGGCTGGACGCCGGACCCGGCTTACGAGAGCAGGATCGCGGCCAGCATGGAGATGAGGAGTGAGGCCAGGGCGGAGGTCAGAGAGGAGCAGCCGAGGGTCGCTGGGGGATGCAGAAACGGCATGTGAATGCCACAGGGGGACAGAGGGACGCACGCGCCACAGAAGGGCGTCACGCACAGCCAAACATGCCACACAGTCGCCACAGCAACACCGATGAGGGGGATAGGGCCGGCATCATTGAGGACAACAGTCATCGGATTTTTAAACAAGTAACCGGTTTGGTCAGAGACCACACAATGGACACAAAGAGAAAACAGGGGAAGGAGGGAGAGAGAGAGAGAAAGATAGAAAAAATAAGTCAAGTTACAGAAAGGTACGGACGCTAAACTGAAACAGAAAAGGAAGTAGGAGGCGGTGAGAGGACGGCTGCCCTAAAACGTGACTTTTAAAGGGAGTGCAGGAGAAGGTGGCAGAGAGCAGGAAGGACGTTGGAGTGACTGCAGAAGGCGGCCAGGGGACAGAAGGTGGACGAGACAGGACACATACTCATGCTGGGCGACAGGCCTGGTGAGCATCGCAGACATTTACTGTATGCCACCTTAAATACTGTATTATTATTATTGTTACTCAGTGTAGGGCATTTCAGGTCCAGAAGCTACAAATCCAGACCATGGTTTTGATTCTACCAACCAGCTGAGTATGAAGAGCCACA
>JAODUD010000036.1:12347850-12358830 GCA_026784285.1 Stomatorhinus walkeri
AAAAAACAGATATTTATCACACTATGGGGACATTGTGTCCCCATAAGGATAGGTATACCCGCTCACACGCACACACAAACACGCACACACACACACAACACACACATACACAGGCACACACACATGCAGGCACACACACACACACACACAAACTTACAGCGCACTTCAAGGTGTGCAACGTCGGCATCCTGGCCCACAGCGTTGTGTGCTCTGCACAGGTAGCCCCCGGCGTCGCTGTACTGGACAGTCTTCAAGGTCAGGGAGGACACTCGGGCATCACTGCGTACCACCACGTGCCCGTCCGCGCTCTGCAGGTACAGAGGGGGGAGATGAGCCGGTCCACCATTCACCCCAAACATTCCCCCTCCCCATATGGCCCCCTGCCCCCACGTCCTCACACGCTGGACATGATCTGACTGCCTTTTGCCCGGATCCTTTCAGAGAGCCCTAAAAGCGGACAAGAATCTGCCAAATGGCAGGTCTCGCCTCGGAACACAGGTGCCGGAACACAGGTGCCGGAACACAGGTGCCCGGCCGGCTTGTGCGCACATGTAGTCCACATAGCCTGACATCATGCGCCATGTTTGCGTTTCACTTTCTCCATTGATCTTGCATGCCAGAGATGTGATCGCACATATCTTTTCCTCCTCATTTCTGAAGAGAATAATTTTAGGAGACAGGGGGAGACAGGGGCAAGTACAGATGCGGGGAGAGATACTGTCCTGACTGTCGCCCCTGAGAAGGCACTCTAGGGGGCGCTCTGGAACTCGGATGGCTCACAACGCTCCAGAAAACTGGTTATAAAAAGGAAAAAGACAGCAAGGGCAGCGCGGCTATAAATAGCTGCCGCTGCGCCGCACTTGGCTAAACACACAACCCCAGCATGCACCTCAGCGGCTTCCGTGGCCCCGCTTTGTTTACCCTCGCATCTAAGCCTAGGGGGCTTCACCTCGCACAGGACGTCTAAAGATGAAAATCTATTTTTAAAAGTCCTGAAAACCGCCGCGCCATTATTAACTTAAACAGCATCATTCACATCAATTAAATGTACGTATTTTTTCACTAAATGAACGTTGCCGAGCATTTGTAAAAAAAATCATAAAGTACATACATAAAACTCACACAATACAGATGTAATAGCATAATTTTCCAAATTAATTTGCCTAAATTAACAGTATGCTTCAAAATAAGAGGGTTTTTAAGTAAATAATCATTAATAAAAAAAACATTATTATTTTTACTGTATGATATCTCAGGAAACATGGCACCATTAAACTGTATGGCCATAAAAAGAAGCTTCGCTAAAAACAAAGTGTTTCATTGGCCCAATTGGAGCTGGAGACCCAAGTCTGCAGATGGACTGTCTTTCCCTCACGTCAGGGCGGGATTCACCCCTCCGGCTTATCGCAGTACGCAGGGGGCGTGCAGGTGAGGGTAGCTTGCTGGCTAACAAAAGCCGGACAGCTAATGGTGATGCCTCCTGTGGAGAACGAAGACGGCCCTCTAGCCCCCTCTGACATCACAGGCAGCCGTTAGTGGCCCCCTAATGAGCGATGCCTCCCGCTGGCCCGCCTTCTATCTGACCCCCACACACCTCCAGCGTATTACTGCACAGCGAGGGACTGAGAAGCTGTATTCTTCCGGGCAAACATTCCGGAAAGATCCCTGCTTCTGTCACCACATTTCGTCCATGTGCATATCCGGCCATTACAGCGCAACAGTGCCTCCGTTGCCAGGGCAGCATTTTTATAATCAGCTGACAGCATCGGCAACAAAAGTAAAATAAAATGCTTGCTAAACACCATACTATAATTTAAGCTTTAATGTTTCCCCCAAGATCACTCAAATAAGCATATACCACGTGTAAGGAAAAATAAACTGCTAAAAACAGCTATCATGTGTTAGGGTTTTTTAAATCTTCACCACAGGCATTCTAAATATGAAAATGATAACTTCCTTGGAAAAAAAATTCAATTCCTCCTCTCCAGCAGGCTTCCCCCCTGATCCTGAGAGGATGGTACCGACACCCAAATCTGGGCCCTGTTCCCCTAAACAGGAAGTCTCCAGCTCCTCGCATGCTTTTTTTTGGTACGCTCACTGTGGGTCCGAGTCAGGTGACAAGCACTAGCATCGCGACGGCGGAGTCATTACCACCCTTGCCCCCGCCTCGCCTTCCCTGCCTGCTTCCCACTGTCAGAGTCCCTGTTCCTTCTTCCAACACCCACATCATATGCATCAGTTCACAATCTCACTTCTTCCATAGTCACAGAAGTCAGTGGTGAATGCGTGTTTGGGATGAAATAAACCTTGCCCGCCAAATAAAGAGGCAGCCTGAGTAGGGACTGCCAGTAGAAGGATCCTTCAGTTGCTTGGGGGGTGACCATAAGGTTGCCAGTTCAAATCCCAGGGTCAGCAAAGTGATGATTCTGTCAAGCTGAGCAAAGGCTCTTCACCCGCAATTGTGCTTGTGACTGGCTGACTCTGCATCTCAAAAAAAGAAAGAAGCACATCTGCTAAATAAATAAAATTTAAATGTAGATTTGGAACCACCCCCCCGTGAAAGCCACCCCCGTGAGGGATGGCAGGTTGCCGCAAACAGCTCAGTGTGCAGCAGAGGATTGTGGGACCAGCATTCCCTGTTAGATCACTGGCATTTATCGCCGCTAACCACAGATGTACCTTTGTGCCTAATTTCCGCTGCCCTGCCAAGCAAAAATGAGGCAGGATTTGTTTTTGCATTATAATCAGAGGCCTGGAGCTGGGTGTCGGTCCCAAGGTGGAGCAGGAAGAAGATGATGAAGGTCACAGGGCCAGCATAGTTAAAATGATTAGCTGCTGCAAAGCTGACTGATTTCACAGCATGCTGTCCGAACAGCAGATGGAATCACCACTTTCATAGAAGGAAACAGAAAAATCACACGTAGTAACTAAATTAAGTCTCTCAATCTTACATCAATCACAATAGGAGACTTTTTTAGTTTAGCAGCAGGTGTCGAGTTCACACAGGACCGGCACTTCGGTGTGCGCAACCTATTAAACCACAAACGCCCAACCTATTTACCATAACCATGATTGGCTGATGCCGGCGTTAACGGATGACCCGATGGACGTGTTCAGTCACAGAAATGAGAGGCATGTAGGACCGTCAGCCTAAACCGTCCAGCACAAACCAAAAGGACACAGCTGAGTGATTTAAAATGTGGTGTGATTGGCATCAAGGTAATTTGCTGTAATGAGGGTAAAGAATGGAAAGTCCATCTCTGCCGTCTGTCAGACAAGTCACTGTGCTGTGATCTGAAGGACAGTCTCCCTGCGCTTCGGTTGTGCATGCGGTGCTAGACAGTTGGGGGTGAATCGGCTACCCATCTCCTCAGCACGAGTCCTACCTTCAATAGTCATAGTTATGTTGATCCTGCTCTCTTTAACTTCAGTAAAAACAAACGCAAACAGCCCAGCCACTTTACCTTTGGTACTGAACTCTCTATCCTTACCGCTGATTTGTCTTGCCCCCTTACCATTAGCAACAGAACCCTCCCCCCCCCCACCTTGGCCGTTGATCCCCACTTGTTAGCATTAGCATGGATCACCTGGCTACAGATTAAGACAGCTGTACCTTGTGCTGTTCGGGTCGAGTCCAGGAAGCCTGGAGAAAACAAGACAAGGACACGAGACAACAAAAATGGCAAAAAAAGAAAAGAAAAAAAAAACAAAACAAAATGAGCCTTTAAAGGAATCGTCAGTCACAGTTAAGAAGACAGACACCTTGACGTGAAGCAATGGCCGTTACCTGCTCCAGTCCTGTGAAATGAGAAAATGCTAAAAGAAAATACACATGCATTCAGTCAAAAAGGAACAAGTAATTATCAGCATATTGCAACATTCACAGGCGTCTGCTTTCATAACGGGAACGTATGGCTCCGTGTCACAGGCACACTGGGCTGACGGTGGAACCACATTCCGGTGAGATCTGCCGCTTTCTCGCGGCGCCACTCTCCTTATTTATCACGCAGCTGGAGGTCACTTGGAGACCGGCTAGCCGAGAGACGATTTCCAATTAAAGACGCGTAAAGGCCGCTGCCCTCGTTCGCTTCCTGGTCTGTTCAGGTTGGTGACTCACATGCGGACGAGGACGTCACCACACGGATGGGCGGGCAAACCCGTGCTCCAGGTACGAGGAGTGCATGCGATGCTGGCAGATGGAGGTGGCTGGATGGAGTGTTTATGAGGCGGGCAGCACAGGCCAAAGCAGAGATGAGATCATGGCCAGAAATGTCTTTTTTAAACAGCCGTGCTGTGCCGGTTTGCTGGACAACCTGGCTATTTTTACTCCTGGGAAGCTCAGGTATTTTTTTAAATCCCTGAACAGCACAGGTCATCTTACTCCCGGATAACCTCAGGAATTTCTGTTCCACGATAATCCAGGTAATTTTTATTCGTAATAAACCGATGTATTTTTGTCCCTGATTATTTCAGATCTTCTTACCCGTGGTAATGCCGGGATTTTTACCAAGGTAAACCTGGGAATTGGTTTTTTAATCAGCGACAGTGCCATTTTGTTGGCGGGGGCCACTCGCCTGCTCTTCACAGAGCTTGGACGTCAGCTTTCACCCAAGTGGCACTTCAGTGTAATGGCTGGATTTTCCCGTGGAAGCCATTCTGGTGAAATGCGCTGCTTTACAGTCGATGGCTGATACTCTCCTGAAACCGTCGCCGTACCTTCCAGCGAGACATATAGTTAAGGCCTATGCTGGACTGTCATGGAATTTTCCAGAAACAGTCATCCTGTGGCCTCCCTGGGGAGGGGGGAGTGCCTTTTGCCTCTTGTTCCCCCCCAGACATGCCCCTGGATGTGACATATCTATGCCTCTCCGTCCTCTGCTGGCCCTCCTGCACTGTCAGTTTAATGGATGGTAGCGTACCATATGTCGAATGTCACACCATCAGTCATACCGGGAACGTTCACACACAGCTGATAAACAAGGCACCAGGACAGAAGCAGGAAGCGAACACGACACCAAACGAAACACTAAACACGCAACAGAAGTAGTAGTATTAATATAAACAATAATAACCAAAACAAAGCATGCTTATAGAATCGATCTTAACAGTTTGGAAGGTGTTCCTGTTATACACTAGCAATATATCTACAGTCTGAGGTGAGACTGCCTGTCCTTTCACTGTACGTCTGGGACTTGCTTGTCTAAATATAGCCTTAATTTACAGCCTGTACTGATCTACCCTGATGGGAATCCAGAATGTTACCCTAAGCGTTGCACAATCAGTTGCAAAACCAAGACGCCAAGATCACGTAGTAAATTTCCTAACTCTGGCCTAAACATCAATCATAAATACGATGCTCTGAAAATAAAAATGACTGGAAATTCAAGGTGCCATTAAAAAGGGTACAGGGTATCTCTGGGACCCATTACAGGGAGTTCTTTTGACTGACACTGTCAGACAAAGGACCAGACTGACAAATTTGCTCCCAAGATGACATGAAGTAGCTGAGTGCTCGAGACAGCGGATGACACTGGACTCACACAAAAATACTCAGATTTATTTTAATAAAAGAAAAAATGTGAGCCCCATATCTCAGTAGTGCCGTTACATAACTCAGAAGTATGTCTGTGTCTGTGAGCCTGGAGTCCTAAACAATGGAGAGATTCATCTCCAAATAAAATGATATTAAAAAACATTAAACTAATAATAAGGAAGTGGCATGGGGTCATTGACGTAAAAGATGAGAAAATATGTGAAATATACATCAGTGGAAATAAAAACATCTTGGTAGAAACGTTCGGTGCAGATTAAAGGGGGTTTTGTTATTAAAGGGAAGTAATGTAGTGTTCGATGGAACTCCTGTCTCAAATAACATGAAGTAAAGAGCTCAGCTGGGTACTGGAAGACAAACTGATGACCTTGGCGGCTTAAAAAAAGATTTGCAAACACCAGCAGGTCCGTTCGTCCCATTCCTATCTGCAACCCGCCGAGCTGGTAACCAGGGGTAACAAAAAGCCATTTTTAGTGTTTCGTTTTCCCTCTATTTTCATATAGTGTTGTTTTCTTTTTTTCAAATGCTTAAACAAAGGCGGTAGGGGACGGATAAGTGTATGGACATGTGGCTTCGTGTTCTGATTGGCTGTGTGGAAACGTGACAAACCTGCCAGTGGAAATGACACGGGTAGAGGGAGTAGGAGATTCGCTTTAGAGACTATAAGGACAGCGCTCGCTGTGATCATGCAACATCCAGGCGATGTCAAAGGTCTAGATCAGGCACAGGTTAGGTTACTGAGAGCTTGGACACGGTAGTGGATACCTTGATTCATGGTGTGTGTTAAACACCAAACAGATATTGATACTGTGTTATTGATATCATACCTGATAGATCCTGTTATGAAGATCCTGTGAAGGAAAAGACCGACACATGAACTGACTGGTGAAGACTGACTAATGACAACCCCCCCCGAGCTTCCGGAACGTTCCACAGGGGCTCTTATGCTTATCATGGATGGGCAGCTGGCTGCATGGCTGGGTTCTGTCTGGTGCTAGCCTTACAGGAGGCACAGGATAGAGCCCCCAACCCCACAGTGACCCTACACTGACCCCACAGTGACTCCACAGTGAGCCCACAGTGACCCTACATTGACCCCACAGTGACTCCACAGTGAGCCCACAATGATGCTACACTGACCCCACAATGACCCTACACTGACCCCGCAGTGACTCTGCAGTGAGCCCACAGTGACTCCACAGTGAGCCCAGTCTGACCCCACACTGACTCTGCAGAGACCCCACAGTGACTCCACAGTGACCCCACAGTGACTCCACACTGAACCCCACACCGAGCCCACACTGACCGACTCCCCCTCGGTGAAGACATGGTGCCCAAAGCTCCACGTGATGGTTGGTGTGGGGTCTCCCAGCGCCTCACAGGTCAGCATCACCTGCTCCTCCAGCTCAGACGTCGTCTGGTTCTCCAGGTATGTGATTTTAGGCTTCACTACAACAGGAAATTTCCGGATGTCACGACAAAAATCCAGCCATGTTGGGTTTCTGAGAGGTGGGTTTGCTCAGCGTCACTTACCAAACACTTTGAGGCTAATCTCCTTCTCCTGCTGGCCGGCCTTGTTCCTGGCAGTGCACACGTACTCGCCTTCATCCAGCTTGGTGATGCCTTCGATTGTCATCTCCGAGCCATCCTCGTTGAAGCTGTACTTATTCCCATTTTCAAGAACGATTTTATTTCTGGCGATTGTTATGAAAAAGAAGAAAAGACGAGGGTCAGATAAAAGAATCCTGGTGGAGAAAGCAGCTCCAGCTGGTGATTAACCTCACATTCCTGTTCCTATCCTTACCGACACAGAGCCTAATCGCTATCATTCAGCTTCCCAGACAGCATAAGGCACAAGATCCACTCTTGGCCTTGATTTGGGCAGCGTGGATTATTTTATGTTTCAGCAGCTTGCATACATTTCTTCCTCAGAAATGTCATATGATTAGTCATATGGTCGTTCTGTGCACAGTCTTCCCTCCTTAGGCAAGACCAACCATCCGGATCTTGCCTAAAGAGCCACCACGTCTGCTTCTGTAACCATCCCTGACTGCTTCTGAGGTCCACAACCCTGCCAGATCCACCTCAGCATCCCTGAACACCTTGCTGGTTCCCCAAAAATCTCAGTCCCTCCCCAGGGATCGTTAACCCCTCAAGCTCCAGCCTTACCGTGTCCAGGTGACAGTGGGCTCTGGGGAGCCATCGGCATCGCAGGCCAGGATTATGGGCTGGCTCATGTCCGCCGTGGCATTCACCTCCGCCTGCCGGATCCTGATAGTCGGAAAGACTGAAACATTGGCGGGATCAGGAGCTGAAACACGCCTGTACCTGCTGTCGATATAGCTATAATCAAAGACAAAACTTAACTGACCATGTTAAATGCAAATAGACATAAATATACAAAAACAACCGCACTGATCATGAAGAAGGACACTGAGGGTTCAAGAAGATTCATCCCGAGGATATGGCATAGATCAAGGAAGAGGACACTAATAGTTAAGAGTGATTTATACTGAGGGTACCCAATAAATCATGCGAGGGGACATTAATGGTCAACAATGACTGATATACGGGGCATGGGATAGATCATGGGAAGGGACACTAATGCTCAACAATGACTCGAGTAACAGTACTAATCACAGGGCACTAATCTGTAAAACTGACTAATATGGAAGACGCCACACTCACATGGGAGAGCAGGCTGCAGAACAGAGGGATAACCAGAGGAATGAACAGGAAGAAACATAGAGGCAGACATGGAGCAGAGAGAGAGAGAGAGAGAGAGAGAGAGAGAGAGAGAGAGAGGGCTCACCATTAACGATGACATCAATGGGCATGAGGCTGATCTCGCCCCGCACCATGACCCGACCCTCGCACACGTACGTGCCTTCATCGCTCTTCCTGATGCCCCGGATCTGCAGGTGGTTGTTATTCAGGATCTTATATCGCACTGAACAGGAAACAAGCAGTGCAGAAAGACAACAGGATAGAGGAAAACAAGTTAATCTTGACAAGGTTGCATACGCTTCCGTTCTGCTAAATGTATGGCATTCATACAGATCTACGAATAGCTAATGCACCTGTGAGAAATGGGCCACAGCCACAATGGCAAAAAGAATAAGATACCAAGCACAAGATAGGAGAGCAGAAGCTGCAAACTGTGGGAAAGCTGCCCCCACACTGTAAGACCCAATAAACCTTCCAGCATCCTACCAGTAATGGTGTGCAGTAGTCAGGATGTGCGCATTCAGAGAAATGCTCTATAGAGCATGGAGTGTGGAATGAAACTGTCTCAAAAATATCTGTATGTAGCCTATAAACACAGCAAAGAATGTGGGTGGTTAAAGTCCCACATTTCTCTGGTATTTTATTATCCATCCATCCATCCATCCATTGATCCAGCCACGAATTCGCCTGTCCTACTCAGGGTTGTTGGAGGTCTGGAGTCTACATTACGATTTTTTTTATAATAATAATAATAATAATAATAATGATGATCATTTTTATTATTATTATTATTATTATTATCATTTACTAAAACTTATTTAATTTTTTGTGTATGCTTGTTTTAATTCCTTTATTTTAAATGTTTATAAAGCATTTTGTAAACCCTGTGGTTAAATGAGTGCTATATAAAGAAATGTTGATTGATTTATTCATTAAAGTAGCATAAACTGGTAAGCATGGACCAAAAGCACAAAACACCCGTAAATGAACACGAAGAATCGGCCAGGTCTCACCGTCATTCTCAGCCCTGACCCTGATGCCCTTGTGTCGCCAGGTGACCACAGGTGGGGGGGAGGCCACCACCTCACACACAATGCTGGCCGTGTCGCCCTCCGTGAACTCCTGGGGGGACGGCGCATTTTTAATTTCGAGCTGTTCTGGAAAGGGAGACGACACGGTCGTTGGGATCATACTGACATGCAGACAGTAGGGGGTGTAGCGGTGAAAAGCACCACCGTTACACCCTGTGAGTCTCAACAGATTTAAAAGGATCCTGAGTTCTTAGGGAGCAGGTAAACAAAAAGCCAGTCTGAACTGATAAATGACAACGTACAATGGGTTCGGCCTGCAATTTACATCAGTCAAAAAGGAACGGGAAAAGGTCTGTTGTTGCAGACTGGAGTTATTTATGAAGCAGAAACCTCATTAGTCCAGACGAACATGATCATTAGATTTTATTTTGTGCTCTATTCTCTGGCTGCTTTTGACTTCACACTGAAATTTCCACTAAGGGAGCTGGAAAGCAAGAGAAAATCAACCCCTATGAAGCCCTGGTGCTCAGGGACCTGGGGCGGGGCGCTGCTGACTGTGGGGCGAGGCTTACGGAAGATGGTGACGTTGATGGCGCCCTGCGCCTCGGAGTCCCCGCTCCTGGCCACGCATCTGTAGACGCCGGCCTTGTCGAGGTCGGCGTTATAGATGATCAGCGTGGAGATCCTGTCGCTGAGCGTGATGCTGATGTCTGGCCGGTTGGGTGATATCTTCTCGCCGCTTGGCAGGTACCAGTCAATCTCCTGTGTGTCGGTGTTGACTGGAGGAGAGGCGAAAAAACGGGTCACTGACATCGACTGGTGATTTGGAGCAGCAAGTAATGGCCGAGGTGGACCAGTGCATGACATCAGGGCTCTGGGAAGCATGGAGGTCGGTGAGGGAGTTTCAGACAGTATAAAAGGGGGTCACAAAGCAGGCCAGTGAGAGCCTTAGAGACGGCCTCTATGCTGCTTCCATGACACCAAAAAAATCATCCATGCAATAATATCATGCCAGTGTAAGTGGGGCAGTGTATGGCTCAGTAGGTTAGAGTACTCTGCCTGTGATTGGAAGGTGACTGGTTCAAATCCCTGGGTTAGCAGAGTGATGTCACCAAAGGCCCATAACCCCTCCCCCTACTGCTCCAGGGACTGCCTGACCTCTGCTTTCTCAAACACATACGTCACCATAGATAAATGGGTCTGCTGAGCAAATTAATACTTCAAGACTTTTTATTGTCATTGTACAGTTGCCTGGACAACGAAATTAGCTGGCAAGACCACAAAGATGCAAGAAAGTGACAGTGTCAGTACAAGATATAAGAACAATATAAAAACAGAATATACACAATGTATAGGTACAAGAGATATTGGGGGTATATGCAAGAGTATCATAAATAAAATAAATAAAGGGGGAAGGGCTTTAATCAATAGAATAAGTGAAACTAATGGGTAGGTTGGTAATTGCATATTTTCCATGATATTGTACAGAGCCACAGTCAATAGCAGCAATGAGATGACTGCATGGATGAGATCTACCCACACATGAAATCTGCACACATGCACACACACACATACACACTCACACATGTAGGGCAAACATATCCTTATGGGGACCGCTCATTCATTTCTATAGGGAAAATGCTAATGCTAACTATGACAACCTTAACCCCT
>JAODUD010000036.1:12383808-12401010 GCA_026784285.1 Stomatorhinus walkeri
GTCATGGTGTATTGGCCTCCCCGCCACCCCCCGCAGAAGCTGAGATGTGAGCTTGATCATTCTGGCCACACTCTGCGCTCTGACTGGGTGGGGGGGGGGCATGTGACCTTGCATTATTCAAACACACTCCAGAGCGACGGTGTTCTTGATAGTCAGCTCAGCCACCTCGACGTCCTCACATCGCCACGCCAGCCGCCAGCCCTCCACAGTACTGTGTAAACAAATACTTTGCTTAATGGGAAATGCAAACAGACTACAGCAGTGTCGCAGGCGGGACCTTTTCATTATCAACACAACGATGAACCCCTGTTGGCAAAATCGCTGCGTAGTGCTACGTCTGAAGGCCCGGGACATTGGTATGACTAACAAGGCTGCAGGATATCGCGCCTCAATTACTTAAGCTTCAATACAGTACATTGTCTTTATGTCCTTTCATGCTGTGCTCATGTTGTGTGTACTGTCTGACCCTGACAGCAACAAAACTAAACTAACATAAACTAAATTTCCTTTCATGGGACTAAGTTCATCTTATCCTCATCTTATCAAACATGCCACATGCGTAATAATCACCAGAGCTTTATGTAACAGGCGGAACAGGACAGGACCCTGGCTTTTCGGTACTCTACAGACATGTTTTTAAGGCCGAAATTTGATAGACAAATTAGTAGTGCACATAAAATATTGATGTGAGGCATACTGTAACGCCTAAAAGTTAGTGATCTGTATAAATTTTACCAGCCTCTTTTAACCTTGGTGATTCACAATATCTCGTCATTTAAAAGATGCAGTGCTCATCGCTTCCATGATTTACCGAAACACTAGCATGTGGCGTGCTCCGCTAACCGAATCTAATTAACATAAGGATATGTCGAATTTATATGGATTACTATGTTTTGGGTATCATAATATGCGTCTCATTAGTATTTGAAGCGTAGTAATCTGCTTACCAATTTGTAAGTAAACATCTGTATAGTACAGAAAAACTGGCATCCAGACAAACATTTACACCCTGGTGATTACTGCGCACATGCCACACCGGGCAGCTCTAGTTGCTCGGATCTTAAGATCAGTCTCTTCCTGATGTTACAATGATCGCAGCACTATGACGTTTTTTCAGAAATGCAGCCCCAGCCCAGGACTGTTGTGGTGTATGGGATTCTCAAACTGAGAGCATGGATGTCACAACATCTGTGCTAAGCAAATCGTTCAGTGTCTGCTTCAGCGTCCCCAGCTGGATTTGGAGCTGAAGTAGGAGACTCAGTCCTCTCCGGTTCATAAGAAGGGCAAGGCGCGGACGCAGAGGCCGGGATGGAAAGACATATTGCTTGCCTTCTCTGGGGGAGCTTTCGACAAAGTCAGACAAGGAGAGCTCTTGGTTGTTATACTGCTCCGCCAAGAAGCTGGGCGTCAACGTCGGCAAATGCGGGCAGAAGATCTGAAAATTTCACCGCTGCTCCGTAGCATTAATATCAGGATTGCCTGGAATCCTGTAGCAGACGGTGACATGAGGTTTGACATCACCGTATACCACAATGCTTTGCTTCCGCCGACAGCTATGGGTAACAATCTGAAGAGCTGTGTGCTGGTGAAAAAAACAGCCTGACCATCATTAAGGCAGCACACAGTGTGGGTTTATGGCAGTCTCTCTGTATTCTCCTGTCAGAATCCACTCTTCTTTCAGACTGCCTCGTCTTTGTTCACAGTATTACTTCCATAACATCCTTCCTCTTCTCAGAATAGTTTCTGTGCCACTCTGTGTTTCTGGCCCTTAAGCTTCTCTCGGTAAAAGTCCCATAAGTCTCATCTGTCCGTACCGAACACGCGTCCTCTGTGCCATAAAAACAGATTCATGATGAGCTGCTGTTCTGCACATAAAACCACAACTTAACCACATGAAAAAAGCCCAAATAAAACTAACAAAAGGAACGTTTTGGGAGCGAATGGGTCAAAGAGATTCACGCTGTTCGGAATTGTGCTGTTGGTCATATCGACTTCTCATTGTCACGTAGGGTTTCATGCACCCGGGATGCGTACAGTCCTTCTCAAAAGACAACTCCACACTGCCCACGAGGCCTTCTCTTCCCCGAGCATTTGCCTAATGATTAATGTGGCTGC
Organism: Stomatorhinus walkeri; assembly: GCA_026784285.1. Taxonomy (NCBI): domain Eukaryota; kingdom Metazoa; phylum Chordata; class Actinopteri; order Osteoglossiformes; family Mormyridae; genus Stomatorhinus; species Stomatorhinus walkeri. The sequence continues at coordinate 12,385,924 of JAODUD010000036.1, forward strand.
AGGGGAAAAGGGATATTTCCCAATTAGGGAACACAGCCCAAGCCTTCCTCAGTCAACAGCGTGACTGTCAAGGAAAAACGGAAGAAAGATAAAACAACAAAAAAGTACGACATTCCCTAACTGAAAGGGCGCTCCGCTCTGAAGAGCCAGCCCCGACCTCCCTCGAAGTTACCGACAAACACAAGGTCATTAAGCTATTTCAAAAAGGCCTGCAGTGAAATCAGGCTGAATAACAACCGCAGGCAGCCAAGACCAAGGGGCCCAATGCTTTGTGGCCAAGACATTAAGCTAAGCATGGTAAGACCTGGTGGAGCATAGCGATGGGACAGAGGACCCTGTCCGATATGCTCATCAGTGAAATTCCATCAAGATCCCGGCATGAGGGCATCTCCAGAGGCAATGAAACACAGCTGGTGTGCAGTCGATAACTTTAAGTCAATGTTTCCCAATCCAACCCTTGGGTTCCCACGGATGGTCCATGTTTTTACTCCCTCCTGGCTGACAGGGAGTTCGGAGGGAGCAAAAACATGGACCGGCTGTGGGTCCCTGAAGACTGGATTCAGAAACACTGTTTAAATCATAGTGCTCTTTGACAAAAGCCCCAATCAGAAGCAAGAGCGCTATTGCTAGTACTCCTCCTGCTCCTTCCTCCAAGAGAGCCCAGCTTTCCCATAAACCCTGGCTATCGCCACTCCAAAACACAAACAATAGCCAACACATTCGAATTATCCCACAAACAATAGAAATAAAATCACTCCTGCTACTTGATCTGTGGTTAATTCTGACTGCCAGGGAGAGACCTGATCAGGGTAATTAATTATCTGCCGTGAAGTGAAAGGGCTCAGTGTCGGTAACCTTACGAGAAGATGAAACTGCGCTGCTCACTGCATTGGCTGCATCGCATTTATTGGCAAAAATAAGGATCAGTAACACTGGCAACACCTGTAACATGTGATACTGCACTTTAGATCCTTACAGCGTTAAAGGCCAGGAATTTAAAACAGACAGAGAAATAAAACGAAACAAAAAGCAGCAACACCTGGACGTGTCATTAATATGAATGTAACAGGCAGCACGGCAAACAAAGCAAACTGTCCCCCCCAGTCAGAAATATAAATGCATTGGTGAACCAGAAAAGAAAGCCTCTCTTTCTCTTCAGAAGCTCGGCAGATATGTACAAAGACGGCCCACTGTCCTTGGAAATAAAAGGCATTCTTTGTCCCCCCCCCCCCAGGAGGAGCCTCCCCTTTAACTCAACCTGTAGGGCTTATTTTTAATCAACCTCAGAGGGTTTCTTCCTTCATGAGGGGAAACTAAAAACAAAAAGTGAAGAGCAAAAACAACCTTGAGGAAATAGTGTTTTTACAGGTAGATGTATTACAATCGCCACAAACGCCCCCCACAGAACACTTTTATATGCTACTAAGAATTTCCTTTGTTCCCCGAAACGCTGCGGCCAAACATGCCACAAGTCTGCCGCAATTTCCACCCAAAGCCTCTGACCATATACCTGCACCAGTGGCAGAGGCAGTGTCTGGGGCTGTGGGCACGGATTCTGCATCTGCAATCAGAAGGTTGCCGGTTTAAGTCTTGTGGTCAGCAGATTTCGCTGTTAGGCTCTTTACCCTCTATTACTCTCTCAATTACATTTTGCTTCAGATAAAAATGTCTGCTAAATAAAAAAAAAGACTATATACAAGTACATTAAAACTACCAATAAATGTACCATAATGTACCACAATAACAACATATTTAATGTAGCAACAAGCTAGCAACAGTAATACATCTCTACACCTACAGCACATTTTACTAATAAATGTACATTTGCTCCAAGGGGCTGACAGAATGTAAACATTGCACGATGCATAAAAAACAAAGAGGAAATCCTGCACGCACCACATGATCTATAACCGACATCCTTCATTTTGCAGAGGTTGCATTTCATTTGCTTGTACACCCCTAAAGATCAATACGACTCTATTAAACCTAAGGCAGACTTACCAAGAACACGGGACACTCCGTTAAGCTTGCATTTGTGCTTAATCTGAGCTACATCTGGAAATGCCTCTCCTTACCTCCAACATTCAATGCAAAGGCAGGCAAGAGGTACCTTGACATTGTTCTTGGTGGTTGCTATCTACCACGTGGAGAAATTGTTCATCTGTGTAGTAACCTAAATACTTACCCATGTGCACAGCTGACACGAGGGAAGGAACTCTTGATTTATTGCTTTAATTACCCATGAGTGTTGCTGTTCAGTCCAATGTTGGACCACAAATGCTGTGTTCATTAATCAGTGACTGCTGGTGTTGATGGAAGCTTCTCCATCTCCCTTGATAGCTGCTTGATTGCCCCTGTCTGACTGCCTGAGTTGAAAGGTTCTGATGCAGTGTGCTGGTGTAACCTACTGCTAATCACAAGCAAGAAGAGGAAAGGAGAGGATAGGAGAGGAGAAAGAGAGAGATGAGGAAAAGTGTGGAGAAAATGGAACAGGGGGGAAGGCAGAGGAGAGAGGACATGAGAGGATGAGCGAGGAGAGAAGGGGAAAGAAGAAAAAGGAAAAGGATGGGAGACAAGTTGACAGGGGAGAAGAAGAAAGGAGAGAAGGGGAGAGGAGGAAAGGGGAGACCCATCACTGAGCAACTGCTGAAAACCAGCACTCTCTGAAAGCATTTGGTGCAGCAGAAGTAAAAAATATCCTCCTTACAGCGTCTACAGGTCAAAAGATGAGACAATCAATAACCCCAGGGGCTTCACACCTATACTGACTACAGGCACAGAAACTCAGGAGCGTGCTGCAGCCCTCTGCACCATAAAGGGAATATCCCATCCATCCATCCATCTATCCATCCATCCATCCATCAACCTTCTAACCGCTTATCCCCGTCGGGGTCATGGGTGACATAATGCTTCATCAGAACTATTTTGATTCTATGTTTATTAATATGACTGCAGGTGAGCGATTCTGGCTTTCCCTCTCACCTCTGGTATACATGCATGTTATTCACACTTTGTTTTAGAAGTCAAGTAAATAACAAACTATGAATATAACATAGCAGAACCAAAAGGTAATAGAGCCCAGGGGCTGTATGGAGCTCAGTGCAAACAAGGAGCTCCAGCTATTGAGGAAGCAAAGCCTTGTTTTGCCTTGACTCCTCCGGCTTCACATTCCTAAAAAAGCTGTAAAGGGGTGTGGACCTTCAAAATCAGACGTTTTGTAGGAAAACACCTAGACCTTCAACACTAAGCTGAGAGCAAAGGACACGCGGGACAGATGCTTGGATTTTATTTGTGGCATTGAAAAGTTATGACACACTTAGTTCATACAATACAAGGACACCATCTGACCCTAGAAGAACTGTAAATACTGCTAAATGGCCATTAATGTCAAGCTCTCGGCCGTGTGCTGGTGAAAATTAGGGTGTTACGGTCTTGAGCTGTTAAGAGCAACATCAAGCAACATAAAGTAATTCGGGACATTTAAGAGGTACAAGCGGCTGTCAGTGTCCTTGAAAAACAAATAAGCCGTAGAATAAGTTGTTCTTTCTTTCCAGAGTTAAGCCAGGGTGATGGAATTTCAGGATAAACTGTTTACGGTCTGCCACAAATTCAGTGACTGGGCCCACAAAACGGATTCTCGCTGAATGGAGCCTGTATATCACTACGCTCACTTGAAAACTGTGTAGAGCTGCGAATAACGCAGTGATACGTTTCTGCCCTAGGCTAGTGTCCATCAGGAAGTTTTCTGCACGCCAACAGCAGTTTGAGGAAAACGAACCTGCAATTTCATCGCGTCCAAAGCAAATTATGTGTACTGTAGTATAACATCTCAAAGGGGTGTCTCCGGCAATACCCCCAGAACAAGATACTTAACCTGAATTACTTCCATAACACTGGGTTACAATCAGCCTGGAATTGGTGTTTAAGGGTGGAAACATCACTAGCTCCGGCATGCATGTAGGCACATAAGAGCGCTGCTGGTTGCCAGGACAACACATTTTGCATTGTGACAAAAGTCTGCGCACTGTGTACAAATGAGCCACTCGTAAAGCAGAAAGGACCCTCTCTTGCCAGACAGATTATTCTTTCACAGAGCCCTTGCTAAGATGGCAAGTATGACACGTAGCATTTTCTGCAAAAAATTGAGGGTCTGCATCTTCGTTACTTGAGAAATTGAGAGTCTCAAGTGTCAATAGTGAGGGGGTTAGCAGTGTCCTTACAGAGGAATGCAAGCACCTCATCTAGAAAGGTGGTGTGTGGTTACTTTTCCTACAAAAAAAGTTTAGTACAATTTACTTTAATAAAACATGCTGGCTCTAGGCACCAGGGAAGATAGGAACACATGCCTTTTGGACGTAGCAAGAACCTGAGAGATGAGTATCATCCCAAAAGACTGCTGCTAGGAGCATGTCTGACTTTCGCCTCCATGTCTGACTATTTGTATTTCATAAGCACCAGCTCCCCAAATAGATGGAGCAGCCGTGACAAACATCTTGGTTAAATAGAGCATCCAGGTCTGTACAGATATTGCAACCCTGAATAAACACGAAATGTCCCGATGTGAAGTAACTCAGCTCACAGTGCTATACTGGAACTGGACAGTAGCAAAGTTCCCCATAATGCTGCTGTCTTTCTGTAATGGTGGCTCACTGGTCCTACAGAAATGGTGGGCTTGGCTTTGAATGCAAAGGTCAAGCCGCGTACTTTGCACATGCTCACAACGTGCTGTATTTATATTTTTATTAATAATATAAATTGTTATTCTCATATTCCCTGTACACGCACCACACAGCAGTGAAGTTTGTGTCTGTTTCTCTATGTTTTATAAATTCATAGAACCAGCTTACAGGGCTGCCAACTTTGGTCAGCTGGCTGGCGTGAGATTTTCAATTCGAGTCCGCAAACACAGACATGCATTTACATGTATGTAACAGTTTTATCACCTTGTAAATTGTCTGTAGGGTTCGCAAACTACCCCAACGCTCGTCAAAAGCATCCATGTTGGAATTTAAAGTGGATGCTAGCGAATCAATCATGCGCAGTGTCCAGAGCTGCACAAATTTGGAATGGGGTAGGCGTCCGTCCGTGGAGACACCAAACAATGACGTCAATGACGTCAAAGGCATCATAAATGTTCAAGCAGACACATCCACTAGTACGCGTGCGGAGAAGTATGAACCAGTCTTAAGGAACATACTGCAACCACAGTGTAAAAGCAACACGGTCCTCGCTTTTGCGAAAACGTGTACCGTCTCTCAGGGAGCTGGGAAGAAGCAAAAACATGGACCATCTGGGGGTCCCCGAAAACCAGGAAGGGAGACACTAATCTAAAGGAGCAACATTCATTGTTGTTGTCACCAGAGGTGGAAGGTTCGGCTTCAGAAAAGTCCAGACCGAGATTTTGTTCCATCCAACCAGAATACTCAGTGCCAAGCTTGTTAATAAAGTTCACTTTCCACATTGGCCTTCACATCTACACTCCTCGCTTATGGTATCAATCCCGGAATATTCGTCCAAATCAAGAAGCACTGAAACAAAAGCCTCCCCCCCCTGTAGGGACGCAGGAAGGGCTGCGGGGCACTGTGGTTCAGCGTCCCTGGGACGGATGCGCTAAGCCCCCATGCAGACTGCGGCCACTTATCACCACGAGCTGTGAATCTCTCAGATGATAGTAATTATTCCCACAATTCTACAGTGTCCGATTATCACCGCACATACCTCACCCCCATGTTAGGCTCCATGACGAGGCGTATGTGTGAGAAAATCACAAGAAGGCGTCACTATAATACGGAAAAGGCGGGTTATACAAACGGCTGGCGCTTCCAGAAGACTGTGGTCCGGGAACATTTGTGAGGTCAGCTACTTATTGTGAAATATGAAATCTTCATATACAACTAACACTAATATTGCTTCACATTATTTATATTTTAAATAGAATTTTGCAATTTTGTTTTCTACTCACTGAATATATGAATACAATATTAGCTCACATAACTAACCATCCCAGAAAAAGAGGTATATCTTTTTCCTAGGTCTGGTAACCACCTCAAATAAAGCAGATAAGCATTCCCACAATGCATGGATCAAAGCTTTCCTTTGAGGAAACCCATCAGCTATGAAAACTACTCATCCAATTTTTATTTAAATACCACCTCCTTTACACAATGCCACAAATGAAATAAAAATAATTTTTAAAAGAACTTGCAGCTTTTTCTAATGTCAATCTAATGTCAGCTTATTAGTCCTGCCTTATAATTAATGGAAAAAAACAGCACTGATTCTCCAACATGATGACCTCCAATAAAATCTAAAATTAGTCGTCTTTTTCTTTTTCCCACACCCAGTATGTTTGCCAGCCATTTCATTATGTGCGCAGTAAGTGCCTGGAAATATTGTGCTGTAACTCTCCTGTAATACCTGTAATTACCAACGGCTTGACTGACAGCTGTAAAAACAATGACTACAGCTGGACTGTTTATTTTCAACTTCCAAATTATGACCGATCCACACTGGCCAACACAGGCTACATTTGTGGCAAAAGTACGCACAAGTTTCTGTTTTTACAGTCCAGTTTTGCGGATAAGATTTTCTATATAATGTATCCTGTTTGTCTCTTACAGACTTGCCGCTGGTTATGGGCCTATTTATGGTTTCTGGGTGTTTATAATGCCTGATTCCTAATTTCTCACTTCAAAAGATAAATTAATCAGAAAAAATTATACCAGAAGTTATGGTCTGTTGGTTCATCAGAAAGGATAAACAGCAACAATTTTTATTATAATCCAGACAATTGTACAGAGAAATCACATGCAGTGAATTATGTGGATATTATTAATTCCTTGATGTAAAATGATCAAATTTGTTATGGGGAATTATCCTCACCCCCAGTTTATTAACAAGGTCATATTTGCCATTACTGGGCATTCTGGATATTTCTTAATGAAAGGAATTAAATTTGTGCAGCACGTTTCACAGAAATCCAGGTAACGGGAGAAACATTTAATCTGAAGCGGCCTTCTTGAGGCGGACAGGCTCTCTGAAGTCAACAAAATATTCGCCTCTGTTTGGCACTTCGGGGGGCAGAATATTTCACTTTCAAGACTCCGTCTCCCCAAAGCCAGGCCTGGTGTGATGGGAAAGACAAACATGAGAGAGAGGGGGGAGGGCGGAGGGTTTTAAACGGCCCCGGGGGGCAGCATCTGCCCAACAGACTAGCGCAGGGCCAATAAACCCTTAAACCTCAGGCTGAAGCGGCGATGAAAACCAGTCACGCGCTTCCAGCATCTCGCAGCCTCGACGAGGGATGTGCTCGCCAGTTACTGGCACGCAGAAAACTGTCAGAATGTGCCGTGCGAGCCCACGCCTCCGCACAACAAGCACAATCATGCGCATTCCTAGTGTACGTTTCGTAAACTTGATACCTGATCCTGACTGACTAATCTACATGTCATTAACCATTCTAAGTCGCATACCTGATATTAAGCAGCTTTTGATTTGGCAGCCATGTTAACTTATAGAGCTCAAGTAAATAAATGAATAAAATAGGTTTGAGAGACTGGGAACCCGAAAAGAAAGCGTAACAGCAAGCGTCAGCAGATCCTGACGGGAGTAGAGCTGAGCGGGACCCGCGGACATGCATCCACTAGGCAGTAATTATCTGTATCAGATCTGAGGATCGGGGATGGCTGGCCTGTGTATTTAGCAGGCGTCTGGAGCCCATACCGCTGTCAACAAAAAAACACATAAGTATCCATGAGAAATGCACTCAGTGTTTTTCATCCCGCCCACTTCTGTTCTTCATCTTGGGACGATGCAGCCAGAGGCTTTGTTTATATAATTGGCCCAGCCCCACCAGGCCTGGCCCAGCCTGGCTCAGTTTCTGCTGATTCTCCTTGGTTCAACTCTTAACCGGGATGCTGTGTGTTTCATCTGACCTTCAGAGTGAGCTGGCACGGTCTGACTTTTGGCCCGGATCAGTCCAGGTCCTGGCTGCCCGCTGTCTTACTGTACCACAGCCAAGGTGACTCTCCTGGCTCCCCCAGGACTCCGCCATTGGCCAGCGAGGTTCTCCAGGCCTCAGAATCTTAGCCGTCATAATGCTCTGGGGCTCGAGAGGTCGCCAGGGTTCTTCTCTGATGGTTCTTCTCCGCGGTCAGCCCACGCGCATCTGCAGAGCCCAGCAGGCCAGGCGGCATTGTGCCCACCTACAAATCACACCCAGAATCCCTCCACACAACGGGCAGCCCAGGATTCCTTCGAACTGCGCGGGAAATAAAACGGCCTCGGAGAAGCTCGGACGCTGACTCCAGGCGGCAGGTCGGGTCATCAGGGCATGTTCCGTTTCACAGATGCCATGCCCTGAATTTGGCTAACAAGAAGTCATCCCAAGGATACCATATACACAGCATTGTGTTACGTGCCGTAAGTTCGGACCCGTTTTTAGGTTGTACACAGATATAAATAAAACAGAAAGAGTGGGAGTTAAATAGAGGAAGCTGAGGCTGATCTGACTCATTTCCAGCAGCCACCATGACATCTCAGCGTTTCTGTTGTCTGTGGAGCCATTCATTCATGATATAATTCCACCACACTGCACACTTAACCTAAACAGGAGGTGCACTTCAGACAATCACCAACCCATATACTTGACACAGAAATATCTCAAATTCTAGAGTAATCTACTGCACTATTACTATTTTCAGTGGAATGGCCGCAGAATTGCAAAAATCATTTGTAAAACTATGGATGTTGCAGTAAATTGAGATTGGGGTGCATTCACTGTGCACACAGTATTGCTGCCGTCAAGGCCTTTATAAAAGCCCAGCACAGGTCAGTCCACAGCGCAAGCAGGCCCGGACTTCTCTATATAATCAAAAAGCACTTAGATTCCCAGATAGACATGCAGCAGACAGCTGACCATCTGCCAGATGACAGATACAGAATCATCTTTCTTGCATCGGTGGCAGTATTGTGCTGTATTACTGCGGGTTCGGAGATTACCCCAATCTTGACTTGCTTTACACCGAGTCTTATGTTGTTGTATGGCTAGAGGAGGATAGTCATCTAGACCAAATCCAGACCAACATTTTTGTTGAGCCGACCAGATGAGTATAAAGAGTCACAGTCACAGAGTATTCAACCAGTAGGTCGTAACAAAATCTTGGTCTGGATTTTTTTCTTTCTGGACCTGAACTATCCACCTCTGTGTACAGCTTGGTCCAATCCTTGCGTAGACTGAATGTGAACTGTATGAGGTGTTGGGTGTTCTGTCTGGCTAAAAAGAGATGAATTAATAATACAGATTTCTTGGGGCAAAATATTTGCAGGACTGCAAAAAAAAGACCCCCCAGATCAGGTCAAGCAAAATACAGCTGAACATTTGTTTTCACATTGCTGCAGGTGCTTGCGCAAAGGACCATTCCCTTATATCATTCATTGCGAGAATGATGATGCCAGGACTTCACCGCCTGAAGTCTATGAATCTATTTAAAGCAATAAGCCTCTTAACACTGAAAGCAACATACCGTAAAATACTGGCCAAATTGGTGCCAGTGTTGTCTGACAATTCAGAATAGACACTGAGGATGTTTGGCTACAATTCTGATGGTGATGATCCTGAATGGTAAAGGTGGGGGGGTCGCGACAGTCACGGCCATTGCTTTGAGGCAGCCCATCTGGACCAAGAGAGATGTGCAAATTGTGTCTCGTGAAATGATGTGTAAGTCAGAACAAAATCACCACCGGCGGGGATCGATTTTGCACAGAGATCAGCAGTGTGCTGTTCTGCTCCTTCCGCTGTCATTCAAAAACGGCACAATGGAATCTATCAGTCTCCTGTAGTCTCTGATGATAATTATCTCCTGTGAAGTCAACCAGGAAGACATGTGCCCAGGTAGTGATTTAATTCCTAGGTTTAGTTATGCACATCAGTTATGCTACAGATTGAATCCTCCAGTTATTTCGTTTATTTATGGTGCACTATGGGGCTGTTTGGCACCATTTAGCAAAAATATGCATTTGATTTCAACTAATTGCATATGTTCTAATTGACTACCACGGCCGCTTCGCACTCAGTAAATTCCCGGCGTGGAGTAAAACTGATGAAAGCAGACAAAATGAGCAGGATAAATAGCCACACTGTTCATTTTAATGAAGGACCTTTCTGTGCTGCCCTCATTACTTAGAAGCAGTAGCTAAAAGGTCACATCACTTCTTAATCTCTTACCTCACATAAGATCATGTCGGACACCTTGCCGCGATGCAAATTCTGCCACGGACGGTGGTCTCGGGATAACTCGCCAGCAGCTGGCCCCTAGATACACTGTAATTCCGGAGTAAAAGTTCAGCTAAATACAGCAGGAGAACTGAGTGTGTGATGTCCTTCATCACACCATTCAGTGTTCAACCACCCTTTCATGACATCTTTAAAAATCCAGCTCAATGCTCTATTCTGCCCTGGGTTCACTGTTACTGTCAGAGCTCAGTGCAATATTCCCCAGTACAGGAGAACGGCACAGTCTTATAAACAGCATCTGCAGCATCACATCAAGCCACTCAATGGCACAGTGTCAAGGAAAAGAATCATCCCTTCCTTTAATACAAACAAAGAAAATCTATAGCTTGTCATAGCTGAAACAGGGTAGTGACCCTACAGTGCTGTCATCTCATACTCTACGCATCCTCCTTGGCCTTTTACAAAGTGCTGTAAACATAAGACACCTTACAAACTGTCGCTGAAATTCACCATCTGATAAAAAAAAATCGATAGGCCTTCAATTGAGGCAACTCAAAGCTCATATTCAGTGAAAACCAATCGTGCTCCTCGCACGACAACGGTGAAGGCTGCCGCTGAAATTTTTATAGGTGTGGGAGCTGGCCCTGTGCCGCTCTTAAACCTCAGCACAGCACTGCATTCTCTCTTTCACCCATCGCATGTCTGTCAGTCGCCTGTAGCCGGTTTCTCATCGGCCATTGGGTCTCGGGAAGCCCAAAAATGCGACATGATATGCGATTCGCAGCAGCTCGCACTGTCACAGCAAAAGCAACGTGACGTTACACATGGCGGATTAAGACTGGTCCCTTTCCCATATACCCAGCTGCATATGCAGTGAAAGCTCTGTGTTATGTATCTGGCATTCAAGTACCCAGCACAGTCAAGTAACCGGCGCCATTTAATAATAATATAAATAATAAATTATTATTATTATTAATGTTGTTATTGTTAATAATAATAATGACAACAACACTATTATTATTATTATTATTATTATTATTAATGCTAATAATAATACATAATAAATAATAGCACCATGACTACAGAGCATCTATTATTTACCTTGCCAATCTCTTGCATTTTCTAAGACATCCAACTTAAATTAATCGTACAATAAATCAATAATGTGTTTGTCTATAAAAGAGTTTATTGTAAGAAATACATTACAATTCAGTGTTTTTTTAAAGTAAAATTCAACTATTTGGAAAATTCCTTTATCAGGCAGTGTCTCAGTCCTGGCCCAGCAGGAGATTTCACTATAATGAAAAAAACCCACATTTCATTTTGCATGCAGGAATGTAACTGGTGTTTCACCATAAATTAATGTTAATTTACTACATTTATTGGGAATAATACTAGGCCATTTCTTGTGCTCTGGTTCCATTCCACTCTTATTTTCGCTCCTTGATTTTTACAATAAGCAGCCACTCAAGTCTTTCGGAATACAATGAAAACGCATTTTATGGAAGAAAATCAGTATCTGACTTTACAGTACAGCAACAACTCTTCCTCTTGCATTTATACCTGCAATTTTCTTCTGGCTTCTGGCTTCCACTTATAATTATGCAGGATCTCACCCAGTTGTATTATGCTATTTAAAATTTATGCAATTTTCTCTCTAAAATCTACAGAGGGAAATTACGAATAGCTCTTACTTGCCAAAATCTTTCATAGATTAAACCCATTATATCCTTTTTATCATTTAGCAAATGCTTTCATCCAAAGTGATGTACATTTTTTGTGCAAGCAGGGTCAGACAGTGTCTGGAGCCACTACAGGAGAAGGAATTCACTCAAGGGTCCCATTCTGCCAACTGAGGGACCAAAACCAACGACCCTCAAATCACAAGCACGGCATTTTAACCCGCTGGGCCACACACCTCCAGAAGAACTAGGGTGGCTTATTGCTAGTTCGCAGCATATTTTTTTGCTGCGTGTAATTTCCTGCCGCCATGCCGAAACGTGACTGCTCCTTCCACGGGAGGTGGACTGAGAATGCGGCGTCCATTTTCCACCTATAGAGGGCTCATGATGGGCCAGATGACAGCAGTGTGTGAAAGGCACTGCATTTTCCCCACCGGGGGGCTCCGTCTCCGCTAACACTGCCCAGAAAAGGCAGCTGTCAGCTGCAGGTGCCTGGGGACCCGCACCCCCGTCTAATAGCAGGTGGCACTTCATGCAGATCACAAAGAAACCTGCGCTAACACATGTCTAGACAGGCAGGAAACAAAGATGGGGGATGGGCCAACAGGGATCCAAGGTGCCCATCTAGCCTTTCAGCAGAGAGGTGCTAAGATCACGTCAAATAGGCCTCAGCAGAAACCAAAGATCTTTTCCTTCCCTATGAATTAAAGAAAAAGAATGTCTCACGAGAAAGACATGTAGAAACATTCCTTCAAACAGCCCACCCTATATTTTGTGGATCTTCCCTTACATTGCCCCCCCTCAGAAATGCACTGTCTCCAGCTCCCATCATCCCTGTTGTTTGGATGCTGCACTATCGCCTCTGTCTGCCTATGGTCAGAGAAAAAAAGCGCTGAAGGTTATCATTCTGATCACAATACAACGGTTACAAGAGCACTACTACAAAAACAGCACTAATACAGTGAATAGCAGCATACAGAAAATAGTAGAGTACGACAGGTGCTGTGTATAATTCAGAATGTCAGTGCTTACATGCAAACATCAGGGCTACCGTCTGCATACATGAAAACCAGAGCATCTGCTCATCTTCCTGGACACCCTGGATAAGATGCCAGTCCATCCCAGGGCACAGGGCAGGGGACGCCCCGGATGGGATGCCAATCTATCGCAGGGCACACACTGCGGACAGCTTAGAGACACTATCTGACCGAGCTACATGCTTCTGTACTGTATGTCAATCTAAAAGCTCTCTGCAGCGTAATTTTCATGTCTTCTCAGAAAGCCTAGAAATGAGACTAACAGCATCTCAAATGGTTTTTTCGTTGGTTCCCACTGAGATTTTTATTAGGGAGCATTACTGGAAAATCACTCTGGTTTCTATCACACAACTTTTTCCATCTATCCGTCTTCCATAACAGCTTACTCTGTAGGGTCGTGAAAATGCAACTTGATATAATTCATATAATTTAACATAATTGATATAATTTCAAAATCGCTCATACAGGACTCTTTTTACTTGTTAATTTTATGAGGCGAAAAAAACATGGCAAGGATGCTTAGAGAGAAATGCCTGCAGAGTCCGGAGATAGTGGGCTCAGAGCCACACAAGCTGAGGGAGATGAGAGCAAGACCCATGGAAGGGCGAGCACCGACCAGGCCGAACTGGGCCTGGAAGGCGCAACCCTCCGGTGGGAAACATGCTGTGCACTTAGGGAGAGAGCGGCAGCGCCAACTGACAGCCTGTTGCTGATCAATGGAAACCCTGCTAAGTGTTTTATTCAATTACAGAGATAAAACCCAGACATTTTCCCGGCTGATGGGGTTGTCAAAAAGACGTTTCTCCCGTGGACCCAAAGATATTCCGCCTTCCATGATTCCATCTCTCATTTGGAGACTGCTGCCTTAAATTGCTTTGGGGTGGTGGATCTACGCCTCAGTATCGCAAGTCGTCGATGGCACCCAAAAGTGGGGCAGGGGCGACCCATCAGGTGACGTAATGCTTAAACCGCATCTGTGACGGAACTCGCTGTCGCCCCCTGGGTGTCAATCTAATGAGCGTGAGAGCAGACGTGCACAGCCTCCACTTCACCGCTACGGACGCGAAACAGCAGCCCTTACTCAGAGTATTATATCATATTATGTATGTGCGTGTGCGTGGGAGTCCCATTCATCCCCGTCACGATACAAAGTGGCCACTAAAGGTCTGATGGAACGAGATCCGATAGAAGATGAATACAAGCAAACGATAATTACAGTATGGAGGAACAATGCTAAAGCGGGCAGCATGGATAATGCCTCACAAAGATCGATAAGCGCCACAGATACAGAGACGCTTATTACTCTGCTGCTTTTAAACGGCGCAGGGAAAAACACCTTAGCGTCTCCAGAGCCCTGGCTTATGGCTGGGGGAGGTGCTCCCCGCGTGATAACAGCTAATCAAGGAGCGCTGGAGTCCATTAAGGCCATTGTGTAGCTCAGTGGGTTGGGGGTGCAGCCCTATTCTTAGGAGGTCGAGGGTTCAAACCATCATGGCAGCAGAGTAATCATATGTGTTCAATATAAACCACAGGCCCCCAAGCTAAGCCCAAAGGTACCATGGATGCAGTTTGACCTCAAACCTACCTCATATGTGCTGCTTGGGACAAAACTGTCTGCTAAATAAATAAGTGTTAAATAAAATGCATTTCTGTGTTAACAGGTAGTGTGTGTTGGTAGCTGCCCAACCTACAGTTTAGAGCAGGTGATCCACCTGAAGCTACGAAGGTTTGGACCTGGCCAGTACTTGAATGGGAGACCAACTGGGAAAGCTGGGTTGCTGCTTGAAGAGGTGATGATCAATTTAGCCCATCCTGCGGTTAGTGTCGATCCCAGTGCTGTGCCATCCTTTGGATGAGATCTAAAAACAAGGTCCTGACGCCCTAAGGTCATGAAAAATTGCTGAGCAGTGGGGGGGGAGTGTACCCCAATGTCCTGGGTGAAAATGCCCACTGTGGCTCTTTCAAGTCTGGCCTTCTAAGCATCTCATATCCAACTGGTGAATTCTCTCCTGCTCCTTCACCACCTTACCTACTGTGTGTTGAGTGTACTGGTGCAGACTGGCTGCCGTCGCATCATCCAGGTGGGGGCTACACAGTGCTGGTGGTAGAAGTGCCTCCTCATTGCTTCTGTAAA
>JAODUD010000036.1:12401110-12418921 GCA_026784285.1 Stomatorhinus walkeri
ACTGGCTGCCGTCGCATCATCCAGGTGGGGGCTACACAGTGCTGGTGGTAGAAGTGCCTCCTCATTGCTTCTGTAAAGCATTTTGGGTGTCTTGAAAAGCGCTAGACAAATATTACATACAACATTCATTCATTGTTGAGAAGCGCAAGATATTGTAAATTGTTTGTTCAAGTGATATATACCCAGTAATACAATTTCAGAAGATACATTTGTAGCAGTAGGTAATGGCCCAATTTGCATGCACAAGGAATGAAATGCGACCTTTTTTCCTGTTTTGTTTCCCAGTGTAAAGATCGCGGCTGGCAGTCATGGGCATCACGTGACTCTGCCGCACAGACAGTCTTTCATGTCTTGGCGGGGCGTTCGTGCGAAACCGAAGATCTGAACGGCTAAAGCCGCAGGGAGCACGCTCCATTAATGCAGACGGTGACGACAGAACGCCATCGCTTCACGATGTTACACATGCAGAGGCTGGAAGAGCGACTGGGGACACGAGCGTAGGAGGGCATGCAGATCCTCTCAGTGCATCCATAAATTCTGCACGGAGTCCCAGATCAACCATCAGCAAACCCTGCTACATTTTTGGTGTTTAACACAACAGCCCCGTTCAATGCACATGTAAGACAGTTTTATCCATGTATACATAAGGCATGGTCTTCTGTACAAAGTGAGCAGAAAGCAACTCATTTTGTGGTGCCGTTCTCCTTTAGCGAGTTTAAGTGGACCCACTAGTGTCATGTGACAGTTCTATAGGAAGCTTGTCAGTCAAGCTCCTGTCAGTCCAACGAGCTCCTGAAAGCCAGCAGAAGGCCATCGCGCCGCCGCCCGGAGCAGCCAAGGGAGAGCGGATGCTTGTAGGCTTCACAGGAACTGGCTGGGAGAACAGAACTAATGTTTCAGATCTTTGATGCACAGGACGTCCACAAAAGCTGCTTGCCTGCTAAGCGTTATTAATTAATTAAAAATCAAAACTGTGGTATAAGTCGCCTCCATGGTGATACTGCAACAGATGCACAATGGAACTTGTTAAAAAGGATCTGGAATCAGTCAGACAGGCTTTTATTAAACATTTACTTTGTTCTGATCCTAATTTCCCCCCCGGTCCTCTCGTCCTTCTGTCCCCAACCAGCTGCTTTCCATCCCAGAGATATTCGCATCTGGCTGATCCCCTCAGTCGCTTCAATCCAACACTCTCTGCGTCTCCATAATTCTTAGTATTTGTGACAGAAAGTCAACAAAAACAGCATTTGTTACGAGTCAGCCAGTGAGGGTACTGTTCATTATACATATTGAATTTCTTTATTTGGTATTTCTTTTGATTTCTTCAGTCGGGGAAAAGAAAAAACACCGGGGAGTAAGAACGACACGATAATACCATTTACAAGACTGTCATCCTTCCTACAAGTGTATCAACATGAATAAAGCGGCACTGAAACCCAATGAATGAGAACAGGCACCAGTGTTTCTCCCAGGATGATATCACACTAAGGCAACGCCAGTTATCTAGTCAACCCAGGGCCGGCTGGCCAGTACTGTAGCCTTGTCGCACGGGGCAGCCATGACAGGAAGTGACATGCCCCTGGGCTTGCCGCGTTAAGCTCCTTATTACATTCTCAACTGCAGCTAATTTCATTAAACTGATACTATGAATAACTGACATCAAAGGTGCACTAAATGGGGTTAAAGGTAAATGGCACTGAGGGAAATGTATACCTAAAAAAAAACTGACGGGCACGTTATGGCGGAGTGCCGCGTTGTCCACGCCTGGGCAATCCCAGGATCCTTTGGGCACGAGCAGCTCAACCGAAGCCTGTTTTCAGCAGCCTTTCTTAAGCGAGGAGTCTGTATGGCCAGAAAGGTATCAAAGTGACAGGTCCTCTGAATACGCTCCCAAGAGCTGAAGCAAACAGAAGCAAACCGCTTGAAATAGGGGAAAAAAACATTTGGGTAAACTGGCAAGTTATTTGTCGCAAAACATCCACCACGGAAAATACGGTGCAGAGGCTGGTCTTTGAAACCATCTCCTGTCGGCTGGCAGAGAAGATAGCAGGTGATGAGGACACTCTATCTCTGCTGGGCACGGATACCTCTTTGCAAATATCTAAATAATTCCCACCTCCTGCCAGACGTGCAGCGGCTGAGGGGCTCTGATCCAATTAAGAGGGACAGATAGATTCGGGTTTGGACAGGGACACCCCCCTCTTACTGACATGCCTGTCACAGCTCGCCGGTTTTCATGGTGGGGGAGAAAGGTACCCCAGTGATGGTACCATTTATAGCGCTTCTTACTGGTGGCAGCACTAACACATCAGGCCACCCATCCATCTCCTTCAGCTGTACAGGGACTCAGGGAGCCTGCAGCTCATTCCAGGAGGCACAAGGCGCAAGGCAGGAAGCCACCTTGTAGGAGATGTCAATCCATCAGGGCACATACACACAGACACACACACATCGTCCATCTTGGGGCAATTTAGAGACAATGATTCCCCAAAATTCTGCCTATTTCTGTTCTCTAACCTTGAGCACCTGGAGGAAACCCACACAGACACTAGGAGAACATAAACAGACACAGAGCCAGAGGCGTGAATCATATACACAGCCCCAGAGATGAGAGGTGGCCGCAGTCACCCAAAACAGCATCAGGGACAGTATCACTGATAAGTGCACACTTAAAGCACTTTCAAAGAGCACTTTAAAGATTAAAGCCAATAGATTTTCAAATGACCTGTCATGGAAAACACTGAAATATTAATGACCCCTTTGTTACCCCCCCTGAATTATTCCTATTTGCAATCAGTATCTTATCACATAAACTCAGTAGAACTTCATCCCGCTTTTACTGTGATTGAAGTCCATTCACAGCTGCCTCTGGATGTGCTTTCATTGCTTTTATCTGGGTAATTAAATTTAAGGATTTGGATTCAGAGGACGCTTCCTCCTCCAAAAAATTGTCAAAGCCAGATAAAGAGGAATATGACAAAATCATGCATCTGGTTTCTGACTGCAGGCTTTCAACTGATCAAGCCCTTGTGTGATAAAAGTTACCGATATGATAAAATAATTTGTGCATCTGTCATTGGAGATTCTACAATAATGTCTTTGTTAAGCCTGTTTCCCACGTTAGCATTTAGCTTGGGGTCCATCAGGAGGTAAATATCACCGGACTGAAAGCTTCCCGTTCAGGATTCAGGAAGTATTCCCCTACCCACTGTAGCTGCAATGGGATTTTCCTGCATCCGGCTACTATACCTGTAGGGGGTGCAGTGGTTTACAAATTACACAGAACAGGCAGATGCACAGAATCCATTAGACGGATAAATCGATAATATAACCCTGCTGTCATTACACTGTCTTGAAGCATCAGTGCACCGTGGGATCAGGATAGCTGAGGTCTCAGGGATATTAATCAAACGGGACAAGCGCAGAGGTAACAATAACATCACACAGGAGAGCATTCTACCGCTCGGCTGCTGGTGAGAGGGAAGGAAGTAGAATATCTCACTCATTAAAAACCAGGAGGCAAATACAAACATAAGGCAACTTTATACGGAGGCCTGTTCATCCATCCATCCATCCATCCATCCAAATTCGAAGGCCATTTTACAAAGAAGTAAACTGATATTTTAACTATTTAAATGTCTTGGTGAGCATTGATGACTATGTTCAGGTCCTCACAATGGATTGGTCTATGGAGGCTGTGCACTTATAATCTCCCTTGTCCTACTGTGGGCCAATCGGACTGGCCAATGGGAAGTGAGGGCGATGGGTCGGGGCCACAGAGACAGGCGCAATGATTGGCTTCTGCCAACGTAAACGAGTCACTGCGAATCTGACTGTGAACTAGCCAGGATTCAGCTCTTCATTTGTGCCAGCTCATGCAGCACTCAGCATGTTCAGCCCTCCTCTGGTTCCCCATTTAACACTGTTTTTAACTGAAATACATTTATGTTAATTTCTTGTACTGAATGCTATGTCTAAAGGGCCAAAAAGAAAAGTTCCAAGATCCAAAATGAAAGTTGGGGAATGAAGGAAAGTTTTCACTACTTTTTTAATCACCTAAGAAAGGGCGCCGTTCCGGTGAGGGAGAACGATCAGATTTAGGGATATTAATCACAGCGATCACGGAGTTCATAATCATCCACATGAATTCTATCACCTTAAACAGGCTCGAGTTTCAGACTCTCAGTAACCTCTCATGAAGTGCGAGTCAAATTTACATTTTTCATTTTAAAAATGTGATATGTAATTAAGCTGCAGGTCTTCCTTGAAGTCTCTGAAATACTGTATAAATGGATCAGCAAAAACAGCCTTTGTGTCTTTTCTGTCCCATTTATTTGCCAGTTATTTCCCCTCCAAAACCAGTTCTTGCAGGCAGCTCTGCTGATGATCTCCCTTCAGGGCTTTTCTCCATTGTGATGTTTATGATTTGTGAATCTGTCTCCCTTATTCTTTCCGGCAAGGTCAATACAGGGCTTGATGTCTGGGCATCTCTCACTCCCTCTCTGCTGAGGTCACAGTAAGTCCACCCCCTTTCTCTCTCTCTCTCTCTCTCTCTCTCTCTCTTTCTCTCTCTCTCCCTCTCCCCCCTCAGTCCGGTAGAGTGCTAAGGCTTCCAGCACGCCCCTGGCACCTTGCACTTTGTTGCATCACTGCGTGTAAGATGGGTCATATCCAGCGGATTCCGGATTATTCTACAGCGCTTGCCTTGCATTACTATTTGCCGCTGTGTGTCTCTTTAAATCCAGACATTTG
The DNA here is from genome assembly GCA_026784285.1 of Stomatorhinus walkeri. NCBI lineage: Eukaryota > Metazoa > Chordata > Actinopteri > Osteoglossiformes > Mormyridae > Stomatorhinus > Stomatorhinus walkeri. Next base: position 12,405,863 of record JAODUD010000036.1, read on the forward strand.
TCTTTAACCTAAAACGTTTAAGTACAGGCAAATATTACAAGGTCCATTCAAACCTTTGGGCATGTACCCGTCACTTGCTGTATTCCCCTAGGTCCGGATCAGAAAGTCCTGTTCCTGTCCGAACAGCTAAACCCCCGGAGTAAAAAGCCTTATTAATGCAGTTATTTTTAACCTAACTTTAAAAGCAGTGTCCCGTCCAGGCCCACCCCTGCTTCCCATCCTGGGACAGCGACTCTGTACTGGACCATGGATGGATGGTTGTATGGAAAAGTACAAAGGAGAAGTATGAATTCAGGGAGCATTTAGGTACAAGCTACTAACCGACAGCTGAGATTAGTGGCAGGAACAAGAAAGCCAGTAAGAAGTCTGGCTGGGAACGAGAGACGACTGGAGCTAATTTAATGCAAAAAAAACTCACATAGACAACTAACTTATGGACTTCCCCCCATCATGGCCACACAATCAATCGTCTAATCACTGTTCCTGGTCAGGGTGATGAGGGTGGGGGCAGGCAGGACAGAGCATTGCACACACACACAGTTATATCTTTGTGGGGACTCTCAATTCATTTCTATGGGGAAAACTCTAATCCCAACATGATGACCTTAACCCCTACCCAGCCTTAACCTTTACACAAGTAACCAAACAAAATAGAAGACTATTGGCAATTTAAGTTTTTTGATTTGTCACAGATTTTTATACAATTGAATCTCCACTTGAGGGGACCAAGGAAATATGTCCCCACAATGTGAAAATGACAGGTTTTAATCACATTACGGGGACATTTGGCCCCTACAACATAATGTATGGACCACCCCCCCACACACACACACACTCACACATGCAAAGAGACACACACATGCACACAGACACACACACACGCACATGCACACACACACACACTCCCCTTCCTCCAGTATGAAAGGCAACAACCATAAGCTGCTTTGATCCAAGTTAAGTACGTCAAGTAGGAAACTCTTTGTTCTTCTGCTTTGTTCAGTATGTTATTATGTTTTTTTAAGGTGTCTAAAATTAGTTGACAGCATCAGGGAACAGACATTTCAAGCCAAAACAGAGTTTATTAACATCTTATATCAGTGATGCTAGAAAATTAGGGAAATTATAAGAGGAAAATTATACTTCATAGTTTGTAACTGTCAGCAATTACGTGAATTCAACGAGCAATTATCTCACATTACATGAAAAACAAAAGCCTCGCAGTCTTTTCTGCTATTAAAATTCCTAATTAGCACTCCTGAAACCTGGCCTGCATTAACCCCTAGAAGACAGGGAGGGTCACCAGTGATGGCTTTGGGGTGTCCAGGGCACCTCCGGCAGGGACCAGCTGGTCTGTGTAGCCTGGAAAGGAAACTCATCCACAGGCTGATGTGTAGCAAGCGGTCATGCAGCAAGCGGCCAGGTGCCTGTCATTAACGGCGGCTTCTGGACAAACTGTTCGAGCTCGTAATCCAATCACAGCCGACAGGGGCTGCGTAAGTGAATTTCCACTGAGGGCACAGGGGTCCTAAACCTGTATTATTACATTAAACTGGGAAGGATGAACCAGTACAGGCAGAATCACAGTTACACAATAATTTGAGGTAGTGATATATCACAGTGCGTAATCAAAGCTCTCCATGTTCATTTGCGTCTCAGGTAGGGTTACCTGTGCCACCGGACGCAGGTGGTGGTAAGCGACAGACGTGGGACCAGGACATGGCTGAAACACGGGGATTAGTGGGAAGGACGCTCACACGTACATCCCAGCAAAATCCACATGGCATGCACCTCCAGCCGCAGACAGGGTCCCCAGCTCGGGGGCGCCATGATCAGGAGACGGAAAAGAAATCAGAGCGTAAAATAATCACCGCCGTAACCGGAGCCTAGCTCCACCAAGCGCTCCTCGCATCCCAGGGAAACTGAGTCCACCAGCATTTTCACGGCTGTCACTTAAAGCGACAGGCACCCTGCAAGGAACCCGGAGATACACGCATAAAGCCTGTCATCTTAATTAGACAGTGGTGTGCGACCACCCCCCCCCCCCCCCCCGCCAGAAATAACACTGGGGGGGAATGAAAACTGGGAGGGGGGCGCAATCAGGTGCCATGTTCAGCACACCACAGGAAGGGGGGCCACTCTGCCCTTAAGCGTCTAATTAATGAAGATGGCACAATGGATCGTAGCAATGCACAGTCCAAACTCTCCCATCTGTATAAATCTTGTACAATGTAATGAGTAATTGAATGGGTACAGTGCTAAAAAGGCAGCATCTGGAAAGTAAGCTGTGCAGATCTACTCTGCAGTTTGAGAAACACACTGTTGGGAAGCATGAAATCGCTGTTTTGTGATGCGAGCACCTGGTCCTCTTAGAGGGGTAAGGAGTGTCGAAGATGATCATGATCCCTGGTGTTCCTGGCCTTCACACCACATCAAAGCACTCCAAGCATAGTATTTAACCAAACAGCCCAAGGATGGCTGCCTAATGCTACAATCTTATTATTCAGAAAAAGCTTCCAGGCACTGCTGATGTCCCCTATGAGGGACAGCCATACACATACAATCGACAGACGATATGAGCCACTCCATTATGACTGGATTTCTGTCGCTGTTTCCGTCCAGAATTTTCACTTTACGAGCTTCATCTTACAGCTCTATAAAAATGTGCAAATCGACATGGGATTTTCACAGGGGCAGGCAATGTGCACGATCATAAAAATCAAGGACATGCTCCTAAAATAACGGCAGGAAACAAGAGCATTACCGCCAGTGTGAGGCAGCCATCACCAGCTGTGGCGTGAAACAAATTAAAGTCACATCCCCTTACCGGTCGGCATTTGCTGTAACAGCGGCTTCCATTTTGGCACCAAAATCATACCAGTCGCCAGAGGAGACGCCTCGTTTGCCCCCATATTAACTCCACGTCCCTCCCCACCCCACATCATCACCATAAAGATCTTCTAGTCACCAAAACGGGAGAATGAAATTCCGCTGTTTACTGACATTACTGCACCTTACATCAGGGTCACAATGCTCGTATTTAAGCTCCTTAAAACATTTAAGCCAAGAACAGAGAGCACCAGGGGACCAGAGTGCCAGGCGTCATTGTGTTGACACCAATCCCTGTTAACACGCCCCTGTTCCTGACTCCTGACTCCTGACTCTGACAGATCCCTCACTACTCAGCTCACAGCAAGTGGCAGACGACCACTGACGGTGTCACTCCACCGGGTCTCGTGGATCCTGGCTCTGCACCGTGACAGGATCGCGACTCCACATGTGGACTCGTGTGGGACTGCAGAGGCATTTCCGCAAGACAAATGTTACCCCCCACATCCGCCGGCTTAAACCATGTTAATTTTTAATCTGTTCTGGGCCAACATGTGCATAGTGTTTACTCTGAACAATGCGCGCTCAGTCTGTGTCTTCCAGACCGTCAGTGCTGGCCAAATTCTGCTGTTGGGTCTTTCTGCACATGGCTCGGCCAAAAGGAGCCCTCAGCCAGCATTTGTGTCTGACGGGACGAGGCGTGCGATGGCCGCACACTCAGCCCCACATGACACAGAGTCCGGGCATGTTCAGCTGCTGCGTGGTCCTGCGTTTTACAGCTCGCCCACTCAAGATGTGAAATCATGCTTCGCCATCCGGGTCAGAACTGCAAAGCCAATATTCCCAAGTACGCTGCAATGGACGAGCTTAAGGTTACAGCCCTGCCTCCATAAAAATCTTTGGACAAAATAGAAACATCTTAAGGTTGTTAAATAGATTAAAATACACATGAGGTTTCTTTGACGACCAACCCTTGAGTGCTCAGTCCCAGAATAATATAACCCCCACTTCTACCAGTGAAAACACAACAACGCACGCTATGTGACTCTAGATCGGCCTCAAACTGTTACAATCTGCACGGGAAAAACTACCCAAGACAGAAAAGCATTGTTCCTGAACTCCTAACGTGATCATTCCGCAAACGCTGTCAGCCACGTGTCTTACAGGAAACATGAGTGAATCGTTACTTTTGTGTGGTGATGGGAATCGGCATAAAAATGCCCCATAGCTGCAGACACAAAAGAGACAAAAAATCAAGGTGAGCACAAGGTTAATAAGATCCTGTTTTTTAATGCTGTAATTACAAACTATTTTTTAACAAGTTAATGCCAACTATATGACACAGGGTTTTTGCATGTATCACTGAATTTAATGCCTTTTAGCAGCTTTTTAATCACTCTTTTAGCATTTTAATGCCACTCAGGGACTTAATTAGTTACAACATTAGGGCTACCATCTCTTGACAGTTGTAGCCTTACCCTAACCCTAACCCTTGTCCATCTTAAGATGAATGCAGACTTTTCTTTTTCAGAATCAGGAATATAAGCGTGTACATAATTGACTGTACAGTAGCTCAGCTAACCAGGATCGTACAAATTCACTTTGGGACAGTTCCGGGACAGCAGCGAAAACAAGGTCATTTATATGTTGGGCTAGATATTGTCAGCTAACTAACAAAATGCCATACCTGCAAAATCATTGTCAGGAGATATAAAAAATGATTTTCCCGCCCTCTTCATTGTTGTAGTTTCTGACTTAAGAAAACGAGGCACATGAAGTCAGATTCGCAATGGTAGCTTTTTTCGCATTGATACGAGGTTCTCAGTGCCAGTGAATATAACAAAATAATATGTATAAGTTATTCATCTTCGTTGCCTATTATGACCTTTGATGTACCTGTAAAAGGTAGGGATAGACAACACTCGTGTAGTTTTTGGTACAGTTAACATATAAATATATCCTGGTAATACAAAAAGCTGCAAATAGCTGAACGGTTAGTCCGGTGACCAAATTAAACATGACAGATAGGCCAAAGCCTAACCTAAATACAGGTATTCCTCACTTTCTGAGCTCTCGATTTATGAGTTAATATCTTTACGAGAATTTTCTGCAGCGAAAATAAAAATTCTTTTTTCATAATTAAAAACATAACTTAGCACACACTGTCCAAATACACTCCCTGTGGCCTTAACACATTTTTCAGATAACTTTGCTTTGCGAAAAATCTGACTCTGCATGACCAATTTGTCCCCTGCACATGCAGCATCACACTTTAAGGCGTATTTAACAACGGCGCCCGATTTGTACCACTTTGTTTCATGACAGCTTGATCCCGTTGATACAGCAGGTTCATTTTACTTACAGTGTGTGAGCGATCTCCCCCAACTGAGGGGGATACAGAATGAAAAAAATGCCCCATCTGTTGAAAATCAAGCTGACCAAACCGACTGTGAATGTTAAAGTTTTAGCAAAAGAGTGTCTTGTGTTTTTCTTCAAGGATTTTAGTGTTTAAATGTGCATATATATTTTTTTATCCATCCATTTCCTATACCCACTGATCCTACTGGGTCGCAGGGGGTCCAGAGCCTATCCCGGAAGCAATGGGCATGAGGCAGGGAACAACCCTGGACGGGGGGCCAGTCCATCACAGGACACACCCACACACCATTCACTCACACAGGCACACCTAAGGGCAATTTAGCAACTCCAATCAGCCTCAGCAGGTCTTTGGACTGTGGGGGGGAAACTGGAGTGCCCAGAGGAAACCCCACGACGACACAGGGAGAACATACAAACTCCACACACATGTGACCCAGGCAGACACTCGAACCCAAGTCCCAGAGGTGTGAGGCAACAGTGCTAACCACTGCACCACCATGCCACCGCCATATATAGTTCTATAAAATGATAATATTACATTTGTGTTTCCTTAAAAATTTTAAATCATAATTTGGCTGGAACCAAAGTCATACTTCTATGGGAAAATACCGTTCTCGAATAATGAGCAATACTTTGGAATGAATTAGCTCATAAAGTGGAGAACTACCTGTACTCATCAAACATTAAAAACCACAAAAAATATCCATCAAATCTTCTAGGGATTCTTTCACTAAAAACAAGGAAAAAACCTTCATAAATGGGACACTGCACATAGCACGTAAAGTATCATAGCCTCCTAGCACAGCTCTAAGATTTAATTAAACTGTGAGCAAAAAAGGTCAGAAATGCCAAGTCATTTTTACATACGGTGCACACAAGAGATTATGCTATGTACACGAGGAATTATCTTGAGCAAACAATAAACAAACTCGTATACTGTAAAGCACTTTGGGTCTCTTAAAACACTATATAAATGTAACATTTATTTATTAATTCAATATGTGAACATAGATTGTTGACTACAGCTCATAAAATTCTACTTCAATCTTGAAATGTCTCACAAAAACATTCTTGTTACACCAAGACAGTAAACCTCAGTCTTTTAAGAAAAGCTTGCCACAAATTTTTGATATCCATTACAAAGATAGTGACACACAGTGCTCATTTATGCGACTCAAGCCTTTTTACTGTTTAGGTTTGATGTCTTTAATTGCTACAAAACGGCCTATTTCAGCTTGCTTTTCCAGACATCTTCACAGGTGAATATTGATTAATTTTTGAGTACTGCTATGTGCACTTCCCATTCACCTAAAGTCAGGTTCCTTGAGCATCCATTCATGACACAAATAGTGCAATAACTGTACTGTATCACTAATTACTCTGTGGATTCAGTGCACACTGGAGTAAATAAACTGGCTAATAATGTTAAATAAGACACATGTTTAAGCAGTTCACTATGGGACAGTGCTCACTGCACAGCATAAAGTAGTCATTTGTGCCAAGGAAATAATACCAGTGTGTATGTATGCGTGCAGTGTCCCAGACTACTCACAGAATTTGCACAAATTTAAAAGTTAATGTTTACCCCAGGGCTTTATCTGTGACCTTAAACATTTCAGAAATGATGTGAGTGCATTGCTTGTCTTCATCAACAGGGCATATACTTGCCTAAAATATAGCAAATTTGGAGACAATGGAGCCAACAGACAAGTGTCTTGCAGAGAGGAGATCGTCATGACAGAAAAAAACAGAAATCATATACCATGTTTACTTAGTACACGTTCTCTCAGATTTCTATTAGACAGTCATTTTCAAGCTTTTCACAGAACAAAATATTGATTTGCTATTGTGTCATGCACCGAAAGAAAACAAAAACCACCAAAACTGCACATTGTTAAGCTTGCGTCAGCTAACTAAGAAAACTATCATTGTACCCAACCTTAACAGCCATGCTGCCAGCACAATAAGCCTCTTGGTCTTTACGGTTAGGGGTGGCAACCATATCTGGGCAAAAGCTTTTCAGGTGATTTTGGACAGAACTGAAATCTCCCTCTCACTGCAGCTTATGCCTGGCACATCATTGAGCTACATACAGTAAAGTGAGCTTTATATCTGAAATGAAATGAAATGAAGTGAAGTTTTCTGGCTGTAATATCTTTCAGGAAAAGCAAGCCAGGTGCTTTTTAATCACAGATTAGACATACAGTACATAACCTGAAGGCCTATACATATTTATTACCAATTACATGGTCTTCATTTACAATGCATGGAATAAATAAATGGTCAATAACAAAAAAATTAAATGAGAAATGTGAAGTGTCATGAGAAGTGTGCAATGGACTATGGGACACAAAGCACATCACTTGATTTTCAGATTTTGTATTTCCATACGTATCTATTAATAACTACACCATGTCCATTCGTCACCAGCGCCTGTAAGCGAGCAACAGCTACAGAACAGGAAGAGAAGCAGAGGCTAGAAATTCTTGGCCCCCTAACAGAATGTTACCCCAGAGAATTTAATGTATGCAATAATAGGTATTCAAGGGCCCCACGGTGAAGTGCTGGGCCCCCTGAATCTGCCATGGAATTCATGCCCCTCCGATGCCCCTGAAAGGAGGTGGGTGATTCAGGTCCAGAGAGTAAAACTACAGACCAATATTTTGTTTCGACCAAGCAGCTGAGTATAAAGAGCCACAGTCATAGAGAACTGAACTGACTGGCTGCTTGAAACAAAACCTTGGTCTGGACTTTTGCTCTCTGGACTTGAAGCACCCACTTCTGACTCCCATAAACTAAAAATGCTGAACCAATATCTCATTACAGCTGAAACAGCCTCTTTTCATAGATGTTAACAAGATTTAGCGTACATACTGTAGCAGAAGGGCTCAAAATGCAAAAATGACTGATGTGCATCTCGGTCAGTGTTTTGAGAGTCACAAAGCAAAATCTGTACTAAAAAACTACTTGGCTTGCTTTTGCTGAAAGATTTTATAGCCCGAAAACAAAATGTTGAATATAAAACCATGGTAAGCTACAGTGTGCCTTACATTAATTTGTTTCCACAATTATCTTACATTAGAAGGGTCCACATAGTGGAATGTTATTGCACACAAACGGGGAAAAATAAAAAATAATGAATTAATGTAAGCACTTCTATTTCAGAATTTAAAGAGGTACTTAGATTAAATTGCAAAAAAAAATAAAGAAAAATGTTAAATACCTACAGGTATTGAAGACGTTTTAGATGCTATTTAAGCCCTTAATTTTTGCTAAATTGATCTAATGCTTTTTAATGCTTTTTAACGACCCGAGGAAACTCTGGCAAGAAACACCATTAAGAATTATTGTAAAAAACTGAAGTTCACAATGGGGTCAAGTCTTGGCTGCAGCTTGCTAACAGAATGGAGGACGACCAACCCACCTCAGAGCATTGAATCATGCCTTCGATGCGTCTTAAGAGACATTATTTAATTTATCCATTTCCTTTCTCAAACACCCAGTCACTGTAAGCCATCTTGCTGTTTATCTGCCATTTTTTTGCTCTTTTCATATATTTGTTTCATATATTTCATCTATTTCTTACACTTATTTTCTCTACTCAACAGAGATGATTTATTAACTGCCAGGGTCTTCACCCAGCCGTTACTGTGTAAGTTATAATGAAGAGGAGGTTATAGCCAAATGAAAGTGCATAAACACATGAGCAAAAGCTGAAATCTTTCAGTGCCTCAATCCTGGCCAATGAAGATGGAAGCTCTTACGTTCTCAATGTGATATTACCTGTTTTATTGCTCCTACAAAAGAAAATCACTGTAATCAATCCCCAGTAGGGCGGTGCGATATGACAAAAATCTCATATCCCAATGTAAGTCATCTCATATCCCGATATGATATATATCACAATTGCACCTCATATTTATGGGATTTTTCTACAGGTCAACTGCAGTAGGAATTGGACAAAAATCTGCAAATTAAAAGAAGTGAGATCACAAATGTAATGTGATCCACAAATAGACAGGAAGTGATACACAAATGTGCAAAAAGCCTTTTCACATCTACGAATCGCTCTGTATTTTTGCGGATATACTGTAATTTTACACGACGCAAATTTAAAAATACATATTTGTGGATGGTGATGTATTTGTGATTTTCCTTCTATAGATCAGCCGCGGTACATGGAGCCCCTAAGAGGTCTACGTGGGAAAATATTTTTGTAATCATTTTGAGTTCTTTCGTAATACTTTTCCATTACTAATAATAACTGTACACAGTCCATTTGAAGTACAAAAGGTAGAATTAGTGGACTGATAAGTATGAACCTAAACGATACAGACATGTCCAGTAAAGTGTGCTTTAAGCATTAAACTAAGGGGAACGATGCACACCATGTAACTATCATATATGTGTTTTTATATGCATTAATTACGCTGTGTCCATTCATTGCCAGTGAGTGTAAGCAGGACAGATTGCTTACACTCTATTGACCTTGAAGTGCACAAAGAAACAATGAAATATTAATTAAAATTCACCCATAAAGAAATATGGAAAACCAAGAAGTGTTGGTTGCTTTTGTCGAACGATATTGCAACTGGAAAACTGAATATAAAGCTAAATTTTCCACGGTGACATAAATCCGAAACCACTTTGGGGTATACCTCCCAGGTATTAACTCTGACACTGCAGTAAAGTGATGTAATATCTTTCAATGTTTGGAATATATTTCAGGATTTTCAAGTATTATATTTGCTTTCACGTGTATACTTCACGTTTAATAGCCCAGCTGTCATGCACAAAGTCACTGGCAGTGAATAGACACAGTGCAAGTATTAATAAATACATATAAAAACACAATGATATATAAATTTTTAAAAGTTACATGGTGTACATTGTCTCCCATAGTTCAAAGCTTTGCAGGGCATGTCTGTATTACTTACAGTAGGTTTATCCATGTTGTCATATTGTGGCAAGTGCGCAAGTGTATATTTGGATCACAAAACTACTGCAGGTGAACATAAAACTATTTCAAAAAAACATTTTCCCACCCAGAGCTCATAGGGGCTCCGTAGTGGTATGAACTGGACAAAAACCCGTAAATAAATAGGAGGGAAGTCAGAAATGTAACAGTCCACAAACAGACAGAAAGTGATGCACAAACGTACAAAACATGTTTCACGTGTACAAAACGCTATGTATTTTTTGTGGATGTGATTTTACACAATATACATTTAAAAATACATATTAATGGATAGTTAAATATTTGTGGATCATAGTACATATTTGTGGATTGTCGTCTGACCAATAAAAACTTCCATACAAGAGTCAGATCCCATGAGGCATGTAACCTTGCAAACTCAGTCATCCAAATTATGAAAAAAAAGTACAAAACAGTGTATTTTGCGACACCATGAAATAAACGATAGAGCATAATAAGAAATGACAGACGCTTGAATTTTGTCATTCAATACATATCGTCATGTCGCACAGCCCTACGCTCCGGGTGGGTGCACCTTCTTACAGCTCTTCTCTGGAGATCTAGCAGCGCTGTTAGTGATTTGGTTGGAGTCGTGGGAACCGGGTGGAGGTCCCACTGGCTGCCGGAGTGCGGAAGGAAGCCATAGAGAGGCTACCAGCGCAATGTAGAGAGGAGTACAGAGACACCCCAAGAATTTCTGTCATACGAGATGGAGGGAGTTTCAAACTCAAAAGCCTCTCTGGAAGGAAATGCCATAAACTGCCCCCTGTGGGACCTCTGCCATGTTTGCCCTGCTGGCGCCTCCTAAGGGCCTCAGTTTGTATTGAAATGATTTAGTAATGACAGACGCTCTGAAGATAGAAAACAGAGCACTGACAACACACCAGCCAGTGACGCTGAAGTCCCCAGTGAACAACCTGAAAAGGCCAGATATTTCAGACTTTACAGCACATTTTGCATTCACCCATTGATCAACAGGAATCAGGGGACACCCTGGGAGGAATGCCAGTCGGTGGCATGGACATACCGACAACAATGGCAATTCAGCCAACTTTACGGAAGCTTCTACTGTTCTTCTGGCAATGAAAGAATCACCCTTTACTTCCCGACAAACGGATTCTTCCTGCAATCTCAAAGCTATCCCTGCAGTGAAAAGAAGTGTGGCCCATTCCAAGGGACAGAAGGGACAAAAAGAGAGAGAGAGAGAGAGTTCTCACGAAGAGATCTATTATTCTGAACAGTGACTGTCCTCATGTTGATTTCTGTCTCAATTTAATCTCTTCCATGGCGTTTGAGTGGATTAGCAATTAGCCATTCTGGGCAGGTAGCCCCTGAGCCACGTCGTCATTTTCACCGCCAATGACAGACGGGAGAGCATCGCTCATTAAAAGCCAGGGGACACTCGGAAGACCTCTGCTTTGGAATTCTATCCATTAACTGTGACACATCAGGGGCAAGAGACGAGTACAAGTGGATTCATTTCCGTGAAGACCCACCACGCACAGTGCCAAACATCACACACACACGCGCACACACACACACACACACATATCAGGCACTGGAACACAACTGAGAATCTGTCATGTTGAAGACCGCATGGCAAATGCAAAACAGAGCACTGTGATTCTCACCAATTGGTGTCAGGAAATGTAGACCATACTAACCCTAACTACCACTTACAAGAGGAAAAGTCACTCCATTCTTCTCATGAAATACGTGGCAAAATCTCAGCATTAAACTGAAATGGTTCAATTTGTCCACCTGGTACCCTGATCAATGGGAATACCACAGACAACCGAAGGAACATTTTGGGGAATTCCTCTTTTAAGCAACATGGAAAATTTGGAAGTTTAGCTCTCAATCGGGTTTCAGAATGAGAAAGTGATTAAACAAATTATCTAAAATAAGGTGAGTGCTGATAAAAAATATGTCAGAACCTTAAGGAAACACATCCAAAACTACATTTGTAAAGCCACGCCCTCTGATAATACTTTGAGGTTCATCCTGCATCAACACTTCGTCTGCCAACATGACAAGGATGTGACGTAGAATGGTTGCTGTCCACACTCATGTGAGAGTTCTGTTGAGGATCACTGAAGACCACTGTGTTAAACTGCGATTGGCCACTGCATTAATTTGTGATTGGCTACTGCATTAATGGTTAGCACTGTTGCCTCACACCACTAGGACTCGCGTTTGAGTCTCTGCCATGGCTCCATGCGTGTGGAGTTTGCATGTTCTCCCAGTGTCATCATGGGGTTTCCTCCAGGTACCCCAGTTTCCCCCACAGTATAAAAACATGAACTGGAGTTGCTAAATTCCCAGTAGGTGATCATGTGTGGGTGCATGGTGTGTGAGTGTGCCTTGTGATGAGTTGGCACCCAGCCTTGCGCTGTGATCTCCGAAATAGGCTCTGGACCCCCAACAACCCTGAAAAGGACAAGCGGTTACAGAAAATGGATGGATTTATGGGCTACTGCGTGGAAATGTGATTGGCTGCATTACCATCCAAAGACTATGTCTGTAACCATACGGCCCATGTAGCATTAAAGTTGTGAAAATTGTGAAACTCAAGACATTCGTCCAGCCTGTAAAAAATGCTGCCCCTGACTGAGGCCAAATGCTGACCGTTCCAGTTTACAGCAGGTTTGACTTTAGTGGTTTATTATTAGCCCAACCCTGCTGCTGTGACCCTCATTCCCAGACGTGTGGCCAGCTGGGTCCTGCGGCCGCACAGCCGGGCCACACGCTTTCGGGACCTCGGGGGCCCTCTTCACACATCAGTGACGGGATACACTTCGGGACGAAACACGCTGCGTCCTTATTTGACATTCCGGGATGGTTACAGATTAACACCCGCGGGAAGAGCACTGCAGTTT
>JAODUD010000036.1:12432781-12445395 GCA_026784285.1 Stomatorhinus walkeri
CTTCACTTCAGTGCAAACAACCTTGTGTATTCTTGTCTGCTAGTCTGAAAGTGCTTGCACTCTAAACGAAATGCGAACACTCTTATGCACCACTGCAGATGTCAGGGTCCCTCATGGATCCATGCAGGTGATTGCATGGGTGTTGCATGGCTGCACGTGGATAATTAAAAAGACGGCACCTTCAGCAATGCGAACAAAGACCCAGGTGGTGCACAGTTTCATGTCAACCCAGAAGGGGCTACTTAACATGACATGTTGCTGCACATGCCCCGTGTTAGGGTCTACTGCTTTAACATGGTGATGACCTCCTCTTTTTTGTCCAACAACCAAGTGGCAAAGAAGGGCTTGGAACATGGATGGGTCAATGGATGGATGGATGCTTTGCCTTCCGTAGAACATCTTAGACCCTTAAATTCCTGCAATTTCTCCAGTTTAATTGTTTTCCTCCTACTCAAATTTCAAAACTCAATTGTTTATTTTTTTTCTTCACTCTCTGAAAAGGGAGACATCATTCAATAAGCTCCCCAAACACCTGTCTGTTCACCAAACTGCACAGAGTGGCTACCCTATCAGCCCAAAGGTAAGGCCTTCACAATGGAGAAAATCATGTCAAGAAAAAGAAAGCAAGTGCTACCTCACTGGGCACAATTTTAGTGCAAGTCCAAAGAAAAGGAGATTACTATGCAGAGATAATTTATGAAATTACTTTGACTACGACAAATTCCATTTCCTGGAGAGAAGAGCCACAGAACTGAGCAATCGGATCTTTCGAACACCACACGCTGTGGTGATGGTATTTACAGAAAATTTTGCTTCATCGTTTGTCTTCAAAGCCTATAAAACAAGAAGAGAAAACAGAAATGATACACACAGGGTGTTCATCAAAGTACAGTATAAGCCCTTTATAGTGTGCAACGTTTTCAGGTGATTGGCCAGTGTTATTGTTATGCAAATGTGAAACTACATTACCCTTATAAATTAGGTTTCTATTAACCTCCTGTATCACAGGTTTTGAGATCAAGCTTAATTACATTATTATGTTCACACTACAAAATCGAATGGGGGATTGCTTTCTTCGCCATACAATAATCCTTGACAGACCCAAAGGTCTAACTATATTTACAAATAAGTGACAGATCAGTCCATTAATAAAATGAATCTCAAGCCAACCTGCAAACAGAACAGGGAAACATTTCCAAAATTGTTAGAAACTATAAGAAAGGAGGAGAAATAGATAAGCAAAGATTGAACAGTTTTGCTGTTTCCACTATGAGGATAGATGTGTAAATGAACAAACAATCAAAGTCTTCAACAATGCAGGCAGTATGCCTGAAGATATCTTATTAGACAGAGAACCCTCTTATGTGACTACAATAGTGTTTTTAAAATAGAAAAGTGGAAGAATATGCTAGTGTTTTTGTGCTTGTATAACAATGTCAGTCTTCATCTCTTCAAAACGAAGGATTAGAACCAACCTTATTTTATTTATACCAGGCCTTGTTTAGCTTGCCTGTCAGCTGGTGTGCTTTTAGCCAATCGGCTCTCTGATCTTTTCAGGCCATCGGCTCTTGGTTTCCTTAGCCAATCAGCTTGTTAATATTCCGTTGATACATTTTGCATCTTCAAGCAGATTGGCCATGGTGACCAACAAGAATCTATCATACTTAATGCTACAAGACATTTAATTCATGGATTCCCCTAAGGAAAAGTGTCAGAGATGTCAAAGAAGTGCATTTATTGAAAAAGGCTGCACTTGCATCTGCTGTTTACTGAAATTCCACAAAACAAGATCGATTTGTGATGAGTAAAACAGATTACTGGCAGCTAATTAGTGCTACATCTTAATGGAGATAGAAGGAAAGTCAGTATTAGAATAGGGGACATGATTCAGAAGCTCTGACATGTTGAGAGCTCATTCCAGTATCCATCCATCTTCCAACCACTTATCCAGTACAGGGCTGTGTGTGTGTGCTGGTGGGGGAGTTTGGAGCCTATCCCAGGCGGCACAGGGAACAAGGCAGGTGTACATCCAGGACTGGATGCCTCATTCAACTGCTGAAGGACAAGAAGAACAAGAAGGGGGAATTCTGGGTGGAAAGGGTGTGAAATGCATGGGTGCTGCTGGACACATCTGTCTGGTAGGGTCTCGATGTCTCATGGAATCCTACAGATAATTAACAGTTTCTCAGAGTATTAAGATATACTTGTAAGTGATAAAGTAGGAACCTTTTCCTTGAAAGGAAGTAAATAGCTCCTTAACCATTGTGTGTTTTCCCAATTAATTACTGGAAATCAGCAGGTCTGTTTCCACCTCTTTGCATTTCTCCAAAGTTTTTGCATTATGATGTCATCTCGTGGCTTGTCTGGCAGGTTTTTAGCAACACCAGGGATTTTAAATATGAGTGTCCATCTGGCAAACCTGATGTCAACGCAGCTTGGGTTTTGGTTGTGGAGATGAATAAATAATAATAATTAAAAACATTTTTGGAATGCGAGATAATTTTGCACACATAAGTGGCCTTGACACCTGAGTGTCATGTCTGGCAGAAAATGCCACAGGGAAACGTGAGTGTCGGATCAAACGGTTACCCACAGAAATGTTTTAGACCAAGAGTTCGGTCAGTGCCATGGAACCACATTTCTGAACGTTTGTGTGGCATGTGTGTTAGATTTGGATTTTATTTTGAATGCTGTGTTAATGGGATGGCTTCCAGGTTAGTGCGAGAGTTTTGGCATCTGATTCTACTTGCAAACACAATCATCGTAACTACACTAATGTTTCCAAACTCAGTCCTTGGGGACTCACAGAGGGTCCACTATCTGTGGATTCTCGAGGACCGGATTGGGAAACACTGCTTTTCACAACTGTACTGTAATGAATGAATGATCTTGGCATTCGTAAATAGTTTTATGATAGTATGTACACCACTGAATATTGCGAGAGCATCAGTGCTCCAAAGTTTGAAGCTCACTGGCAAGGATAGACAGACACTGAACAGGACAGTTACCAAACACCACAATAATATGGCCTCATCACCTTTACAAAGGTGAAATTTATGGTAGTCCTGCCATTTTGTGAGCAACTTGCATCCAAGGCCAACACACATAGACATATTACCTGGTGTAAGGAGCAAAAAATCCAGGACTCCAGAGCAATGAAAAACAATATTATGGTCTGATAAGTCATCGTTCATCCTTTTCCCCCTATCAGGATGGGTTTATGTTGGGTGGATACTTTCAACCAACAATGCATGGGATATGAAATTGTATGGGCAGCCATCTTGTGGTGGCCATTAGGTCCGATGGTTATTCTGCTCAGTCGTTTAACTGCCAAGGGCTATGAGCCCATTTTTCAGAACCAGGTGTATCCTGTAGTGCAAACACTTTTCCCTTAAGATGCTCCCAGACGATAATGCCCCCATACACACAGCTACAGAAAGCCAAGTTTTACAAAGATGAATGAGAAGGATGGTCTTGCTTGGCCTTCCCAGTCATCAGATCGAAGCAGCATTGTTTTGGAGCACAGTGTGAAGTAGATGAACACCTCCTTCATCCCTCAAAGAACTGGAGGGTTTTCTCCCTTGAAAAATGGTCTGATATCCCATTATAGACAGTTCAGGACTCCTTTGGCAGCATTCCAAGGGCTTAAGCTGTTCAGGAGGCCAAGACCATGTTACTGATTAGATCATTTATATGATTATATTGTTAGATGTGTCTGCTGTTTTGCTCACTCCTGCATGTGTTCCTTTTCAGGCATGTTGAAGACCACTGAGCTCATCAAGGAAATAAAGGAAAAGAGTGGAGATATTTGAAGGCTCAGCTGAAGAACTATCAAGTGAACAGTGTGCGGCAGCGTGTGACAGTGTGCAGCGGTGCGCAGCAGTGTGTAGCAATGTGTAGCAGTGTGCGGCAGTGTGTGGTGGTGTGTGGCAGCGTGTAGCAGTGTGCAGCACTGTGGGTTAGGGATCTGTGCCTATGTCCAGAGGGACATGGACTCAAATCTGCCTCTAAGATTCATCACACTGTTGGGCCCTTAACCCCAAACTGCTCCAGGGGTGCTGGTCACTGGCCACCCTCTGCTCTGAGCCCAAGCTTTGCTCTCACCTGCACATACATTTGTGAAAACTATCCAGGGTCACCGCAGGCATGAGTAATTTGCAGCTATTAATGGTGCTCAAGTCAGTGTTGAATGCATGTTTCACAGACAGAGCACCAACTGTTACAGGCTACAAATTCCATTTGGGGAAAAAAAACAAACTATTTTGGACAACTTTCCCCTTTTTTCTTGATAATTGAAAAAAGTATCATGCAAATTTTTCACTCAGAGAGATGCGGGTGTTTAATGTACCGAGTGTTTTTAAAGAAAAGAGTTCTATAGCTTGGAAATATGCACAGATCTGTCCCACAGCAGATTTATGCTGCTTATTTTTTCTGTGAAATTGAGCTACATGTGCCAAAGCATCTCTTTAATATAAACAAGAATAGACTGGCTGAAGTAATGCTTTTATTGAAGAGCAAAGGATGCCTGCTAAAGTGTAATTTGCATTGTTTTGAGGCTGCTACAATAGATACCCTGCTAAGTAGACTTCTTTTCACTTGTGCAACTGTTTTTATAGCAAGTAATCTATGCCCATAACACATATGGCTCATATTAATCTATATAACCATAACTAAAGGCTTTTTAAAAACTTGAGTTGCAAAGGCTTTCACACTTTCACTGATGTTTACAATTGCTATAAGTGAAGTCACATGCAGAATAACAAAGTCTTATATGTCGGCAATGCTTTTAGGTTGAATAGTGCTCGCCTCTCTTTAGCAGACTGGCTGAAACCAAACTCCTTTATCATCTATTCTTGCTACCAGCTAATGAAAATATGGAGCCGACAGATGCGAAGCCTGAAATAAGGGCCTTACGCGATTACGCTCATGGGGGAAGCAGTTCCAGTGCATAGAAAAAGGCTATTCAATCCCTTTGGCTGTATCAATATTCTTTAAATAATCCATTCACAGACATTTTATCCATGTGCTGAACACAGCCCCCCAAATTATTGTATAACACCAGCGATGCTAATTATGCCGCAAAATTCTGGCATATTTTGGGGAAAAGTTGATCAGTATAATTCATCATATTTGGGTCATATTTATCATGTGACCTAATGAATGGTAGATATACTCTAAGTGTTGGCACCAAGGGGAGAGATAAATACTTTATTGAGAAAGGTGGAGCCCTACCCTTTGAGAAGAGAAACCCAGTAGGGATGATAGCTGAAGAGGCCGGTGAGCAGAACGGGAAACGGGCCAATTAGAAGGAAGCATAAACGAGTGAGTCTCCATTGCCCCATCTGTTTAAAAACAGGAATAACCCATAATATCAATAATGTGAAATTATCCCGGGTCCAGTCAGCATGATGGATTGTAGATGGGCAACATTTTATCTCTCATTTATAGAGAATTCAAAAATCCAATAAAATCTCTAAAGCATGGACCTGTGGTCTTGATGCCCCATGAGCCTCGACCTCTGTGTTACGTTCTGCCATTGGCTGGTGGAGTATGACTCCAGTCTTATTGAGCTGTGTGCAGGACACTATTCCCATCTAAAACCTCTAAGAAAGCACTTGGAATTATGCCACAGCTGGAACCGCCTTACTGACAGTCGAGTCATTCTTGTGCATGGTTTATCGTCATTATCCGGTGCCTCTGGAAATAGGATCAGCCACATTCACAGCAAAGAATCAAACACAGCATCTCGGTTCACTCACTTCGGAATGACAGCATGGCAACGCCCACACTTCACACATCAAAATTGCGACAGCATCGCTCCATCGACCCAACACTGCATTGATGAGGAGTTGCATGTTACAAGAAAAATCCGTGTGAATAGCACGGTCGTGCACGGTTTGGTGAATGTCCCGGTGATACAGGAACGAGCCTTCGAACACACTGGAGGGGCCTAGTGATTGCTACAGACGACTGTGGATTTAGCATGTGGGGATGCTAGCGACCTGATGGGTATCTCAAAAGTGGGAGCTGGAAACCTCACAGGTCTTTAGCCAGTACTGAGGAACAGTGCCAGGCTGTGCTGAGTGTTCAAGCTCACATGAAGCCCAGCGCCAATCACTGTAATATTCTTCATCTCTACCTGCTGTGTTTACCATAATCGGGTATTTTCCCATAAGCAAAAGCTCTCCTTTACGCCATTTCCCACTTATACATAATTTTGAAGTGAGATCCTTCTCCCAAAGCTCAATCTATCAGCAGGAGACTTTACCTTCATTTCCCCGTCTCCCGAATCCCTCCTGAGTGAATTCCTTTCAGTTTGCCCTGGGGGGCCGCTCCAATGCCATCGCCCGCAGCAAGCTCGCACAACAAAGGAGGTCTTTAATTCCCTGAAGCCTGCCTTGCTTCTCTCTCTGAGGCAGTTAGTGTCAGCTCCTTCCAACCTCACCCCCACACCCCCAATGCATCAATAACAGCATCTAAGAAGTCAGCTCCGCATTCCTCTATGGCACAAATGTCGAGCAAGCCCAAAACCGAAACAATCCTAATAAAATAGCCCTTTTGTTGGGAAATTTCCGAAATGAGGCGAAGTGTGCACACACCCCCCTTCTGGCCTCAGGGAAGGAGGATCATTCGCCAGCTAGGTCCTTACACATCAAGCTGTTCAGCGCCCAATCTCCCCCAAAAAGGTTTATCCCCAGACAGAGTCTGGCAAATTCAGATGAAAATGTGCAAATAAAATCTGTGCAAAAGTGTGAACCTTTGAGAGATAACTGGCTTTGTCTTCCCAAAAACCCACAGAACGACATCAGCCTTTTTATCCTGATTTTTCCTGGCCTGTGGGAGTTTGGGGGCTAAAACTTGGACAATCACCTTTGTTCTGGACATTGCCATCCATGTGTTCCCGATTGTCTCCTGTCAATATGACCTTTGGAACCATAAAAGAAAGAACCCCTCCTCCTTTTTTATGGTTTCAGAACCTAAGTTACCCAAATATCCCTATTATTATAAAAGGTAATATAAACTGTGATCTAGAAAATGCCTAAATGCTTGCTAACAGTGTTGTGAACCGCCCGTGACCTGCACGGCAGGAAATGGAGTAGAGGAGGAAACCGCAATGAGTGTTTCTGTGTATGGAGATGTTGATGGATTTCCGCTTTCAGTCCACGGCACACCAACACCCTCAGCGCCTACATAGAGATGACTTCTCCATGTCCTGCTCACTGCCACTGTCTGAACCAGCAATCCATCAGACAGCAGATCTCAGGTCTCCGTTTCACACTCTGGTCTGCACTGCTCCCCTGTGGGTAGCCTGACCCTTATTGCTCTGCTACGTGCTAACCGTGCCCACAGACAGGCGAAGTCTGTTCCCCCTGGATGCTTTATGTTGTTAAACCCACATTCCAGAGCAGAGCAAGGAGAGCTGGATGGAGCAGAACCCTCTGTCTAAGTGTGGTACATGTGTGCGGTTTATTTCCTACTGAGTGTAACCCAATGTGGGACCAAAACAAGAGAGGCTTAGCAAAGCAGTGGTGTGGTCATGACAGTTGCAGCCAGGCAGGTTTAAATCCCACTGATAAAGGCATCACACTGACCCACTACATTGCCTGCTAAATATAAAATATATATTTTTAAATCTTTAGAAATATAGCAGAAAAGAAAAAGCTTGGTTCTACCGCCCGTAATACTATAAATGGCAGGAAAATGTCCCCCTTTTGAATTAAACCACCGCTGCTGTTGCCCTACTCCACCCCAAGGGTAAATGGGGCTTTTATTGTTGCGTTGGACCCAAGAGAACCTCTCACACAAGCCACATGGTCCAGCGCACACAGAGAGACTGTGCCCTTGGCATGACCCCGTCCCAGAGATGCTCACAGGCAGAGGAGCGTGGCTATTATGTACATCATCTCATGAACCAAGGGCTGCGGGCACACTCTTTGCCTGCTCTTTTTGCCATCCTGCCAGCTTCTCTTGTCTGTTTTCTCTTCTGATCCGTCAGGCTTAATCCCATCTGCATACTGGTCTTACTGGGAAGCTTGCCTCAATGCCACCATCAGTAAACATGATGTCATTCTTTAATAAATAATTCAGCTAGGGGCATGTCTAAGACCTCAAATGTGTAACAGGCCGGGGGTTTGGCGAGACTGTTTTTTAATTAGATAACATTATTCAGAATCATATACTGCGCGAAACTTCCAAATACCATTTGCATAGTAAGCAGAAAGTCATAACAAAAGCAAAAAATAGCATTAATAATGGATAGTAAAATGAATAATGGCGTGTGGATGTGCTTTTATGTTCTGAGCTCCCTGGGATAGTATTCAAGACGCAGGTGACCCTACGTTTGATCAAATGTTATGGAAAACCGTCGAATTAACGACTGCTTGAAATGATGGAAAATAATTACTTACTATATAACAGTATAACGACGTAATCTCACTTTTCCGCTATCTGGTTTCCATGACATTTTATGCGGCTCGGTCCTCAGCGCTGTAGTGATGCTGACAGACTCGCGCGTGCTCGCGTGCACCGCGGAGTCACCCTGTCACGAGCTGTCACAGCCTACCCGGCGCGCGACTCGCGGCTCGTGACCGAGCCCGAGCACCCTCCCCAGACGACCGGGTTTTTCAAAGTCGCGACGCTGTTAGGCGGCTATAGCCCAATGCTCCGCTTTTTAAATTGTCCCGACTATTAATCGCCGCAGCAGCAGTGCCATATAATCATATTAACGAATTCTAGCGGTGCCCGGTGAGCAGAGACAACACTGTAATTAAGGTATAAAAGATTAAATTGCCGGTTTACTTAGCAGCACACTCCGTGTGTTCCCTGCGACACAAGTAAATGCCATATTGCATCATTGTGTTAAAATTATTGAATATAGTAATAAAAAGAAGAATCACAAAAGCTAAAATCCCCGAAATAATTACGTTAATCTATTTGTTTTGCTTGTGTGATTTATACACAGGCACTGTAGGTGGGTTATGTCACGTACAAGAGTTTCCATTGTGAGAATTACACTTGCGTGTTAATTAACGCATGTCTTTATTATGTAATGGTCCCCATTTCAAAAACTTTTCACTTTTTTGAAAGTATGCACAGATGCAGACAACAGTTACTTCATCATTGCAAGCTCCAGTGGCGCAATCGGTTAGCGCGCGGTACTTATACAGCAGTGCAAGCGGAGCCATGCCGAGGTTGTGAGTTCGAGCCTCACCTGGAGCAAAATCCACTGTTAGTGGTGCACATTATGTTGTAATTAGCATATTATGTTTCATTGTACACTGTTACGTGACCACACAGTGGCTTAATTAATTGGGGGCAGTGGTAGCTTGTTGGTTAGGGAAATACATTTATAATTGAAAGATTGCTTGTTTGAATCCCTGACCAGCAAGGTACCGCCCCCAAGCATTGCTCCCCGGGTGCTGAATTAGCTGTTATGTCACTAAAGTCACAAATGGGTTAAATGCAGAGGACACATTTTCTTGTTGTGTGCTGTGGTGTGTTAACAATGACCACTGATCTGATCACCTAATTCTAAATTCTAGCAGTGCATTTCTATGAATCTATAGTTATGTCTTATCATGCTGTGAAATTTAGTTTACAAACTAGTATAAAAATTTCTCACTAGATCAATGAAACAAAAACTTGAGATTTCTGTAACACTGCTGCATTTAAATACAAGGAGTCCTCCTCCTTTGGGATCTGGATATCCTTGTAATCATAGCGTCGCTCAGAGCACAGTACCATGTGGGTATGAGGTTTTCATGCTTAGGCTGGGGTTTTCACAGAGCGCTCGTGAGCTAGTTTTCTCTGCATCTCTTCCTAACCATGGATTGTAAGGGGCCACGACTTCCCTGACCCCGTCAGCTCAGCTCTCTAGGGGTCTTGTTCAGCCATTACTTGGACTGTGACATTGAGCTGCATCTAAGGATGGATGGGCTCTGAGCCTAGGGGACAGGCGTGCTCATCACAGCTAGATGCGGCGATTACTGCACTGGCTTCATAAGAGCCCTGCTGTTCAAGGCAGCCTGGCTGGACTGAGCAGGAGAGAAAGGGGAGGGTGGCACTTCTGTCTCATGAAGGACGCATCCCTGATTTATCATGTTGTGTTGTTCAGTCTGTCATTGCTCTGAGCCCACAGACATTGTATGCCTCACCACTCAGTATTGACCTAGGCTTTGGAACTATTATCTTGAATGTTTATTGCCAATGCCATTTTAAATATCTGTCTCTGGTATTAAACAAAAAAGCTACAGTGATGAATTTTTTTACCTGTTAAGGCTGAAATTAAGATGGATCGCAGAGGGAAATCGTATACAGCAGCAAGATACTTAATGTGCAGATTAAAGAATGCTAAATACAGGAAAAGGCAAAGACAGTAGACATAGTGCAAACAAATGAAGAAAATAATACTGCATGTGCAAACTGGACATCCTTAAAAAGAATGTTAAGGAAATATATATAAATTAAAAATGACTTAACAGAAAGTATACGTGCAATTATATGTACAAACGGTTAGTATTGGAATTTTGCTACAGCAAAGAGATGACGTTTCCTGATGTGTCGTTGTTGCAGGTGGATACTGTATGTCCACTGCCTTCTCTGCCTGGAAGGACTCTCAGGGGGCTTCTCAGATCAGCAGTTAAGGAGCAATCAGAGGATGAGGAGGACAAAAAGAGAAAGAATAAGGGAGTGTACTGCATGTGGGGAGGCTGTCTGTCCAGCTGGCCTCTCATTTCAGACTTTTCATCCCTCCATTCATCTACCCACCCCTCTTCCAGCTGCTTGTACTGGATCTGGAGGCACCTGGAGCTGACCTCCTGCAGCAGGGGGTACAATACATTTACGCTTTTTCTTCATAAACAATACACTGCAAAAAAGGCACATCTAAACCAGAGCAGGCAAAGCAAAAGCAAAAAATCTGGCTAAAAGGGTTTAAGGTCTGCAGTAATATTTGTTTTAATTCCACAGATGCCTGAGATATTATATGTACAATATGTGGGCAAATGAAAATAAGAGGATAATAACAAGCACCAAAGCGGAGGCCGGCAAGATGCCTCATATGCTGTGTGCTAAACAATCTGCTAATTTATTTAAATTTTCTAAGGGGAATTACATCAATTACTACTGTCAAATTACAATTACTCACATTTAATGTGGAGTGTCCACAAATTTGAATTCATGACAAATTGAGAAAATGAATGATTTGTGAATAATGTTGACCTCCATCCAACAGGAAGAAATGGGAACTAGAATCATGGGCGTTGCTGCTATTGTTTTTTTTTTTATGATTCTATGATGCTTGTACAGCATTTTCGGTGCAGTGTTACAACTGCTGTAAATCTGCTATAGAAATAAACTTGACTTGACTTGACTTGAGGGGGATGTCCCCCCCTCCATTTCATAAATATTCATTTGGACCCCCCCACATTTAACATAAAATATTAGTTCACCTAGCACTGTTTCCATTGCTTCGCTAAAGAATCCATTCCACTTCAATATGATTAATATGAAAGTACACATACCGCATCTAATTCATTAAAAAATGTCTGGGGGAGGGTCTCCAGACTCCCCGCCAGTGTGTCCTCCCCACATTCAAAATGCTTCTGATGCTACTGACTGACCAGTATATGCCTTTGGGACCCAGTATTCCCAGGCAACCTGCCACCCCAGTACTAACCCGAACCCTAGTTAGATTGTGTGATCATGCAGACGTGTTCTCCTGTACACCATGATACCTGAGTCACCAGCACAAATTTTTATCAGGTGTGAACAACGTGATTATCATACAATAAACCTACTCATAAATTTGTTTGGGACTTTGAGTGCTGTTTTAAAAGGATGATAAACAGAAACTACCACCAGTACATTTGGTAACGATGCAAATATTGATAGTTGCAGAACATGCTCACTGTCACATGCCGCAGAATTTCAATATCTCATATTACTGAACATGTTCTGAAGAGAACAGGCCCCTTTAGGAGTTTCAGTCAGATGATCAAAACATAACAGTTTATCGCCACATGTTAATGCAGCCTTATTGCCACAGAGTTTAAAACAGTCCCGGCTGTGCATATCTCTCTATAATATTCAGTAGTTATTCACTATTAAAAAGATTTAAACAGTTAATAAAATCGGTGACCGAGTTTTATTATTACGCAGGAACAAATCTTGCGGTTTCTTTTGGACAGGTGAAATTACTGAACGGGAAGCTTTCATGGCACGCCTCTTTAATGTGACATTTAAAAGTCACACAGATTGTACCAGCAGATGTAGGAGACATCAAAAGCCCCCAAAATGCATTATGTCATGTCCTGGATTAAGCTTCAGAGCTAAATTCAGCTGTTCAAACAGACGTGCGCTAAATATTAACCTTCTTTCTGCAGTTTTTGCAGCTTAAATGTGATAATAAAGGAATTCCTTAAGCTTGTACTTATTCTGCCGTTGTATAGAATAAAGAAGCATAAGAGAGGCCAGGTGGGTTATGGGTACTATGGATAAGAAGGGGTTACATTGTTTCCAGGCGCAGATCTCCTTGATGGAGGAGAGCTTTTCTCCAAGAGTCCATGACCACCCCCCTCCCACCCGACCCATTTCCGGGGAGAAGTCCCCGAGGA
>JAODUD010000036.1:12452434-12466587 GCA_026784285.1 Stomatorhinus walkeri
CTCAGACCAGATTAGAGGGATGCAGGTCATGTGATTCCTCCTCTCTGACAGGACTACAGGGATGCAGGTCATGTGATACATATTCTCAGACCAGATTAGAGGGATGCAGGTCATGTGATTCCTCCTCTCTGACAGGACTACAGGGATGCAGGTCATGTGATTCCTCCTCTCTGACAGGACTACAGGGATGCAGGTCATGTGATTCCTCCTCTCTGACTGGACTGCAGGGACCCAGGTCATATGATACATCCATTCACCAGATTACAGGGATGCTGGTCATGTGATACATCTTCCCAGACCAGAATACAGGGATGCAGGTCAAGTGATTCCACCTCCCTGGCTGGACTGCAGGGACCCACACAGGTGACGTACCTTCTCTGCTTCAGTACACACACTCTTCGCTTATTATCTGTATTACAGCACTGCTGCCCAGGCACTCAAACGCTCCGCTGAGCCATGATAAAGCAGCAGCCCTCCCATGGAGCCCTCTGACGGAGCACCTGAGGTCCGGCTGTCCTCCTGCCCCGAGACGACGCTTAATCCAACTTGGCTTCCAGCAGATCCGCAGAACAGCCGGGCTCCACCTTGTTAGGACAATGCCCCAGAGTGCCACCTCCACACCCCGCTGGCCATCTCTCTCAGACACTAACCGGGGGGGGCCCTGCAGCACCTGGTTTCTGGTTAACAGCCTGCCCGGAAAGCTAGAGAAGCTCTCTGTCTGCGATTCAGATCCATCGCTGATATCCAACACCTGATATCCATGCACCCTGGAAGCATGAGGGGGCTGAAGTGTTCAATTTCACATTCAGCGGAATGTCATAAATCGCAGTCCTCGTGTAGAAGAGAAGGAAATCAGCGGGTGCTGAAACAGGAACGGTGGGCAGCACAGAATGGTGCATTGTGGGCCATGGGAACACTGTCATCAGCATTTTGAGAAACCTGATGTTCTTGAACGTAATAAAGCCTAAAGCCAAAGAAGCCACATTTGTTTTTTGCTTCCCCATTTCCCACTAGACAAATCCTTGAAAATCACTGCAATGGCTTTCAAAACAGCACATTCTCTGCTTTTCACATACCCCATCTGCTCTCCTGTGAGACACATACTGCTGAGAGCAAAGCTTGGGATCACCGTGCAGGGTCAGCCTCTCATTCAGCACCCTGAAGCACTTTTCAAGGTTACATGCATTGCTCAAGGGCTCAACAATGATATGATTATCCTATCAACCATGGGAATTGAACCCATGACTTTCCAGATACAGCCACCGACCACTGCCTCAAATTGTGAGAACCCTGCCACACAATGGCAACACACAGTACAGTGTGAATGCATATAAAGGATATCCTTAAGTATTTTAACCGGAGGTCCAAAGCGGCATTTTATGGGAAGTTATGAACTGCTGGGACATTGTCAACACAGACATTTTATCACATTTTTTTTTTTAAAAAAGGAACAGTCTTTTTGCTAAAGTGGTCATAGTCATTTTTTTCCTAAACAGAGTCATATTTTATACAAGTTTTTGTTGTTTAAATACATGTATGATGACTCAAAATATGAAATATTTACATTTCATTTTGTATCACTACATCTCCTCTTCACGCATCATCAATTATTTGTGTTCCTCACGGCAATAGATACTCTTACTATACATAAATAGCGAGAGCATTTTATAAAATATTAGTATCTGCTGCCATCTGATGGATCATTTACGAAAAACAACCGTCACGAGTCCATTTATCCTTATTCGTATTGCTTATCATAGTTAGCGTCCTGAGGCAGAACGGAGCCTGCGCCAAGCACTCAAGGGCATAAAGCTGCAAAGCACATTGATCAGGATGCCAGACAACGGTATTTAAAGCCCATTAATACAGTCTGAAGAGATAAGTATAACTAAAAGGTGATACGATGGCTCACACCCCTGTGGTCAGGGATTTGAATCCCACCCCCACTCTGTGTGTGTTTGTGGAGTTTGCCTGCTCTCCCTGTGTCAAACAGGCCTCCTTCTGCAGTTCCAAGACATGGTAATTGTCCATGAGGGGTGTGTCTGTGTGGCATCCTGTCCAGGGTGTAGCCCTGCCTTGTGGGCTGTACTTCCTAGGATAATCTCCAGGCCCTAACGCACAACCCTACTAGAATAGGTGGTTGGAAAATGAATCGATGGATGGGTTATGACTTTTGCTCAATGAGTAGGAGCTGAGGAAACAACTTCAATCGTTCCTCATGTACTACAAATTGTCGAGATCATCAGTTTTGGTCTATGTGCTCTCAAACATTCACAAGGCACCAATAAGAGATGAGGAGGTGCATCATAGATAATAGGCTGCAAAAAAAACAAGGGTACACAAACGCTGCCCTTCCTCACATACCACCTAGACTGGTGGGTAGGTAGGGTAGTTGCGGGCAGCTCTAACCCAATGGACAGTAGCAGAAGTTTGATTTGCATAATGTACGACTCATTAGCCTCAAGATATAAATGCTCGGGCTCCAGTATCACTTGGCTTTAATTTCTGAATTTTGGAATGCAATATTTAGGGTTTCCGACTAAGTTGTTCAATGCTGCCTCACTGGGGCGAAATCACCGCATCACAGAATTCCCCCGACACCCTCAACTGAAGGACACCCATTCTCGTAAAAGCGAATATTCATATACAATTTGGTCATGTATCCATATTTATTCCATGACTCCAAACATGACAGGCAGAAGACATGAAAAATAACTCTGTGTGGTCACTGAGGTGTCAACAAATGTAATTACTAAAGAAAACATTCCCCCTGTGAAATAGCTCTTATTAGCTGGAGGTAAACGCAGCTTACACTGACACAGTCCTTCATCTGTCAGCTATAAACTACTAACACCCAGGAGAAAAAGATGCTATATTTATTTACCAGAATGAGATGATTCTCGGAGGTATAGCAGAAGGTAACTCAATATGTCTGATGGGTAATTACTTACTTCTACACATGTGCCTATTGTGATGTTTGCAAATCCAGCAGTAATATTTCATTTATTTCCCTCCATTTCTATTTTTATTTTGTTGTCTATAAAGGGACATAGATGAATCTCAAAGGGCCACCTTCAGCAATTTGGGTGTGAATTCCCTCCCATTGCAAAACATGTGTGCTGAGTTGAAATTGTGTCTCTTAATAGTATGTGAGAGTGTGTGCGGTGCGTGTGTAAGACTGTGCCCTGCGATCGACTGGCAATGAAGAAGTGAATTTGTCAATTACACTCTTTTGCTGTTTTGGCTGATTTGTGCCCCGTGTTTCCTGGGACAGGATCCAGATATTCTGCCACCCCAAAATGCACATGTGGTTTCCGAATGAATCACATGATTCAGTTCAGATGTTGACAATTGTACACAGGGGTGTAAGGTGGGGGGAAAGTTAGGAGGATTCCAAGGGCTCCTGAGTGACAGGGGGCCTAGAACATTTGGAAAATAACTGGATTGGTCTGGACTGCGGAGCCCAATATGATATTCCTTCATGGGGCCTAAAATCTCTAGCAACACCCCTGATTGTACTATCTACATTCCCACAGGGGGCAGCACAGCTTTACACACTGATGTACTGCTTGTTTCTAGAATATATGCAAATTGGACTATTTTGGGTAATAATTATACATCTACACACCAGCTTGGGAAAATACCCAAGTTTTTCCTTCATCTTTGTTATTATCTGTCTGATTCAGGTTTGTTTAAGTACAGAATACATTTTATTTTAAGCTACAATGCTCTACATCCTCCTGCAGTTGTTCCCTGTCTAGGGATTGAAATTAAACCCCTGTGAAACACCCTGGATCACCCAGGTTGTCCGATACGAAAACGGGAATCTCTATTCAGACATTGGCTCTTCAGCTCGAATCTCAGAACTCAGATTCCAATTTAGATAGAGATGCCATTCATTGTCTTTCCAGAACAAACAGTAACAAACAGGCTGCTCTATGTATAGATCTTTGGCCACAATGTCTAGCTTTTTAATCATAACAGCATCACTCTCTGTTCATGATCTATAACCTTGATTATGATTTATACTAGCTGTACACTGCTATTAAATTTAGATG
This sequence comes from Stomatorhinus walkeri, assembly GCA_026784285.1. NCBI lineage: Eukaryota > Metazoa > Chordata > Actinopteri > Osteoglossiformes > Mormyridae > Stomatorhinus > Stomatorhinus walkeri. Next base: position 12,456,493 of record JAODUD010000036.1, read on the forward strand.
CATGTCTCTCTTTAGCAGCTAATTACATCATCCATCCATCTGTCTTCCACAGCACTTAGTACAGGGTCGCAACTCTAATCAGATCATGTTTCTCCTGTCCATTGACATTACAGGACACAGTATGTATAAGTATGTATAGGAAGAAGTGAATGTCTCACGCAGGTGTAGGTGAAGCAGCATTCATGCATTTTCCAATTTACCAAGGCAGAGTTATGACAAAGCAGAGACACTGAATAGGACAAATCTGGGGACATTCTGGATAGGGAAAGGCAGAGGAAACTCAGAAAGAAACACTGTAGGAGACAATGGATACTGTGGACGGAACATGGAACAGGACACTTTGAACAGGATAAACCAAAAGACACTCTGGACATAACAAGCCTAGGGATGCTCTGGATGACACAAAGCAGGAGACACTATGGATAGGAGCGAGCAGGGGACAGTGTGGATGAGACAAGGCAGGGAACACTCTGGACTGGACAAGGCAGGGAACACTCTGGACAAGACAAGGCAGGGAACACTCTGGACAGGACAAAGCAGGGAACACTCTGCACAGGACAAGGCAGGGAACACTCTGGACAGGACTAGGCAGGGAACACTCTGGACAGGACTTTGCAGGGAACACTCTGGACAAGACAAGGCAGGGAACACTCTGGACAGGACTAGGCAGGGAACACTCTGGACAGGACGAGGCAGGGAACACTCTGGACAGGACTATGCAGGGAAGACTCTGGACAGGACAAGGCAGGGAACACTCTGGACAGGACAAAGCAGGGAACACTCTGCACAGGACAAGGCAGAGAAAACTCTGGACAGGACTAGGCAGGGAACACTCTGGACAGGACTAGGCATGGAAAACTCTGGACAGGACGAGGCAGGGAACACTCTGGATGGGACTATGCAGGGAACACTCTGGACGGGACAAGGCAGGGAACACTCTGGACAGCACAAAGCAGGGAACACTCTGGACAGGACTAGGCAGGGAACACTCTGTACAGGCCAAGGCAGGGAACACTCTGGACAGGACAAAGCAGGGAACACTCTGCACAGGACAAGGCAGAGAAAACTCTGGACAGGACTAGGCAGGGAACACTCTGGACAGGACAAAGCAGGGAACACTCTGGACAGGACAAGGCATGGAACACTCTGGACAGGACAAGGCAGGGAACACTCTGGACCGGACAAAGCAGGGAACACTCTGGACAGGACTAGGCAGGGAACACTCTGGACAGGACAAGGCAGGGAACACTCTGGGCAGGACAAGGCATGGAACACTCTGGACAGGACAAGGCAGGGAAAGTCAGGGGACACTCTACATGAGGTAAGGCAGGGGACAGTCTGGACAGGATGCCAGTCCATTACAGGACACACACACACACAGAAAGGAACACAAAACCCTGGAGGTCTGAGGTTTCAGTGCTACCCAATGAGGCAATGTACAATCCAAGTAGCATACGAACCATTGGATATATATTTTTTTAAATCATCAGTGTCAGTGTTATCTTTTGAAAATGATATTCTCATTGAGAAAGTTACAATGTTGTAAATTTAATGTCTGGTTCAAAACTTTTAATTCAAAAATATTACCCTCCCCCCCAAATTAATAACTTTTATTCAGAAGTGTATTCCACAAGCCCACAGGAAGAAAAATGCAATCTTTTCTGTTACTTTCTTTAAATTTTCCATACAGCAAATGATTGTCTAGCCTCATGCGGTAAAAAAACGATGCTTCCTAAAAATAATGACTGTGGAATGACAAATGAAAGAGTACTGTGAATTAACTCTGCCTAATATAGAGTTTCATTTGTACAACCCAAAAATAATGGAAATCCATTATGCCACCTAATTCCATGAACTTTAAAGTAAATTAAATAAAAAACTATTTTCATTTGGTCATTCATCAGGCATATTTCTAGCAATCTTTCCAGCTTAGCAGTTGCTCTGTTACACTCCTGTATAGTATATTATTGTTACTGCATCAGTGAAGTTTGTATGCTCTGCTGAGCTCACACAGAATTCCAGAAACATGCAATTAGGTGAATGTGTGTGTATGTGAAGTGATATGTTGTCATTGTTGACATACCACAGCACACAGTGCACAACAACGAAATGTGTCCTCTGCATTTAACTCATGTGACGTTGTGACATAGCAGGGGGCAGCTAATTCAGCACCCGGGGAGCAGCGCTTTGGGGCCATACCTTGCTCAGGGTACCTCAGTGGTACCTTGCTCATCGGAGATTCGAGCCAGCAACCTTCTAATCACAAGTGCGCTTCTGTGTGTGCGTGTACTCTGTGATGGAATGGAATTGTAACCAGGTATTGTACAAAGGGTTGGAAGGTGGATGGAGGTTATGGAGACTGGTCTATTTAAATATTTGCTGACCAGTGGCAGCTGTTGATGACTACATCATAGTCCTAAACATTTTCCATTGGTTGCTCATTTCAATCAAATGTAACCTTATTTAACCTGTTTAAGTATTAACCTGGTGATGACATTAACCTATTTAACCTAACTATTAACATGGTGAGCTGATGCTTAGAAAGTGATACTGACCAAAATTATGTTTTTAACAGTTGCATTTTTTTTCGGAATAAAGTCATTATAGAAATAATAATATGAATAGACTATACAGCTTCACGTTTCTGTTTTGTTCTACATTATGTGTGCAACACAAATCACCAAAAGAACGACAGAAGCCGATGTCTTCGTCACTGCAGGAAAGCACATCCTTAGCTTTGCCACAGTTTTCACTCTAATCGTGTCCCCTAAATGCCAGCTCCTGTCACATAGATCAGTCTTTTCCTCACCACGTGGTTGTAACTGTCTAAATGGAGACGTGCGCCTTTGTCGATCAAACTATAAATCCTCACTAGGGTTGCCAATTTTGATATGAAGACATTAGGGTGATCATCTCCCTCCCCAGGTCCACGACGATAAAATTTGCAAGAGATTGATCACGCAATTTGAAAATATGAAACAAATTGCTTCCCATATTGGTTCAAAACAGGACACAGTATTTTATTTAATTACATAATATAAGGGATGGGTACAAACTCTAATCCTCATATTCACCAAAAGATTTTTATTTCATGACTGTGTTTAAATGTTCCTTCTGCACATGAACAAAAAATGAATGTTCTTATTTACAGTATATACGCGGGATTAATTACAATCAACAAGAATAGTACTTACAAAGCAAAGTATGTTTAACTACTGGCACTTTAGTGTTAGAATACTAATGTCTTGTCCACAAACCAACAAGGAATATTGGTGAACAAGTGAGATTATTTTGCCTGATGGCTGAATTCACGTACTGAATGGTTACATACTGTATGTGTCAATCATCTCTATGTGGAGAACATGTAAGAGCACACACAAATGCAAAGAGCTTCACCTGGGTGGGTTTGCACATGCGTCATATTCCAGCTATATTACCAATAACTAAACTTAAATAGAAAAATACACTGAAGACTATAAGCTTATGAAACACCGGAAATCTTTTGCTTCACTGAAGTTCCATTAACAACCTACAGGAGGTGCTGTTTTGCACAACATTTTGTCAGACAGCAGCATTTTGGTTGCAGTTTTCTGCTGATTCCCAGGAGAAAGCTGGTGGTTCTTTTCTTGACTATACCTTGAAAGCATTAATAAGCTCATTTTATGTATTAACAAACTGCAGTGCCCCAAAACAGTTTTTTCAGGTAAGGGTCTTGCTCAACAGCCTAGCATGATCTCTCAGTCAGAGTCAGGATTCAAATTGAGGACTTCCCAGGCTAACACACGGAACCACATACCATCCTGGAGGTGAGAGCTAACATCTTTGCTCTTCCAGGGAGTGTGTCACCTTTTGACTTTCATTATTTCTTTTTTTTAGTTTTTTTTCCTTAGGTTTATTTTTCAAGCCTTTTTTTTACCAGGAGAAACTTTCTATGCAGTAGAACAGTAGTTATAGAAGGACTGGGTGATGATTGGCTGAGGATGGGAGACCTGACCATCAGCTAGGCTTTGGCAACATTAGGGTGACGTTGGTATTTGCATATACTGCAGTATTTTGAAATCTTGCTGAGAAATTTATTGCAAAGACCCCCCCCCCCAAGAAGCAGCAATTAACATTTGTTGCTCCTCTGTCTTTGAATAGGGCAAAGCCCAACTTGGAAGGTTATATATCAAATGATGGTACAAACCTGCATATGTTCGCGTCAGATGGCTTTCTTTCACTAGCATAACACCAGACCAAACAGATGTGGGAAACTGACTGATTACAGTTAAAACACAGGCCAGGAGCCATTAACATCAGACTGCTGACGTGCTGTTGAGATTCAGACTGTATTCACACTGTATTTAGAAATACATTAATATTAGTGAGTTGTTCTGTAAAGACATACCCTCATCAAGAATAGGATAAAAAAATGCCCATTGGGTATTCGGCCGCTGGGTTTCAAAATATTAGAAATATAAAAATATTAGAAAAATAAAGCGGGACACTGTGTTCTCAGTCCTTGACAGCTTTCTGTGAATGAGTGGTGAGTTAAAATAAAAATGGTAATGAAATGCCGCTGTACCACCAGAGCCGTCCTTCTTCTGCGACGCCCCAAAACCACCTCACTTCCCATATCCTGTTTTTCCGCCTTGCGGCCCTGACGTTCCCAGGTGCCTTGCGGAAGATGACGGATGGAGGCCGGCGCAGCGTGGCGTGACCCCCAGGCTTCCCCGCGCCTCCTCATCAATCCCACCATGGTGGGGTCAGTTGGCCCCTTGTCTGTTCATTACTCGCTAAGTAGCCTCGTCTGCTCCATTAGCTAGCGGCGAACGTGAGCCGGCCGCGGCTTTAAATCCCCCCCCACTCCGCCCCCCCACCTTGACCCTGCATGTCCGTCGCAAATTGCCAAATAAATGAACCTCTTTACCAAAGATGAATAAGGAATAATGGTCTTTAAGAGACCCATTTATTTAAATCCCAGCAGACACCATGGAATCCTTAATCCCCTCTCTCGCTAATAGAACTACTGTAGGTAGAGGTACATTCTGGGGTATGCTGAGAGCAGACCTTGCCCCGACTGTATGCACCATGTCCTGCCCCTCAGAGGGAACAGACGTGTAATGACTGTTATTTTTGCAGCCTAGGGAATGTGTATCAAGGTCTTGATGGAACAATAATATGTTCAGCTATGTCTGTAATGGAATGGATCGTCTGGCTCCCCCGGTTCTCACCGATGTGATACTGAAATCTCAGCCTCGTTCCGCAGCCCCACAAAGGAAATGACTTGTGACTAAATGAGTGAAACATTAACTGGGGCTCATATGAATAAAACAGCAGGCAGCCCCTCCCACCTCCCCCCCCCCCCTGCAGGTCAGGACCCAACCACAAACCCTGCCCCCTTCAGGACTCACTCACTCAGATGGTCCTCTATCTGCCTGTGAGCTTCCCCTTGTTTTGTCTTTCTGCTGTCTTTCTTCCTCTGTTTAATTTCACCCTTGGGTTCGCTTCAGCGGAGCCTTCTGCACCATTCTGAAACACTCCTCTCGCTTGTCAGCTCTCACGGGTTTCCATTGACTCCGATCAAATGATGGAGAGCTGATTAACAGGCACGTAAGCCTGGCCGTTGGAGTGGGGAGACTTGGCCCCTGGAAGGGCCTCACCCATTCCGCAAGCGGGCCTGCAGAAGCTGTCGCAGTTAAAGTCCTGGAATTTTAACAGTTATTTTTATTGCCAAAAGAAAAGTATGATATAATGAGAAAAAACGATGTACGGATAATCTCCTAAATACCCGGCATTAAATATTGCCGACTGGGGATGCGGGGGACAATCGATGGGCAGGTCAGATTTAATTATGATTTAAAAAGATGTTGTGGACCATCTGAAAGCATTTTTAAAAAGTAGTTCACTAATTTATACACAAATTATGGTAAACCCTAGCTGCATACCACCATTATAACTGATGTTTACATACACTGATGCGTATCATAAAAGGAGGGGGAAAAAATAATATCAATGTGTTTTTTTTTTTTAAACATCAGAAACGTAAGTCAGAAGGCTGAACTGAAAGCCAAATCATACATAATTATCTTGCTTACAGCAATAATCGCCGCTTAGTCAATTACCGATAATATCATCATATCGCCCAGCTCTAATTAGCTGTATAAACCAAGATTGGACAAGGTCTGTGTAACTTTGTGTCACATATCGGACAGACATAAAAAATAACTAGGTTTTTTTGTGAAATACAGTTTTTGTTTATTCGGGGTAATAACCAGGTTTTTAAGCAATAATGTATAATAAACATATAAACCTTCTTGTTGTCTGGTTGAATAATAAGTCAATAATAAATATGGGTGTGTCCTCCTGTTGTTAGTTGGCCATAGGCGACACTGATTTGCTCTCAGCGTGTGGGTTGGATTGGGGAAACCGCCGCAGGTAAAGGCACACTTATCCATCAGCATGACAGAGACCACTGCTTTAATCCGTTCAGTACAATCACCCTTCCCAGACCTGTTTCAACTCCAAAATTAATTTCCTGAAATGGTGGTGATTATAGCCTTATCTACTCCTTTTCATTTTACTCCTTTTCTCGACCCTCCCTGTTGGACTCCTCAGCTTCCCATAACACCTGTACCGATGGGTTCTCAGATAAAAAAAGCTTAACAAACGATCCAGGAGAAAAACCAGACCGGCGGTGATTTGCTTGGGGAGAACCAGCGTGTCGAATGCTGAATGGACCTTGCTGTCCTGGGGAGGCAGGATCATAATGCGGACCTGACCATGCATCACCACAGTCCTGCATATGCGGTCCCTATATCCTGTCATTTTATCACCACATATCAATAGCTGAAGATGCGTCTCCACCACAAGACTCAGGGGTTGGGAACCACAATCGCATTTCTTTCATGAATCATTCATTCATTATCAGAACACCCCAAAACAGCCTCCGCTCATCCCTCATTCTTAATGGGGATGAATAGTTATTATTAATCACATTATTATGCACACATAAATCATCCTGGTGTTGTTAATCATCAATGAGCACAGAGCCGTCACTGCTAACTCTGGCTTATTTACACTGAAATGCCTTTGGTTGCTCCACTCTGCACGTTACCCACTTGTGCTTCTGAGGCTGATTGTCCCCTTTAGCAGCTACAGAAATAAACTTGGGGACATGGTCGGCTGATAGGGCTAGCGGTGTGGGTGGGGGTGGGGGTGGGGCGGGGTGTAGCTTGGCTCAGAAGCGAGGCGAAAGTCTGGTAAACCTTATTAGCTCCCAGGAGAGCGCAATCAGAGGACGCGGGGGCTGCAATCAGAACACCAGCGGCGCTCAGTTGGGTGGACCTTGACGTTCCCCAGCACAGGCACAGTACCCCCCACCCTCCCAAACCCATACACACACAACCAGTACCCTGTCTCCTGTTTACTCTCGCTCTCTTATGTCCATTCTGCCATGGGGGAACCTCCCTGCTCCTGCCGCACTGTGAGTGTGTGCTTTCCGGACACCTATCTGGGGGTGTAGCCAGGCCTGTCACACACTGAAGAGATCTACTGCCATGCTCAGGTCAGCTTCATTCCCACAGGCAATTTCCATCGTCCTTGATTGACTCAACAGGCAGCACTAATGTATTAGCCCCCGCCCCCAAACTGAGAACCAAAAAACTGGGTTATAAAACGGTGAAAGACACATTCACCTCTTCTCAAAGCAGAGGTGTGGATGGCTTGGAAAGGTAAGGTTCTGTCTTTTGATTGGAGAAAAAGCATACGGGGGCTTAATTGACCATAAAAAAGCAGCTGCATGGTAAAGCACTGGGAGTTGGCTTAAAGTTCACAGCAACATTACAAGGCCCACCCCTCCAGGGCGAGAGTAAACAGGGGTCTGGGTCCTGCTTTCAGCGATCCACCAGGGTCTGGGTCCTGCTTTCAGCGATCCACCAGGGTCTGGGTCCTGCTTTCAGCGATCCACCAGGGTCTGGGTCCTGCTTTCAGCGATCCACCAGTGTGTTCATGAATCATTGTGTGTTTAGCGTGTGGCATGCGTGTGACTGCGACAGCATCTGAACATCCCGTATCCCACAATCCTCTGTGTTTGTGTTCTCACTCTGCATTGTTCCCTCCACATTTTCTATGGGCTGTGTAATATTTATATAATATTTAGGGGGCACTCAAGGTCACATTCAGAACCATGTAGAGGCTGATGAAGCTAGCATTAGCATCTGGGTGTCCGATCTGGGAACTCGCATTCCACCATGGTCGGTTTGATCTCCCATGTGGGGCGCCTGTGGTATTAGTCTTGGGAGCCCCCCCGCAGTGGTTTTCACACCCAGTCGAGGTGCGTCTTCTTCTGGGGGTCAGGGGACCTCCTAGGCAAGCAGAGAGAGCAAGGGGCAGGATGGGGAGGGAGGATGTGTGCGAGTGGACAGGAAGAATAGCAGAGGGAATGAAAAGCACTTTATCTGAGGAGGACATTAGCCAGAGAGTGATGAAGGGGGTAGCGAAGAGCTATCAGAGTTGATGTGGAAAGAGATTACAATTTGGTCAGCACTAGTACATAATGGAGAGCCTCTGATATGTAATCAGTTTCTCATTCAAGAAGCAAATGAACCCAAACCCCATTCTTGTCAGATATTAATGCCATTATCAAACATTTAGAGTTCATTAAAGGGCCTTTATTGGATTCATTAAATCGGAATAAAAATAAGGGTGCGTGTTACGACTTCTCTCCTCCCCCCATCTGCATCGTAATTACGCCGGACCCACGGCTTCAATTAATGGGTGAGTCACTTCAGTGTAGCCGTCCATATAGGGAGGCGCTCTGGCGTCAGTGTGGGGGAGAACACCATAGTGGGTTTGCCCGAGAACTCCGGGTCTGTCATTATGGGTAAGAAATGATAGCACTCTCCATGGAGCCATCGTTTTGTTTTATTTTGAGTATCTGGGGAGCTGCGCTTGATGAGGGAGTCTAGCCGTGGTCCACTTGATCATCCTCGAAGCTGATGCATCTGTAGAACAGGTCTTTCAGTTGCTTAAAACAGAGGTGAACGCCCAAATCCAGTATGTAAATCACAGTACCATATTTGATTACTTGTTCTTTTATTTTAGTTGCTTAGAAGCCATTTCCAAAAAGTGAATCACACAGCTTTGTTCAGGCTATCAGCTTAGTCAAAACCTGACCTCCTATGCAGCCGAGCCTATAACCCTTGGTTAGTCCAATCCATAAGCCTAGGGCTGTCTATCTTGTAAGCCTCAGGTAACTCAACCTATGAGTATTAGGTAGTTAAACCCTTAAATACTACACTGTCCTTGTTCGGATAAATAGATGTACGAGTCGGTTCATAGCAGTGCCGTAATGTTCATGCAGAAACGATTGTCTATGCTGTGGAATGAACATCCCATCTCTGTTTCCCTTCCCAGCAAACCCAACGGGTTCTGGTGGCGGGGGTTACCCGGGTCCCTCGGAGGTGATCCGCGAGTCCAGCAGCACCACGGGAATGGTGGTGGGCATCGTGGCGGCCGCGGCCCTCTGCATCCTCATCCTTCTCTACGCCATGTACAAGTACCGCAACCGCGACGAGGGCTCCTACCACGTGGACGAGAGCCGCAATTACATCAGCAACTCGGCGCAGTCCAACGGCACCGTCGTCAAGGAGAAGCCGGCCAACAGCGCCAAGAGCTCCAACAAGAACAAGAAAAACAAAGACAAGGAATACTATGTGTGATCCTGCACGTTTGAGCCATTGCCGGTCCTGGAACTCAATTACGAGGCGATGAGAAGACCCACGTATGTATATTAACAAAACTCGAATGAGAGGAAAAAAAAAACATTTAGTCTTCATTTTATCAAAGACGTGACATAAAGAAAAACAAAAAAAAACATATCTGACTTTGTACTCAAGCACATTAAACTATGAGGTGAGGCAGATGAAACTCCCTGCCGAAAAACGCTGTAACGACAAGGCAAACGAGGGGGTGGGCGATGGAACATGACATAACAAAATGGCTCCAAAGCAGACGTGGTACCCGTGTGCTCGACAAGCAGGATGCTGACATCTCACTCTCTCCTTTCTTGGAAACATTTCAGAGGGGCTATTCACGGGTGGGGGGTGGAGATCG
>JAODUD010000036.1:12477789-12497176 GCA_026784285.1 Stomatorhinus walkeri
ACTGAAAAAACATTGTGATCGGCAGTTGCTGCCGCTGCTTCTTTTTCTGGTTGAAGAGCAGCTTGTAGGCGGTCATGCCATCGTCGATCTTGTTGCAAAATTGGACCGATCACTTGTGTTGTTCTTAGATTAGGAAATACTACTAATACTGTATATTTAAAAACCCGCAAAGTCGTGAATCCGCGATAAGTGAACCGCGAAGTAGCAAGGGATCACTGTATATATATATATGACATTGAAAAAAAAATTGAGCACTTCTTTTGTACTCAAGACCAGCTTTAGCATGACCCTGCATAGCAGGTCATAAGCAGTTGGGGAGTTACTTTAGGGACCAGTAGAGGGTGCCCATGAGCCAACTTAAGTCAAAATAACACATCAATGTTTACTTAATTGCTATGTAATATCATTTAATAAACTTAGGAATGTTATTATTATAATTATTATATAATTATAATTATAATTAATTAGTGATTAAGCATCAGAATTCTAACTGGATGGATGGAATACTGAATAACTACATAAATACCTTGTGTATAAATTCTGACTTTGGGTAATGAATCTCATTACAGTGCTTATTAAAACATAAGTCAACGAACAACCAATTGTCTAAACCATTGAAATCCTTCCAAACTTAAATACTTGAATCAAGATTGTGTTCTTCTGAAGAGGCGAGCAGATGAATAGACTCCTCTTTCCTCTGCAGGCTCTAATCACCAGAGCGATGGAACGCTCTGTGGGCCAGATCCGAGCAGAGATCACACGAGAGCGAGCGTTTCGTTGGCAGCCCTTTCGCAGTGTGCTAGCTGACTCATTCACAGTAACAGACACTGCACAGAGAGCCAGGTTACACCAGTCTGGCCACAGATTTCTAACGCTTACGAAGCACCACAGAGGAAAATGCTACGTGATGAAGGAGTGTGTAACTTCTCTAGTTTAATACACAGGTCCATGAGATGTCTGATCATTTCCCATCAGTAATTAGTTTTTCAGTTTTCTTCTGGTTTGATATATATCACAATTTATGACAGTTCCAACCTTGCCTATCGTTCTATTTATTTTGTACATCAATTTGTATGGTTATACAATAACTTCTGGTTCCTGGTGATACAGTCTTATTTTCATCTTAGGTTACAGTTCATTTCAGGTGTGATATACTATAATTTCTTCTTTTTATAATCCTATTTCCTGTTGGCTCTCCCATTTCCAGTCTTGGTTTCAGACTGGTACAATATCTTTTCCAGTTTGATGCAGTCTTGTTTTCAGTTTGATCTGATCTCATATCCAGTTGGATATAATCTCATTTCCAGGCCAAAGCGGTCTAATTTCTGATTTTTACATAATCTCGTTTTGATTGACATAATCCCATTTTCAGGTCCTCCTAACCTTTTCATAAAGTTCAGGTAACATTCAAAGATGCTCCTGATTTCCTTCTGCAGGCCTCCCTCCATCCAGCTCTCCTGGCTCCCAGGCCGGGTGAGGCGTGTGACACCACAGCCGGGTATTCAAACAACATGCGTGTGATTGGGCCACGTAATTCCAGTCCCTGGCAAATTACACACCTTAGCCTGATGCTTTGTTCCTTTGAAGTTATTTATTAAAAAATAAATGTATGCAAATTATGACTTGTTGACAGCGTGTTTGGAATTATCGGGAGTAAATCCGCTTATGGGACGGTGACGAGAGAGCCTCACTCTGTGGAAACATCTCTCTTTGATCTTTTCCCATAAGACGTGTCGGCGTCTCTGGCGCCGGTGGCAGTTGACAAACGCCACCCAGGTTCTGTGGTGCAGTGGAGCGAGGTCACGGGGTCAAGGTGAACTGTAGAGGGAAGGATTACACTGGGTAGTCTGAAAATGCTGTGAAGAGCAAAGATACAGTAACATATAGCAAGACACGTTCATGGGAGTTTACAGTAATGTAGCCTGACACTCCAAAACTGAGGCCTTGAATCCTATGTCTGTGTCTTTGCTTGTTTGCATGTTCTCTGCATGAAAACGTGTGATGTAACCCTAAGTGTGTCCCTTCTCCTCCACCTCCAGTGATAGATTGCAGGCTAGCTTGGACTGAACTGGTATGGATGCTGAGCAGAGCTGTGCTCATTAATAATGCGTTCTACTTCTCTGAAAACCGGAAACCGGACCGGAATCCCACACCTAGTGCCACACTCAGACACATGCAGGTAGGGACACTTATGGTTAGACAGCCAGGATGTCAACTAATAAAAATATATTGTCAGGAAATAAATCCCAACGTACACAATAAAAAATATAACAAGCACTAGGTTTCAAACTATTAAACTTGTGTCTACTATCTGTATTACAAATCTTACAAAATCTTGCCCAAGGACAGTAATCTGAACAAATAAAGAGCTGGGAACTTAAGCTCCTGTTATTTTCCCTGATGAATTTATGTTAGAGGGAATTTCTCCGAAGCTCTTGCATGACACTGCATGTCAACAGACTCAGATTTAAATCCTCGGATAGACTGATGCTTTGCTTGAGATTAGTTCAATTAGAGGGAACTTGGGACTAAAAACCTCACAGGTTCAGACAATGACAACAGAAAAAGATCCACAGGATCCATGGCAATTGCTTCTTTAACATCCAAAAGAAATCCAGGGCCAATCTTGCAACAATGCAAACTACTCATTTATCCCACATGCATGTTAATATTACATGTTGATAACACGCTAAACAAACATTTGCTTAAATAATAAATATGCAAACATGCATAGATGTTACTGTGTGTCACACATTGGAGGATGAATTTTGACAGAATAAGATTTCAGCTGACTAACATCAGGGAACATTTAGACCAGAAAAGATTCTTGTGCTTTCTGTATGCCTGAAATTTACACAGAGATATCTGATCCAGGCTTCTGTTTAATTATGGGAAAGAATCAGTAATTCATTAAATTTCACCATTACGGCGTGCTATTCCTTCCCCTTGACATGGGGACCACTGTTCCTTGCCTGAAAGCATCTATAAACATGTGGCAGTGTGGAGTGTTGCTGCTTGTTGTATAATTTGTTTACCCCTGCTAGCCATAACAGGTTAAACTCTTGGGGAGGCTTGGATAGCACAGCACCACCCCACTGTCAAGATAAAAAATGAGGTAATTCACCAGCACGCTGACAAACTATCAGTATGTTCACCTGTCTGGAGGTGAAAACTGTACAAAAGACCTAGATTGCGTAGAATGTTTGCCTCAAATTACCCATAAAGGACAATGCGTTCTTAACTGCTGAAACACACGAGATATGGGCAGACTTCAAGGGACTTTCAACGGTAAGTTCAAAAGGAGCACCTCACAGAAATCAGAAAGGACACTCGATATTTTCAGGAGTGATTCCATACAGGAAGGCGTGGAGCAGAAAGGACAGCACTAGACAGCTTGAACCTACTCCAGTTTAAACACACATCCTGAAAAGTCAAGCACAGGCACCGAGGGCAGTGAGGACAGGGTTGTCATGGAAACCCATGCAGATTTCTGAAGAATTCCTGCGGGGTGAAAATATTGATTCCTTCTTCAAGAAGACACCTCACAAAATCCCCCATAATGCAATGCTGAGAATCATGTTGCACCTACAGAAGGCTGTGCTGTCCTTATACATTTATACATCACTTTCACAGCCCTTTGCTTTAAGACCTATAATCTAAAAGGAAGCTCTCTGCTGGTCATTGGTATCCTGCCCTGGGTGTCCCTGCCCTATGTCCTATTCCATTTGTGATAGGTTCCAGGCCCCCCTGTAATCGTTTACTAATAAGATATCAGAAGATTGATGGATATCAGGAGGCTGACACTTGTGTAAATAGCCAGTTTCCTTTTCTGCATTTATTAGTCCACATTGAGCCATGGGTGAGCTACGGGGTCACTACAGTTGTGCCATGCCGAGCTGCAAATGCTGGTGTGTTGGTTAATGATGACATGGTATTTGGAGAACTGAGCGATTTCACTCATTTACTATCTGAATTTTTGAGTATTACTATGGCTAATTTAACATCCTATCCAAAGAACGATCTTGTAACCAAAAGAGTCACTGTGAGCCTGTGGTCTATCCCATGAAAAAACCGGGCACAAGGCAGCAGACACCCTAGAAAGGATGCCAGTCCACCCCAGTGTCAGTCACACAATGGGCAAACCACCCTCAGGATTTATAAACATTCAGACAGTAAACCATTCAAATTTGCTGATTGATGAAGCCATCCATTCTATCCCAAAAATGGGTTTTTAAGGAAGCAGTTTAAAGCCAAACTACAATGAAAATCCACAGAGCTGTAGTCTGAGCTTTGAGGATTTGATCTCCCTGTCCCTGGTACAGTGCTCTTCGTGGGGCTAAGCTAGTTCAGCTTACTATGAGCATCCTCACTCCATCTCCCTCTCCCAGTTGTGCGCTCTGATGAGTTCACACATATTAGGCACTGTATCTCTTCGTTGTCATGGAGATGCATCGTGCCCAGCTAGTTCGCAGACTTACTGCAAACACAAATACACACTTGCGTCCAAATCAGGCTCTTATTCAAAACCTAAAAGGCCATCTGGAGCATAGACAGAGTGAAAAAAGGAAGACAAGCGCTCTGAATCACCTCTTTGAAAAGAACAGCTGGAAAAAAAGGGCAGGATGAAAGGAATGATTGGATGATGATTCCGGAGCTAGATAAACGTGGAGCAAGAGACCAGTCTTTCCAGTTTGCTACTTTGATGCAGGACCTGTCACTTTGAAAGCATGACTGATGATTTACAGCTGGAAAGTTCAATGCAGTCATCCGGGAGAACTGGCATCCTATCATGGGAGTGCCTTGCCTGGTCTCCTGTACTTCTTGGGATATAATTCTGTTGTGCGTGGCTGTATGTAGTGAGAAGATGGTGGCTCCAGAATGAAGTTATGGGATTTAATTTGGTCAGGAGCATGCATGCATCCATCTGTCTTCTGCAGTACAGGGTTGTGGAGAGTCTGGACCCTGCCCCAAGGAGCACAGCGGGCAAGGCAGGGGGCTCCCTGGAAGAGACTGCAGTTTGTTAGGAGCAGCTTACTGAAAAGGAATTGGAATCCAAGTAGATCATGGTGAACACAAAGAAGATAAACCAAAGTAGGTCAGCATCCAGAATGCCAGCATGCGGTTAATCATATGAAGCTGTTACAGATGCTGCAGGGCATGACAGGGCATGACCCTTTACATAAAACAGGGCCGGGCGACCTTGGCTATGCATTGGTGCTGTGCCATCCTCCAATGAGGATGAGACACAAAGACCTTCCCATGGCTTGACTTCTTCAGGGAGGGAGCATTTTTTTGAGGAATTTGATAAATGTGTTCATACTCAGTGTCTTAGCCCATTTATCATGACCCATCCTTAAAAAATATCCAGAACCAAGTCTTATAATTCACAAGCAAGTATATGAATCTGGCTCTGGGCTAGAACTTGAAGAATAAAATTGGAAAATGGTAGTAATTTATTGCTGACCCTGACACAATTTTGGCTCATCCTCTATCACCCATAGAGAAGGAAAACAGCCTTTCTCAGCTCTGGGGTTCACTGAGAGATAAGGCCCTTATGGTGGGTACAGTTCATGTTCACCTTAAACAATTTTGTTCCACAATAAATCACGTGTCTTTTGCACATGAATTAACTTTGCAAGGTAAAGGGTTACAGTTCCAGGAAAAGGTAATGCACCTTCCAGCAACAGCTTCAAACAATAGAAGCTAAGCAGGTAAATATTATGGGAATTACATATAGATGAAAATATGACTGCAATGAATTGGACTAAACAATTCCCCATTAAGAGTAAATATTAGTCATGTAGATGTATTTGTTTTTGTTACGCAAAATGTTAATCCCAAAAATATAGTTAGAAATTAAAAATCATGAACTCATAACACTCTGCAGTTTGTGTGCTCAGCTGTCAGCCTCTAATGACGTATTTGTATATGGCTAAAAGTATTTGTATTTCACTCCCACTTCAACAACATCATAGAATTTCGCAATTCATTTTCCAATCGATTACCCTTCCAACACCAGACTTCCAATTGGTATTTGTGATCTAAGGCCTCAAAATAATTGTGAGAAGGCTGGTGACCAGTAGGAGGACAGCGGGGTGCTGGAAGAGGGAGTTTGGAAATGGTGTGCCCTCGGTGATGAGCAGATCAGGTGACCAACATTTTTAAATGTTTGCAGGGTAAATGCTGCAAAATTGGCCCCATTTTGCGCACCTGAGTGGGTCCCTAACTGAACAGAATGTCAAACAAATCATCTAATAACAATATGAATAAGCTGGAGAAAATACCGCAGCGTGAGACCAAAGGGAAAAGGGAAGGTCATTTTCAGGTTTTTATTTTTTAACCTTTTTTTGAACAAAAAGAATTCCTTCTATTTAAAGCAAAAACCTTTCAGTTTCCTTCTCTCTGTCTCTCCTCTCCCTGTCTCTCTGCTCTCTTCCTCCCCAGTGCTTACCAGTGTGGTCCTCTGTCTCTCCTCTCCCTGTCTCTCCTCACTTCCTCCCCAGTGCTTACCAGTGTGGTCCTCTGTCTCTCCTCTCCCTGTCTCTCTCCTCACTTCCTCCCCAGTGCTTACCAGTGTGGTCCTCTGTCTCTCCTCTCCCTGTCTCTCCTCACTTCCTCCTCAGTACTTAGCAGGATGGTTCTCTGCCTTTCTCCTCTCTCTCTCTCTCTCTCTCTCTCCTCACTTCCTCTTCTGTCTCTCTCGTCTCCTTCTTCCTTATCACTTCCTCCTTAGTTTTACCAGAGTAGTCTTCTGTCTCTCTTTGGCTCTCTCCTATATTTCTTTCTCAGTACTTACTCTTCAGTACTTACCAGAGTAGTCTTCTGTCTCTCTCCTCTCTTTCTTCCTTATCACTTCCTCCTCAGTGCTTACCAACGTGGACCCCTGTATCTCTGTCTCTCTCAGTCTGTCTGTCAGCTTATGTTAATTTCTGAACTCTAACAGAAGCTCCATCCAGGTATGACCACCTGAAGGACCGAAGATATCATGTACTTCATGGCTACTCTTCAAAAGCCCTTTCCATTTTATGCCAGTGAAAATTTATAATAATAATCTTTAAAACCCTAACCCTAACTCAGAGAATTCCAAAATATCCCTTTCACATGAAACAGTTTCACCATTGCTTCCTCTTGTTCATTTAGTTTCAGTGGTTCCTGGATTTCCCAAAATAACTTTTATTTTCATAATTGGATTTGCAGCAGACTGGTGAAAATGGTTCGGTGCACATTTGATTAAAGAGACAGCAGTACGTAGAGAGGGGGACTCCTCAGCGTCCTCCGCTGGGACTGCCGGCTGCCGCGGAGACCTAACAGCTAGATAAGAACTTATAAAGGGAAACATTGCGGCAGCTCCAGTTACTTCAGACTTCTCTGCGCATCAGTGAATCTTATCTGGCTTCATTTAAAAGGAGAGGAGACAGCCAAACACTTGGTCACGGAACAGGATGCTTGGAAGCCACGACGAATATATTACCGGATTCAGATGCCTTTGCCATGAATTTGTTATCATGCATATTCTTTGGACAGTAAATAAGAGCACTCTCTGTGCCAGTGAGTTCAGGGATATGTAAATACATCCATGTGCATAAAGCCCTTTCCATTTCAACCACCAGATTGCCTTCTCCTCCTTTCTATATCATTGCGTGCACAGCTAAGAATCCATGTTGATGCCATGTGCTTTAAAGTGTGCATAAAATCCAATTACGATAGGTATGCCCAGTGGATTTAGAATTATGCCAAACGTGGACACTATGGGGCAGCAGGAATGGTCATGCTGAGTCTATTCAGTCATCGGATTCATTGGAGTATTAGAAACAGTGCAAAATCCAGGAGTTTAAATAGACTTAAATAGACTAGAGTGTGCATACTTTAAAAACATGTTTAGACGCCGGAGTTTAATCTCTTAAACTCTATTTATGCTTGACACTTTTACAGACGTTTTAATTCTATAACATCCTTTATTCATGGCTTATGTAGAGATTTATTTATTTATGAACATACACCATAAATACTTTAATCTGAAGCGATGTTAGGGATGTTCAAAGAAAATATTACATTTTTTCCAGTGGAGGGAACAAACGAAATCATGGCACATACCTGAAATATTGAGCATAATATTTCTACCTCAAGAAACATTAGAGTAGAGAGGGTATGATGCAACTGCCTGGCAAGACCACAGACAGTGGAAAATATTTATTTACAGCAATCCTTAATATTCAACACAGCTTTTGTGTGTGCGTCTGATGGTCTTTTTTCATAAATGAAAACATATCTCATATACAGCAGCATCGCATACGACTAAACACTTCAACAATTTGTCCTTCCTACATGTTTCAGTAGGGGTCACTGTTTCTAAAACTATTTCAGTGTGTTACAGACAGGATCCTAAAATGCACTGATAGCCTTTATCGGGTTTGAAAGCATTTTTGTGTAAAATATAGTGTTTTGCCAGTCTGATTTTACTATGAATAATTCCACACTTGAAAGCCATAGTCAAAACGGTTTCACTCGCGGCTGCTCACTCAGGCAGGAAAAGATGGCCCCGAGTAAAATTGTTGTAAATAGAGCCTTCCGGAGCTGAGCAGCCCCGTCTGGAAATGGACTAATTCTAGGGGAATTGCATGGGGGAAAAGGAAAGTGAGAAAATGGCTGTAAAAATCCCAAAGCAAACAACCACACGGCTCTGCCAAATAGACAGGACAGTCCGCTGGCGTCAATCGTGCCCCAGCTCTAAAAATATGTGGCTTCCCTCCCTGTCAGCAGCAGGGATGCCGGTGAGGGGTGGACTGGGCTGAGGCCCGTCACAGCAGAAGGGGGAATGGACGACAGAGAGTGGTGACAGGCCAATGCTCCAAGGGGTCGACGAGGTGGTGCGGGGGCGGAATAGTGTCCAAATCTGCGAAAGAGCAGGAGACATGGCGGGCCTCAGGCACCCTGCCATTAGCTTGCCAGCACTGAGGGATAACATGCAGCTGCTAGCCGTAGCATTCATTACAGCAGTGTGGCTGCTAGCTGTAGCATTCATTACAGCAGTGTGGCTGCTAGCTTTAGCATTCATTACAACAGTGTGACCCCTAGCTGTAGTATTTGTTACAGTAGTGGGGCTACCAACTTCAGTACTCATTACAGCAGGGTAGCCGCTAGCTTTAGCATTCATTACAGAAGAGTAGCTGGTAGCTTTAGCCTTCATTATAACAGGGTAGCTGCTAGCTTTAGCCTTCAGTAGAGTATTGTGAAAAATGCAAGGTGCCCGGTAACAGGACTGCTAACGTTGGCGAACTAACTTAGGCCTACACTTAAGTATTAAAAAGCAATTAAAGACAGAAAGGCTTTTTTTATCTGAGGTGGAAGAGGACACTTGGTATGGTCCTTTGATGCCCAAGGGACAGGTTAAACAATACTGTGTCCAGTCAGCCTTGTCATGTTCTCCAGAATGACCCTGCTGCAAGTGCTAAGGCCTCTTCTGCTCTAGATGTTCAAAGGTCGGCACCCTGCAGTAACACCCGATGAGGCCATTAGCAATGATGAACATGCCTCTCTGTTTACTTTACTGGGCAGTTGATGGATTGTAATTTCATTTTAGATTTGGGAGAAACTTAGGCAGGCATCTGTAGCATCACTCTTTCTCATTATTGGTAGATAAATGCCAACCATGCATTTATCCATTTCCTTTGCCCGCTTATGTAGTATAGGGTCACAAGAACCAATCCAAGGCAGCACCGGGCAGGGGAGCGCCACAGAGGGCATCCCAGTCCACCCTAGAGCACAAACATGTGCACACACACTGGAGAATTCATAGATGCTACTTCACCTAACTATGCATTTTTGGATTGCTTGAGAAAGTACAAGTAGGAAGCCTGCACAGCATGAGGAGAACAAGCAAACTCCCCACAAACAGAGATTTCATTCCCTCCAAAGCTAGAGGCAACAGTGCAACCCACTGAACTGGCGTACACTGAATGTACGCTACCCACTGAACTAAATATTGCCCTTTCATACGTTTTCATTCCCATCCTGCTGTTTCACATTGATTTTTTTCTCTTTTGACTGATTCATCACACCCTCGACACTTGTCTTAAAGGGCCAGCTGCCTGTACCTGTTGACAGGTGTGACAATCAGCCTGAATTAATTAAGAGCTTGATTGGGGGAAAAAAACAGCTTTCAGGAGGGTCCCCAGAAACACATACACTCAACTCCTCACCACCTGTTTTCATACCCCACAGATCGATGTTTTGTAGCAGCATAATGAACTGGGACTACGTGCAATTCGAAATGCACTATTTTTTTTCTTACTAGATTTCTATGTTTAACTGTGGAAAAAAATACATAACAAAACCTCTTAGTATTCTGAAGAACGAACCTGACAGGTGGGCTGTAGCCATTGTGAAATTATGACCAATTTGAATGCTCCGAGAATATGAATAATAATATGCTTATAAGTACATAATAAATAGTTCATGTTTTGGAATACGGTATTGAGAGCCTTGCGATATGGTGTGTGTGTACTGATGGTGTATGTGTGTGCGTACTAATGGTGTATGTGTGTGTGTACTAATGGTGTATGTGTGTGTGTGCTTGAATGCAACATATTGTAAAAGTACAAACCAGGGCACTTTATGGTGTCAGCTATAAAATAAATATGTACACAGGCCAGTATTAAAGCAAAAATAACCACATACAAATGTTTATTCAGAATATCTGTGCTTTTTTCTTGCTGTTAACAAGCTTTTAATTTGGCACCAGCCATTCACTAATCCATAATTTTTTTCGCTGGAAGGCTATGCTGTCTTGTAGAGCCAGCAGTAAATAAACATCAACGCAGTGGGACGGGCATCCTGGATGACCCCCCCGCCCTCCCCAAAAGGGCGGATAGGGGGCGACTCGTGGAGCCAAGCATGGCAGAGGTGCTTTGACTCCTTCAATGCGTCAAAGCCGGTCACATCGCTGCCAGCCATGTGGCATCAGCTTGCGGAGAACTTGCTCCTGCCCGAAGAGGCGGCGCGCGGCTAAATTACCTGGCTAAGTGTGTCCTCAGCACGCTGGCGAACAGCTGTCAGATGTTCCGCGCTGGGAAATTATGCATCTTCAGCTCACCCTGTCTGTCAAAACATGTTTCAGGACGAGGAGGGTTATTATATTATTATGCGAGATTCATAAACATGCTGTTGCAGATTCCTCTGTTTAGCGGCCTAATTACATCCAACAGGATCCTTTGCGGGGTTTCATGAACCCGATAAAAAAGGAAGGAAAAAACCCTCCATGTTTGCTGTTGTTCAATACACTTCATCATACCGACGTAACCTGGCAAATATACACGTATCTCACATGATGCAGAGAGCTGGATTCAGATGTAAATGCAACATGTGAATCCACCTGGGCCCTGATGGGGGGAGGGAGGGGAATGGGGGGGGACAGTGGCAGATGCGACCCTGTGCTAGATGTTTCCTTGTGTGTCGGAGAAATACAGCAGAAGAGCAGTCGCTGTCCCTCTAATGGCAACCTGCTGTCAGCGTCAGGCGTGCCGTTGCTCTGATCTGCTTCAGCGTTGCACCTTCACGCACCCTTCTTCAGTGGGCTCCCGCTTTCACTCTGTGCTTTGCTCTTCTCTGTCCCATGGAAACCAGCATGTTTTCTGCATAATAATTAGCACCACTCGCTCTGTCTTTTTCTTATCTAGAGTCATTAACTTGTTAGGAACATGTTAACGAGGCCTGTAGATCCCTAGATGTAGCTCCTGGGTTCTCTGCCATTTCCCTACGCATTGCACAGTCTGACCCTGGGCCCAATTTGCTTGGACAAAGCTTTCTGAAAAGACAAGCTACTGTCTAGAATGTTTGTAAATAACTCTTCTCACTGTAGAATGATGGATTTCAAAGTGTATGAAAATGGCTTAATAACCCTTCCCACAGGGCTTTTGTATTTTGGCTTACTTTTTGTTGAATAAATAATGACATAGTGAAATCTGTTATATGTTGTCTGTTATCTGAGTCTCAATTTATCTTATTTTAGAAGTGGTGAGAGTCAGATGATTGTTATTTATGCCCTGATGTGTAGAATTGAATGGTGAATTGAAGAAGGGTACTTTCTTCTTGACATCATTGTAAATCTCTCAGCTTTTACTCACAGTTCACTTACAATGGCTCCAGTGGTGGCAATTAGTATAAAAAACCCACCATCTATCTTCAACTGCTTATCAGTAGGGGACTGTGGTGAACTTGGAGTCTATCCCAGGACACACAAGGCGGGGGACACCCTGGACAGGATGCTGGTCCATCACAGGGCACAAGGCGGGGGACACCCTGGATAGGATGCACAGGAAGGACATGCAAACTGCACACACACACAGGGGAGGCCAGATTCAAACCCTCAACACTGCAGGTGTGAGGCAGCAATGGTATTCGCTGACAACTGTGTAGCTGAATATTAACCATAAATTTGAAAACTAAATATATAAACATGCAGTGTTTCACAGCGTTCAGGCCTTTTTGTAGGAATCCTGCTGGACACAACGCAAGCTTTTTCCTGGTGTTGGCACAGAGCTGCAGCGTGTTCCTTAATAATTGACAGGACAGGACGGGAGCACTGAAGGTAGTCTCTAAAGGCTCGCCGCAAACCCTCCTCTTTCATCTTCTCAGGAACGCCAGTCCTCAGCTCCCCCGTCGTATGTTCTGGCAGTTTCTTTGATGGCGTGGCATTGGTCTTCTTTAGCAGCAGTCTAATGAAACACGGATCACTCCCCTGGTAAACAGTGAACACTCCTTGGCCGTCCAATTACCGGGATAGCAGGGGCCTTCACAAGTTCACAAGTTTTTTGTACACAAAGTCAAATTTGGAGCCACGTTCCTCATAAATGAAAGGAAAGCAGATGTATTTTGTTTTGAGTGAGTAATAATGGAATTTAAGTTCAATACATGTCCTCCACATGGGATGCAAAAATACTTGTTTGATGTTAAAGAAATGGAAAAGCCTCTTTGGGCCACGGTCGGTTGGCCACCAGCTTCTCAAACTGTCATTTGTCTCCTACATATGAGTTCTTTATAAGCAACTTTATTTTTTGAAATGCATATTTAAAAACATAGAAGCACTTGAGCTAGGGAGTTCAGAGGAGGGTTATTTACATAAGCCCCCTTTCAGTGTCTGTATAAATGTTTGGGAGGGGTGAGGTCTGCAGGATAACATTTCTGCCACAGAGGGACACAAGATACACCAAAGACCAATGAGACACCAGTAAACAAAACACCCTGGAATGGCCAACTGACTCATACCTCAAATATTCTTCCACCTTCACAATATTCTTGCTAGATCAGGTTCTAACATTAACCCATTAGATACACAGCAACCTCTAACGCGTTCATCAATCAGGAATCGCCCCTTCATAAGCAGTCTAAGATGCTTTATAAGCATCTGAGATGTATTACGATATCATGAGAGTATAAGATGCATCAATAGCATATGTCAAATCATGCAGACTCCAAAAAAAGTCCTCTGTGTCAGGCCCTTTGTACGTTAGATGTAAACATTCAGAGAGACATACTGTAGCTTACAGCGGCATTACAAAGGTCTTATGCACATGTCTTTATTCAAAGTGCTACTGTTCCTAGTTCTATTGGGTAGAGCTTTGACACAGGTGGTGTAAGCTGACAGAAAGCAGGTCGGTATCCCCAGTTGGTAGATAAGCAATCTGGGCCATGTAATGTGCACCCTTCTGCGCCTCCATCGAGGCTCAGGCGGAACGAGAGAGGCGGCACGCACCCCGTGGTTCCCTGACAACCGTGACCGCTAACCTCACTTAGCAACAGCGAAAACGACCCTCTCCAGCAACAGCTTGCGCATCCATGACCGAGGACGACTTGCTTGATTCTCCTCCGAGAGATTTCACAACTGATTTTGACAGAACCGAGGATACATGCTCAGAAGGCATTTCACCCTGATGCAAATTTCTCTCCCAAAAGAACAGCATCTAAGTTCATTGCAGCATCCAAAAGGACGGCACTGAGATGAGCTGGGGTGCCAGTTGTGATAGATCTCACTCTGCTGTGGCTGTGGGTGGAAGTGGACGTCGACAGTCTGAAGAACGCAGAGAGACGTGATGAAGTGCCGGGTGACAAGCTGCCAGAAGACCCTTTGCTTTCCCTGTATTGATTCCTCAGAAATAAACAGCGATGGTATGGAAGGAATGAAACATTCATTAAAGGGCGAGTAATAGGCATGACATCAAAGAGGAGAGAGACTGGTAAGACAGAAATAATTATTGTCACAGAACTGCCCCCTGGCCCCCCAAGTGCTCCTTTGACAATGACACCATTCCATCTTAATTTGATTGGGACTGATGATTCTGTCCAACCACCTGATCATCTCTTGCCTGAACACAATACTGATCATTTGAAAAGATGGAGCGATGTAAAGCCCCAGGAGCCAGCAAGAAATGTAGTATTATTTCATTTGCATCGTTATTTGCACATTTTGATTCAAAGGATTTCTAAGTTTGTTTAAACCAGAAACTGGCTCCATGTTATTAAATTAATAGTAAACTGGTTTAATAGCAATATGGCAGGATATTTCATTTCTGTTGATTTCTGATGATTTTTTTTTCTTTTCCATCTTTCTGCAAGATATGTTGAGATCGCAATATTTAAAAACAATCATGCTGCTACAAAGACTTTAATGGTTATACGGTTAAAATGTAGCATTTAATTAAGAATTCTAGATGATATATGGTTATATTTAGACTTTGCAGACCTAATGGCATATAAACCATAATCAATGGACAATCTATCATTCAGGGTATTATATTTGGATTGCTCTTAAAAAAATCCCTTACAGACCAGCTGCACAGGTAGGCTAAGATTGCGGAGCTTTCTGACTTCTTTTGGTTGCTTGAACATACTACTGTTTCTGTTAGTGGGTATGAACACTGTTTTCTGAAGTACAGCAACTTTTATTAAATGTTGGGATGGGGGAGGACTGGGGCAGTTGCTGACAGGCAGGAGCTGGAACCGGCTTCGAGGGGCCAGCCGTCATATTGACAAGAACAGGCCATGTCAAGCAGTGCTGCTACTGCAAATGTGGATGGAGACTGCATTATATATGAACCATGGGTGTGCTCTGCTATACGTGCGCTACATATTGACAGAGGGTATGTGTGATATGTGGACACCACACTGTTGTTCTGCTGTACTGGAGGCAGGGATTCTGCAATAATGTATTCATTTGTATATTTTATTTGCCACGGAGACACTGAATGTCGGCACTGCAGATGGATGCAATACGAACGGCACTCAGAAGTAGTGCACTCCTATTTATTAATAAAGCTGGCAATTAGCTTTTAAAGCTCTTAAGAATGAAACAAGCAGTGCAAAAACAATCCATCCATCTAGTGTAGTGGGCTCTGATCCATGATACAACAGAATGCGGCACGGTATTCAGAGAGATGTGCTAGCCAGTTGCGCAGGCTCAGAAAGAGCAGCCCGGGAGCAGCTGCCTGTGGGGTTGTGGGACTGGAAAGACAAGGTTTTCAGTGACGCAGGCAAGTGCGAAACCTCTGCTGCGCGTGTCACAAGCCTCAGTCCTCACAAGGAACAAAACCACCCTCTCTGTAATCATGGCGACACTGCCACCTTATAGATATGTCCACGTCTCAGAGACAACAAGGAAACTGCTCCAGACTTGCATTCACTGGAAGGGAGGTTCTCTTAGCAGGAAGTGTTATATACAACCTTAAGTGATACGTCCGGGATTCAAGTGATACAACACGTTGAAAAGTTACCATTTGGGAAGTACAGATAGTTTTCTGAAGAGTGGGAAATTATAGCGTGAGATAACTAACACAAACTTTTTCACGGGGTAGATGAACAAGGAATTCTACATACAGTATAAAATAAAAATCGTGCAACTCCTGCCTGACTCACAAAGCTCAAAGATAGCTCAAGAGAAGTTGTGATAAGATTTAATAATTTTATTACTGATGGTTTGAACCTAGATAACTTGGGCTTGTCCATCTGAGAACCCAGGATGATGGAACCTAAAGGAAGAGCAGTGGTTCAGCTATGTCAAGCTGCATAGACACTGCGGTGTTTCTGACCTTCAGAAGGTGGTCAGTGAGGAATGATAGAAGTGAAGAATAAAAATGAGAACCATAAAGAGTTAAATATTTATCATGTTAACAAAAGAATGAATTCACCCAATGGTTTAGGATACATGACTAATACGCTTTCATGCCAGATGACCCTTGCAGATTGGAAGCTTAAAAAATGTGCTCTGATAACCTATGAATCTGTTAATGCTGATTATATAGGTGCTGGTTCAGTTCCAGCCACCAGGAGGTGCTGCTCCATGTTGGTGGTTCACTGTCACTTTTCCTTTATCTCATCATTAAAAGGGATAATCATCATCATATTAAAACAAGAAAAAAAGTAAGTTAGATTGAACAGTGATCGGTATAAAACAGAGGAATTTGAAAAGTAAATGAAAGTATAACTCCTTCGTCTGAGCTCCATAAATTCCTGCAACGAATGGACACATTAAAATATATAAAGCATGACAGAGATTACAGCAGACCACCTCTAAACAGGCCAGACCAGTGAACCAAGGGAGTAAAATCGCAAAGAATATCTCAAATTCCCATAAAGTGACATTAAATTCCAATAAATTTGATTTGGCCGCATTTCAACCATGACCCTAATAAACCAATAGAACAGACTAATTGCGGCATTTTAAAACTTAATCAGAAGAAAAAAATGGCTGTCAAGCTTTAACAAAGGTCCAATTAATATGTGACCAAGAGTCTCAAACTCAACAGCTCCGGGATAAAGTGAACGCAAGGGTGAACTTCAGCCCTTTCTCTCAATTACAGTCTTAATTTTGACGTTTTACCTTTTTAAATGATAAAGTGCCTTTCTTAGGAAAAAAATGTAGGTATGCACAGTACAGAAGCAATAATTGAGAAAATTAAGCCAGAGAAATGGGCTGGAATGGAAACCAGGAATCACATAGTCATGTGATGCACATCAGCTGTAAGGCATAAAGGCTAATAATATCTGTGCTTAAACATCAGAGACTATTAGCTATTCATTGCTATTCACTTACAAATGACTCCAGATGCATAATAATTATCAGCATTTTTCACAGCTCAGGCAATTTGCAAAAACAAACAGCTAAATCTTTACATTATACTTTCCCCAGAAGTGTTAATTCAGTGCAGATTGGCGAGGCCGCTCTGAGAAGAACGGGGTGTGAGAACACACTCCTGCTGTTGTTCGGCAGGAGCCGGTCCATCACTAGGCCCACACAGATACATTCAGAGACATCAGTCCACCTTAATAACCACATTTGGATTTCAAAAGGAAGCAGTAGGAAACTCACGTAAACAGAGGGAATAGTTCATCCAAAATCCTTACATTCACCAAGCCAAACTGGGAATCAAACCAACAATCACATTGCCACTGTCTGAGTCTCCACATCACCCCAGTACATATTTTATGCTTTGAAGTTTTTAGACATATACCCAGGGTGCCTGGCACATGATTTTATTCCCTTGGAATGAGTATAACTTTACAAAGTAAGAAACGGATGTAGGAAGATGGTTTATGGAGGGTTGCCAGCATTGGATGTAAGTGTGTTTCTTGCTCTAGTCTTAATCGATTTAACTAATTATTTGGATATTGACTTCAGCTGGAGAGTCGGCTATAAAACAGCTTTGTAAGACTGTGTCCCTTGAGAACTGAGGTGGCCTGGGTCAGCTTCAGAAAGCTGTGAAGCTGACTGGATGTGGGATTGAGAATCCTCACCTCCGCTTCAGTAGCGAATACGCTCCTTGTATCTGACTGCATTAGAACATCCTGGGAATCATTATCATTTGCCACGAATGAAGGAGCAACAAAATCGGTACCACATACACATGATAAATGGCAAATATTACCAACAGAAGCAAAATAATGTATATCATACGATGCAACACAAACGGATGCTGCCATGTTTAATTAATGCTAGAAAATTGTCTCGGAGCGTGCCTCGGGCTTTTGTTAATTTGTGGGCTCCTTAGTCCCTCGGCTGGGTGTTACCGCAGGCCTTGCTTTAATGTACATCGATTCACGTCACTGCATAGGCCGTTAATTGACGAGGGCATCGAGACGGAGCAGTAACACATGAAATATAAATAAAATAGCATATGAAAGCTAATGACGCTGGGCGTTGGACAATAACAGCAATATAAAATTGGCCTTGCTAATTCCTGGCATCTATGGGCAGCATGGTGGCTCAGTGGGCAGCACTCTAGCCTTACGTATGCTGGTGGTGGTTTGATCCCCTCACTTGGCTTTGGGCTGTGTGACGTTAGCATGTTCTCTCCATGTTTGTGTGGGTTTCCTCCCACAGTCCAAAAACATGTGGTTCAGCAAATTGGTGTCACTAAATTGCCCATAATGTTCGCAAGTCTGTGCCCAGAGATGGAGCGGCATCCCGTCTGGGGCCTCTCATGCCCTGTGCTTCCTGGGATGGGCTCCAGGCTCACCATGACCCAGTACTGGATAAGTGGTTATGGGAGATGAATGGATGGATAATTTCTGGGTGGACAGCAGCATTAGCAGCGGGGCATGTTTTATGTGTGCCTCATTTTTTGTTTGTGCAGCTCTTCTACCTCACCAGCTTGGCCTGACTGAGTGCTACTGGGTTTGTCGGTGGGCGAAGGAGTCAAACAAGATTGGTAGAGGCAGCATTAAGCTCAGAGGTCTCCTGGGAAATTAAAGCCTGTGCTGCTCTGCTTTCTCCCTCCATGGGGATGCGCTATTGCCATGGCCGAACCCCCAAATTACACTCTGAATTCTCATCTTGCAAACATGGAAGTCAACTTAAAGAACGTTGAGTT
The DNA here is from genome assembly GCA_026784285.1 of Stomatorhinus walkeri. Lineage (NCBI taxonomy): Eukaryota > Metazoa > Chordata > Actinopteri > Osteoglossiformes > Mormyridae > Stomatorhinus > Stomatorhinus walkeri. The sequence continues at coordinate 12,496,650 of JAODUD010000036.1, forward strand.
AGTGTTAACTCTGATGAGGGTGAAGAGGAGCTAGCCTTAGTCTTGATGATTGACTGGCAGCAGTAAGGATATCGCCTTAGCCTTTATGACAGCTTGCCAAGAGTCAGCAGCTAGCGTCAGTGCTGACGACAGACTGACAGCCATGAGGATCTGGACTTAATGCCAACAACAGACCGATGGCAGTGAGTAGCTTGCCTTAGTCCAGACAACAGACTGTTAGTGCTGAGGAGCTAGCCTTAGCTGTGATGACAGAATAACAGTGAGGACCAAGCTTTAGTCCTGATGAAAAACTGTAATTGAGGACCTAGCCTTATTCCTGACAACAGACAAGACGAAAGCTATCTTAAGTCCTGATGTCAGACTGAAGGTAAAGAGCTATCCTTAGTCCTGATGACAGAATGAAGGTAAAGAGCTATCCTTAGTCCTGATGAAAGACTGAAGGTAAAGAGTTTTCCTTAGTCCTGATGACAGAATGAAGGTAAAGAGCAATCCTTAGTCCTGATGACAGACTGAAGGTAATGAGCTAT
>JAODUD010000036.1:12497430-12509134 GCA_026784285.1 Stomatorhinus walkeri
GTCCTGATGACAGACCAAAGGTAAATAATTATCCTTAGTCCTGATGACAGACTGATAGTAGAGAGCTTTCCTTCATCTTTATGACCTACTGAAGGTAAAGAGCCATCCTTAGTCCTGATGACAGACTGATAGTAGAGAGCTTTCCTTCGTCTCGATGACCTACTGAAGATAAAGAGCTATCCTTAGTCCTGATGACAGACTGAAGGTAAAGAGCTATTCTTAGTCTTGATGACAGACTGATAGTGAAGAGCTTTCCTTCATCCTGATGACATACTGAAGGTAAAGAGCTATCTTTAGTCCTGATGACAGACTGAAGGTAAAGAGCTTTCCTTAGTCCTGATGACAGACTGATGGTGAAGAGTCAGTAACAATCCTGGTGACGGACTGATGGTGAAGAGCTTTCCTTAGTCCTGATGACAGACTGACAGTGAATCGGTATCCTTAGTCCTGATGACAAACTTATAGTGAGTCCTGATGACAGACTGATGGTGAAGAGTCAGTCACAGTCCTGGTGACAGACTGATGGTTAAGAGCAATCCTTAGTCCTGATGTCAGAATGAAGGTAAAGAGCTATCTTTAGTCCTGATGACAGACTGAAGGTAATGAACGATCCTTAGTCCTGATGACAGACTGACGGTAAAGAGCTACCCTTAGTCCTGATGACAGACCAAAGGTAAAGAATTATCCTTAGTCCTGATGACAGACTGAAGGTAATGAGCTATCCTTAGTCCTGATGACAGACTGATAGTAGAGAGCTTTCCTTCGAAACGATGACCTACTGAAGGTAAAGAGCTATCCTTAGTCCTGATGACAGACTGACAGTGAAGAGCTATCCTTAGTCCTGATGACAGACTGAAGGTAAAGAGCTATCCTTAGTCCTGATGACAGACTGATAGTGAAGAGCTATCCTTAGTCCTGATGACAGACTGAAGGTAAAGAGCTATCCTTTGTCCTGATGACAGACTAAAGGTAATGAGCTTTCCTTAGTCCTGATGACAGACTGATAGTCACAAGCTGCACTCAGTGACACGATTGAAGATCTGATGATAGAGGGATAGCACTGGCAGTGACAGATTAGTCTTAGCCTAGATGACAAACTACCAAAGACCAGTAACTTGCCATAACTGTTATGTTTGATCTGCTCCAAGCTTCAGAAAGTCATTCAGGGACATGGGACCAGTCACCTCAAATTGTAACCATCTGAATGCTGCTAACTGCACTGCTAACCCTATTGCTATCATTCCGACGTCTGATTCTGTACTCAGCCATTGAGCTTTCAGTCACACCTCACGGCTTTAATAATGATGCATGAAATCTGGATACATGTTACAGCGAATTATGATTCATATCCTCCTGGTACTGGATTTCACTTCATTTCATCATCCGTTCTTCTGATTTACATTTATTCTGACCTATTTTGTAACAGAGATTACCACGTCCTTCATTGTTTAAATGCTTAGCAAGATAAACATGTGTATCAGTCACAGGTTAGAGATTTGTATATATTTTTTTCAGGAAAAGAAACCAATATAAGTTGAAAGAGTGTCTTTCTGTACAAATTTAGCTGCTGCCTAATTAGGGCAGCAGGTATTTTAAATAATTACTCAGCTAGAGTTTTTTTTGAGGTTTGTTGATGCTGACAGCATTCATGTATAAATTATTCAGATTTTTTATGGGATAAGTTGTGAATTTGTTGAGAGACGGTATTACATACTGTCACATTTAATGAAACCCCCGAAACTATTTATCTTCTTAAAAAAACAGTAATTGGCTGCTTTGTATGTAACTTTTTTGCAAGGACTCTGTTGACTGGGGTACATTTTGTTTTTTAAGCCAGTAGATGATCCTGTGACAGCAGCCCTGGGCTCGGTTTCTGGAGGTGTTGACAGCTTGGTCTAGGGGTCAAAGACGAGGGCCACTCAGGGGGTGACGGGTTTCATTGATCAGCCAGTGACACGGGCCCCCACCACCTTTCAGATAATGAGGCTCTCATGCCATTCCATAGTCCTAGAGTGCTCTCAGAATGGTAAATGGTAACCATTCAAAGTGCACTCTGTGTGTAAACGATGCATTGGTGTGATTGTGTGTGTGATTCACCCCCGCATGCAGTCCATTAGAGGCATATATTTATAAACTGATATTTATAAATCCTCCATTAATCAAGCAGATTTTATGTTGGGTAACTCTTATAACAGAGATAATGTTAAAAAAGAAATAAAGTAGTATAGTACAGTGAAATATTACAGCTGGCTTCTTACAACTGCTATTTTTACTGTGTTTCACAACTGATAGTATTATTTAAAGTGACTTACAGCTCTCTGCTTTATAGAGCTGGAACTTTAAATACTCAACACCAAGACAAGAACCCATCTAGAGGACTTACATTAACATCCCTCTCTGCTATGCTACAGACTGTCCTGGCATTGACTGTTGAGAGTTTAAAGACCCTCTTTAGGACAGAGAAGGAGGTATAGGAGTGCTATTTAACCAACCATGTAATTCTGAGGTCCTGACAGAGTTATTGAGAGACTGCAGGCAGGCAGCTGCTGGTTTTCCCCTGGTGACCTGTGTATTGGTCAAACCCTTGACCGTAACCTCACTTAAACAGATCCTAATTGAACTTCATTTACACCACCTTCCAAAAGTAAATGAAGTAGAAAAATAAGCCTGTTTATGTTTGAGCATTTACTGTATGAGTGTTTACCTACACTGGTCTTGTTCTTTATTGCTTTCTTTGACGATCACGATCCGGCATACGTAGAGGAGCTCGGATCAATTGGCCGACCAGATTTAAAAAATTTAAACTTCAAATTTAAATTTTTTAAAAATTTAGTTTCCATTTTTCTTCAGAGGTGATCAGAATGAGCAAAAGTCAGGGGTCACAGAAATAGGTGTGGCTTGAAACCTTACGGTTTATTTTTGGAAATGAACCAATCCCTCCCCTAAACTCCCAGTGTTCTGAGACATTGGGAAAATTGGGAACCCCTGGACTGAGGGATGCATGTGAATTATAATCTTAATTGTATAGGACTTTAGAACTGAAAGTGATTAGAGACTGCATATATGGGTATAATAATCATTCAACGGCAATGAATGAAAAGAGGATTTGGGTGCAACAAGTTTCTTTAGCTACATCACTCCTGCTTCATGTCATCTCAGTTTGAAGGACACTGTGATGCTGTCGGCTTCCAAAGTCCTAATTAATTAGGGCCGATCTGTCTTTTCCTCTGCAGGTGCCCCATTTCAGAATTTGACAAATTCAATTAACCTCATAATGCATCAAAACAAGACAAACGTTTTATTTCTCTAAGCTCCGGAAGCCATCTGGCGAGCCGTTACGGAAACAAGTCCAGCGGCTGTGCGAAATAGCAGCTGACGCCTGGTGTTATGGCTGAACACAACAGGGCTGGCAGTGAGGCCTTCCCCTAATGGAAGCTAATTCAGCCCTTTCAGCGGTTGCTTCGCCACAAGAGCAAACAGCTCACGAGTGAGAGAAGCGATCTGGGAGAAGCGGGAAAGATCTAGAAACCTGTAATCAATCATCCCATTTGTGCAAAGGTGTTGGACGTGAAACCTTTTACCTCCTCAGTAGTGGCCAGGCTAATGGCTTCCACACCTGTCAAGCCATTTGATCTGGTTCATTATGCACGTTAGCAGACAAACCTCAAGTCACATGTCTGATGGCTCTGACTGCTGCCTTATTGAAATCTGTGTCATGGTGATCGTAACCCTGAAATGCTTTAACCCCTTAATAAACACTACTCCTTTGTACATTCCCCTCTGGGATACTGGTTCCCACAGCACAGCCAATAAGGACAGTAAGGTGCTTTTGTTAGGTAATGCGCTTGAATGATAAAATTTTGTTAGGGTACCAGGCATGATCTCATCCACACAACCTGTTATGTCGACTTTTACACTTTCCTTGGCCAACTCATCCCACTCGTCTGTGTAAATTAAAACACGTTTCTCCTTCCTTTGCAACAAACAAACCATAATCCCATGATTCCACATTTAACTTTTTTGAGAGAACTGCCTAAACTTGATGTGTAACATTGAGACTCTCGTTTATAATTTAGATATTATCTGCTTTCCTAACAGAGCACCACAGCCCAGGTCTGCTGGGGGTGGAGGACAACCAGCCGAGGCACGGAAGATCCAACAGCAGTTCCCACGAGATTAATTACGGCATGCCACCGGATAGCCCATCCTGGGGTACAGTGATAGCGCCGAGCTGCCCCTTCCCACCCCTGTGATTAACGAGCACCTGCACAGGACCAGGGACTCGTTAGGGGCACAGGGAGATCCCTGGGGTGAAGTACATTTTTGTTGGTGTAAGTAAGAGAGGGGACGCTGAGACGCCTGACACATTTCCTGCTGCAACAGGGCCTTCTGGGATAAATACTGATGCCTATTTATTATCGTACAATACCCAGCAAATAGCCTCAAAACACACACACACACATATATACAGTATATGTCTGTAAGGGATACATTGTGTTTGTATATACTATATATATAAAACCGAACAACAGTCAGCACAAAGACAATGTAAAACCTGCAGTTTCCCATAATCCTGAGCTGTAAACTTCCAAGACACTAAGCTGTGGGAGGATTGCTTATCAGACAGGCAACTCCAGGATACCTCTGTTCCGTGAAGACTGCGTCTGAATCCTGCACCCAAGGAAGGCTGTTATCCACAGGCAGCTTTAGCAAGCTGATGGGTCAACCTGCATTAATCCAGTCCTGTCCCCTTTACTTCAGGCTTGTGTGGGAATTCAGCCGCTTTCAGGCCATCAGCCGCATTCTGCCATGTACTGCCTCTAACATCACTGGCCGATGAACATACACTAGTGCATTTGAAAATTGTAACAGTATCCTCCCATCATCTTTTTCTGACATTATGGCAATAAGGAACCAGCAGCTAATCTTTTAAATGAGGGGGAACATAAGAACCAACTAAGATACCCAGTCAATATTATACACTGGACAATTTCTTATGTGTGTTGAGCACTTAATTTTGTTCTGGAGCTAAGGTGAAACCTATGTAACTGTTGATTTAAAAATTAATGTTTTCAGTTATTTCATAACTTTTTTTTAGGGAAAACTTCATTGCATTAGTTAACTGCTGAGAAGCATACTTCAGACCTAATTTGGTCATGTAATTTTGTATTTTATTAATGATTAAAATTCATAAGGGATTTTTGATCAATAGCATGTGAAGTAATACCAGAGGCTAAATTAAACTTTGATCAGCCAGTGAAATGATATCAGCAAAACAAAGAACAAAGTGGAAATGGAAAAGTTAAAATGGAAAAGATTGCATGATCGTGCAGTCATTCGGCCCAGTAATTTGTTATTTCAAAGGAGAATAACTTTTCAGTATCATGTCATTGAAAATGATATAAAGACACATGTATGGCAGTCTCCACAAACTCCACAGAATTCCTGCAAGGATGCTATCAGAATGAAAATCACCCGCAGAAGAGCCAGGTCAGGCAAGGCTGGCGTTGAGTGGCTGTTTTCTGTGTCCCTCAAGCATTTCTGAGATGTACTGAAGATCCTGGAATGTAAACAAGATGCTGGACTTTCAGGGCAGAAGCACAATTATGTGCCCTGTGTGCCCCGAATGAAAAAACACTGCTCTGGTTCACAGTAGCTTGAATAAATAAAAAATGAAAATAAGCATTTACACGACATTTACAGGAATTAGATAAGACGTATCTGGCAAATACCACACAAAAGAACAGTAAACCACAGGTAAACCACTTCAGACTCAACAATGGATCGTTTAGAGCAATAGGGAGCAATAATTCAGGAAGTCAGGAGGCACTTTTATGCTAAAAAAAACCTCTGTTCTCGCAGGGTCTATAGCTGTCAGAATGCTTCTGGCTCTGTCACATAAATGTCAAAAAAACAGACAGGTCTTTTAAGCTAAGTTATGGTGGGAGTTCTCTCTCACAGACTAATTGGTACTTTAGTTTTGCGAGTGGTCGTGACAAAGGTTTCCACATGTTAAGGGGCAGACGAGTAAAAGTTTTGATTTGCACACGTTAAGGAGGTTCAAGACGGCGACATCTGGTTTGACAGCTGGGTGACTGACAGCCGTGCCCGTGTGAATCACCAGCTGAACAGAGCTTATGATGGAGGGAAACTCAAGAAGGTCAAAAACATTGCTAAGGTGCATTGTTCTTCATAGGGATTTGGAGAGTCAAATTTGCCATGTCCAGGTGGAGTCCTTCCTTTTGAAGGTTGGCTTTGATTTAACTGAAAACAGGAATTATTTACTGTCACACAATCTTGTACTGGAAGGATTCATAGCTTCCACTTCATATTCTGAAGTGGGTTCTTGTTCAAGATTAAAGTTCAAAAAAAGATTTTATCACAGCCCTAAACCTAACCCTCTCACCCTGCCTACTTGCTAAACCAAACCCTGCCTAACCTACAAGCCCCACCTGCAAAGTGAGAGAGGGAGTAATTACAGGGAGACCTCCAGTTAGGCACCTGTTAAAAGCGCCTTCGAGCACAGAAGCCAGTTTAACTGTGCCGACAGTCATTACTGTTGATGGCCTGGCATTGATATCAAGCTAGAAAATTGCCAGGGACACGTTGGGCTTGAGGGATTCGCTAATGTGGTATTGCTCGTGGCAGTTCTATGTGTTTATTTTATAGGTAAGCTATAAGTGGATATTACATTTAAAGATTATATAACAAACAGAGAAGTAGTATGGGTGGTATAAAATATGGGATATTAGATTTTGCAAATGACAAAATTAATTTTACTTTTGCATTGGTGATAGGAGTTATTTGCTCTTTGTACTAAGAAGAAAAAAAATGATTCAACCATTCAATCACTGAATCCTCTGAAGAGGATTTCTGCGTCATTATTGGGCACGTGTTTCTCTTTGTCCACATGTCAGTGGCGCTAAAGCGTAATGTGGACAACGTGGTCCTGTTATTGTCACTCTTATTATGCTGATGCACTATTAGTCACTGCAGCCTTGACCATGGAGTGAGTTTAAGAGAAAATACACAGAAATGACAGAAAGCACCCGAGAAGTTGTTAAATATAAATGCTTTGAGAAAAGCAGGGCAAGCTGATAGCTATGAATATTTATATAACGTTCATGCACATATGAATATTAATTATATGTTTTACATCCATATTTGTATTAAACACTTGCGTGACAGACGTGTCGTTTCGTTGTGATGTACATGAAATCAAATAAATCTTAGACGTCAAACCAGTGGTTCACATGCATATCAGTGATGTTTGGCTCTGTGGTAAAAAGAAATGAACTTATTTAATAACCAGCCTCAAGTACAGAAATGTAAAGTATCGGTTCTGACAGATATGTACACCTATTCTAATAAACCTGAACTAGACAAATAGGAACTGCAAGACGATTTGTTTCAATTTATGGTTTCAGCAATGATTTGATTCTAAATGATAAACAAGCCAACATTGCGTCCTGTATGAAGGGAATGTGGGGCAGGCCAAGTAAAATTTCTCATCAAGGTTAAGGTAAAAATAAAATACATACTGACATACAATTCAAATCTTACACTGAATCTTAACTTTGAGAGTTTCATGCTTATAAATTTTAAAGAATTATGCCAAAACCCCAAACTGCTCACTAATACATATAAAATGAGTTATTAAAGATTTCAATGCCTGTCTGTCAGATTTCTCACTTTATCTGAGAGATATATTTAACACCAGTGCAACACATGATTTGCTCACACTGATAGGGTTGCAACTCACACCAACTAAACTGTGAATATATGTTTTTTAGGCTTTTGAATTATCATAAGCAACACATATGTGTTTACACAACACGTATCACAGCCATTGGGTTGCACGGCAGCTCATTGGGTAACTGTTGTCTCACACCTCCATGGATGGGGGTTCAAATCCTGCCTCCTATGTCTGTGCGTGAGGAATTTGCATGTTCTCCATGTGTCACTTAGGAAGAGTGCTCCCTCTGAATTGCCTGTAGTGTGTGTATGTGAATCAAGATGGGCTGGGATCCTGTTCAGGTTATACCCCTGCATTATGCCCTATGCTGCCTCAGGTAGGCTCCGGGATAAGTGGTGGGAAGCTGCATCGGTGTTATAACCATGGAGTCTATTAAAAACGAAAACCAGAATAACTACGAAAAGATTCTTGGAATATAGTGGCTGTGTGGCCAGAGAGATCCAGCACCGCTAGTATGGTTCAGACCCTCGGCTGTCTTTGTGGGTTGACTTTTCCTGCTTGTCTAGGTGTCCCTGGCAATCTGTAAAAAAAAAATCTGTAAGCAAAAATTTGGAATAGTCAATGTGACCTAAATGCTCCAGTGAAATAAAGCTTTATAACTGCTGTAAAAGTTTCCTTAGATAAAACCTCTACTATACAACTGCATAGATGAGTAAATATCTGTATGTATCTAATGCTGTGTAGTATGTTTAAATATCAAAAACTTTTAAATCATTATTGGACATATGGGTTAATTACAGCACACTGAGCGAAGTAGTGCAGTTCCATGTCCTTGAGCCATTGATCGCACCTCTCCGATTACTGAAGTGTCTCCTTGGGACAGTCCCAGAGAGAGCAGAGTCAAGGCTGCTGTAATTTAATGACTGAGCTGTGTACTATGGCCGTGGTATCAGCTCCTGGTGGGTGGATGGCATCTCCTTTACCATGATTAAGATGTGGTGATACATCTAAATTCTCAAATGCTGAAAGGACCTTCAGCTGGGAGGCAGTGTCCTTAAGCCTAACCTTGAGCCCCAACGCCTTGACGCTTCTTCCCTGTGATGCCATCTTTGGAAACGGGGCCCAGGCAGAAGCGCTAGTGCTAGCCAATAGTTTTCAGCCAAGCAGGCTGCGTCGTGTCTAGCCCTCACTGTACTTCCTCGATGAAATGCCTGCTGACAGTCTGACCGTTTTGAACTTGCCAATGCCTCAGAGGCAAGATTCTGGCCTTGACATAACAGTGGTGAAATGGTAGGAAGGCGGCTGGGGGTGAACCCTAAGTGAAGGTAAAGCAGAGGTGGCAGAGCTGAGGAGATCCCATCAACCTGCAGAGCACATTCTTAGTTGTCACGAAGCCCTTTTGCTCTGAGCGATGATGGGGTTGGCTTGGGCTATGGGCTTCTTGTTTGGTCTAACATCTGTGCTCGCTGGCGGTGCTACCCGCCCTGCTTCCTGTCAGCTCTGATGATGACCGAACATCAGTGTGGCAAACATGGTTGTTAAAAATAGAAAGCACTCGGATTTCCTTTCAGGTCAACATTTGCCTTTGCTAGTGATATCTTAATGAGAAAGACTAAAGACAAGCATTGCCTATTTTACTGTGATTTGATTTGACTGTTGCGATTACCTCAGTCAGCTACACCCAGACACAGAAACTTTAAGTTGGTACTCTGATTTTTTTTAAACCCCCTTTGATCTTTCTGGAAAGAATCCATCTCAGCCAGTGAATCAAACTGTATTGAGCTAAATTTATTCTATCCTTGGGTACAAGTTATGATATCTGGTTCTGATTCAAGTTGGTTCACCTCATTTCTCTGTACCTTGAGACAAAAATTTGTTTTTGCCCCATTTCTTCATTCTGTTAAAACAAATACCTTATTAGCAGGACAATATTTCTGTTCTATATGCCTGTATCTTATTTTCTGTTTTTTCCTTTCCATCTATGAGGATATGCCTTATTATAAAAGACATCATTTTGGTTTTTCCTTAAAAATTTTCCTAGTCAGATATGAAGTATTCTTGAAGGTCCGATTACTGAAACCTTATCCTTAAAGCTTAAAAGCTGAAAGGCAACTGTCTGCTTACGAGACCCCAGAAAAAGATCATTCACTTCCACTATCATCAAGTCTGATGTAAAAATGTCCCTCTTTGTTAGTAAATCCATCACCTACCATTTATTTGATACATTTTGAATAAAAAATCCCCTACTGCCTAAAGGAATAACTATTATTAACTATTATCCAAGGCCTTATGCCTCAGGGCTTTTTATAAAATGGGTCCCAAAATATATATATTTTTGCCTTTTACATGTGTCTGTATGAGGCTCCAGTGGAGTCAATATGCCCTTTCTGATGTATGAGGAGATCATCAGAAAGAGGTACCTGTAGAATGGAGGAAAGTACACCTATGTTCTGTACTGCTGACATGACTCACACTCAGGATTCCTAAAACCTGGGGATTAGACATAACATGGTGGATGATACACAGGAAAGGAGTTTGAGACTATACAGTATGGTGATGGATGCATGGATGGATGGATGGATGGATTTTATAACAATACTGTATATAATTATACAGTGTATTAAAGCATCTCTATAACAACCCAGTGCCCCCAAAATGGACTTAAGTGCAGAAATCAAAGCAAAAAAGTTTTGAAAAAAGAGCTCTAGAGTTTCCACCAATGGTCTACTGACTAGACTAAGCCCATGTTCTCTGGTTTGACTTTTTCTATGCAAAACAGATCTGATCATCTCTGGAAGACGTCCAAATTCAAATGTTAAGCTCTTAAACAAAGCTTTCCAGTTTTTATTCAAGTGTTAATTCTGCAGACCTGATGGTTTATTCATCGAATGCAAATTGCAATGCCATTTTCATTTCAAAATAAAAGCGAAACAGGAGAGGCATGGCTGGTAGCTGTTTTGCTGAGACTGAAGCCTGTAATAGGCAAGAAATTCTGCTGTGTTTCCCAAACAAGCAATGCGGAGAGTTGCAGTAACATGCAGTGTAAGCGTGCACAGAGATGCTGCTCTGACTGCATCACTTCACCAGGCTCCAGGCAGCAGATGGTTAAGAATCAGTTTCAGGCAGTAGAGGGACCCCAGCGGGGGGAGCGTGTGTCTGATGGCGCACACGAGTAAAACAGCCCATGTGTGAAAAACTGCAGACAAGCGAAACTAAGAAACGAATTAAAATTTATAAATGACGTAGTGTCGTTTTCTGGCACAGGCAGGGAGAGGGGAAGTTCAGTCTATGCGAACGGGGAATGTGGTGTTGGTGTGACAGGGACGACAGATGGTCCCCTCATCTCTGACGGAGCCGGCCTCGCGTGTTTTTCAGAAGCTCACACTTTGGAGTTTTGGCTTGCAAAATCTGTCTATAAAATTGTTCTTTATCAGTCTGATTAACAGGAGTATTTGGAAAAGGCATATTTATTTATCCCTACAGGCGTCTCCCAACCAGTAGGTGAAAGCAAGCCATTTATCGGGGAGGAGTAGAGATCTGAAAATCAATGCAGGCTATTAAAAGAGTTGATCATGTTTGTCAAGCTTTGTAACCACAAATTAAAAGGACACATTATTTCCAGAGCCCCATAGAGACATTCATTTTCACATCCATTCTTTCAATATATAAAATGTACGTTTAATATAAAATAAAGAGGTTTGGGAGACAACAAAATATGCTTGGGTTATTCCAGCCAATACGCCCATCTGGTACATGTCATAATTACTCCAGCAGACACGCCCATCTGGGACATGTCATATTTACCACATCAGACACGCCCATCTGGCACATGTCATATTTACTCCCACAGACACGCCCATCTGGCATAAGTCATGTTTACTACTGCAGACACACCAATCTGGCACATGTCATATTTACCTCAACAGACACACCCATCTGACACATGTCATAAATAGTCCCACAGACACGCCCATCTGGCGCATGTCATATTTACCCCAGCAGACACGC
>JAODUD010000036.1:12510318-12520980 GCA_026784285.1 Stomatorhinus walkeri
GGCACATGTCATATTTACTCCCATAGACACGCCCATCTGGCACATGTCATATTTACTCCCATAGACACGCCCATCTGCCACATGTCATATTTACTCCCATAGACACGCCCATCTGGCACATGTCATATTTACTCCAGCAGACACGCCCATCTGGCACATGTCATATTTACTCCAGCAGACACGCCCATCTGGGACATGTCATATTTACTCCAGCAGACACGCCCATCTGGCACACGTCATATTTACTCCAGCAGAAACACCCATCTGGCACACGTCATATTTACCTCACCCTTGTAGCATGGATAGCATTGAACACGATATACAGGAAGCAGTCATGAAGAATGGAGTTCTCCAAATATTTCAGTATTTTTCCACAGTGCGTTCAAGCAATTATGTAGTTTCCTGACTGCAGGAGCAAACTTTCAGATATAAGCACAAGAATTCAAGCATTACATATACATTTCAAGTAAAGCTGGATGATGAACTGTCTTTAAATATCAGAATACCCATATAGCATTTAGGCTAGGCATGTAGTTCATAAACAGAGATCCAATTCCACTATAGGGGCTTCGTTCGATGGTCTGAGCTGAAACACAATGTTGACGCTTTATTTTGGCCATGTAATCTCGTCTAGACTGCCACACTTCTCATCCCCTATTCCCAACTTTAATAGACTCCTTTTGTCGGTCTCCTCCACCTGTGGAAAAGCAAAATCTCATCCCGACGAAGCCATTAAGAGCGCCACGGGACACAAAAGGGCCAGGAGCAGCAATCCGTGGTGCTAAAAGTAGCCTTTAACTTCCCTGTGACCTGGTAATTCAAGCTTCCGTTCCAGTCCAGCGGCGTCGCTCTGTGGAAGCGAGGACGCCACAGCTGGCTCACTCTAAACATTTTCAGCTCCCGCTGAACTCCTGCCTCATTCATTGCTCTTGCAGATTCTCGCTTGCTCCGTTTAGTACACCTTCAGTTACATACTGGCTTTTCATCCTGTTAGGCTCCTAATTGATTTGAGCTGTACATTGATGTAATGGACTCCACAGTAAAAAGCATATCAGACCGATATTCTTGGGAATAGCTGGCATAAAATATTTAAAAAACGTAAATCAGAATGCCCAGAATTTTCCAATTATAGCTCAGGAAAGGAATTAACTGGCATTAAATTGTCTACAAGTATAAGTAAATTTTTTAGCGAATAACTCTAAGCTAAACCATAACTCAATTCAATTCTAGTTTTTTTTCCACACATAGCACAATGTATGAAAATGCACCCAGATTTAGGTTAGCCTGCTTTTTATCCACTGTCATGTTAGATTGAGGCCATTGTGTGAGAACCTTGCGGTAAGAGGGCCACACTGTTTGACTTCAACTACAGTCAAAGTCAGTCTCCCTCATGCTTGAATGGCCATATAGAGAGCCTTGGAAAAGAAATCTTCCATGGAAAATTGGAAGGCGGTAAGGCATGTCCATGGGTATGAGCGTACAGATCACACATGGAAGCCCGAGGAGGAAGCAACAATTGAATAACCACATGGGTCTGACCTTGGTTTTTGGCTGCCTAAAAATAGCTGATTTTTCATTTCCTACTGCCTTTTTAAATTTATTTGTTTCATGGCCACACTTGGTGGTCCATTATGTACAACATGTTGCTAATATTTCAATTTATAAAAGGGGTTGCAAAGAATTAAGCAGTAATGGATCTGGAAAGGCTAGCACCAATCACGGACACTGGGGCATTTCCACTGCTACACCAGCACAATTATGCTAGCTGTGAGGACAAGGGATGACATTTAAAAGTCACCTGGTCAGTCCAGTGAAACATTCACCCTTTAATTTCACTTTTGATCAAATTAAGGCCTTTTTGTACATCCAGGGGTACAACTCCTGTCACACACAGCTGCATCAACAATCACTGGCTTGAAAATATTTTGTGTCATGCTTACCTCCTACTCATCAAAAAAGTGGCGTTGAAAGTCCAACTGTACTGCAGAAATACAGAAGAAAGAGCAAAAATGACAAACAAGGGTTGATTAAGAGATCAGGTATGCCCTAACTGTACCATAACATTTATTCATGTAATAATAATAACAAACACATTTTTATAAATATTACAACTGTCTAACTGTTCATGAGACCAGAGCTCTCTGCATTCTCCTGTGGCTCATTTATGACCAGGGGAGAATGTTAATGAAACATAATTATATGCACACAGCGCTGCTGGGAAATATGCAGCCCCTTCATCATGTACATTTCACGACAATCTCATTAAAGCTTTATCTAAACCCGAGTGTTCAACCTGAAAACATATAAACAGAAAATTCACTGAAAGAATTCTTAGAACTAAATGGCTGTTTTACTCAGAAAAAAATGCTTCAGCTATTCCAGAGCTACAAGGAGGTGCCGTTCAGGTATCATCTCAACTATTACAGTATATTAAGCTGAGGTCTGGACATTGACTCTGTTCTTAAAAATAAATAACAAACCAAGACATTTTTCTTCTTAACACATTGTTTTTTATGTATTTGCTAGAATATTATAGCATTGTTGCAGTACTCATTTTGGCTATAAAATTTTGGTGTGGTTGTAAACTCACAGTTCAAGTGAGCTCAAGCACATCGAACCAAATCACAACAGGTAAAACTCCCTATACAGACAGGAATCAAGGTACCCAGAACTCCTGGTACAGCCATTCTCCATTTTCAGCTAGTGTCCTACCTTCCCAATCACCCAGCTGGCCCTTTAAATAAATGTAAGAATTCTGGGTGTCATTAATGACTTTACCCAGAGTTGGCAATAAATTGTCATGGCAACGTATTGTCATGACTTCAGCAGGGAATCAGGTGAATGAGGGTTTATTAGAAGGGAGACAAAACAGGAACATCGAAGGACGTCCCAACATTAATGACTGGACTAGGGAAACATACTTTTACTCAGACTTAAATACACTGGACTAATCAACAACAAGAAGAAACAGCTGGTAAACACAGGGATTCCACACGAGGTATCAAGGGGCGTGGCACATGGGAGGATCAGATGAGCAAGGCATAAAAGCAAGGCACTTAAACCACACCCTGGGCCATAACCGCCTCAGGGTTCATGCAATATTTTTTTATTTTATGCACATATCAGTTTTTAAAAATCACACATAATTTTATTAAATAGAAATTTATTATTATTATTATTATTATTATTAATAATAATAATAATAAAGCATATAATTCAAATACTTATGTTAGGTCTCACAATTTCTAAAGGAATGCTATATGCAAACAAATACAAAAGCCTTGTGTAGACCACATATAGGCTGCACATAAGCCACACACAGTCCACATATACACCATGCTGAAAACAATCTCCATCCATCTATCCACTTTCAGTAAATGCTGGTCCTAGTCAGGGATATGAGGGGTCCAGAGCCTATCCCAGAAGCTACGGGCATAAGGCAAGAACAACCTGGAAGGGGCACCAACCCATTGCACTTCATACAACTACGCGTATTTAACATGAAATGAATGGATATTATGGGCAGGGTGATGGCACATTGGGCAGCACTGGACAGCACCATAGCCTCCCAACTCTGAAATGTTTTTCTTTCATACAGTTAGGTAAACAGCGTCCACTATATTGGCCTCAGAATGTGCCTTCTGATAGATTGGCCAGATTGTCCAGGGTGTCCCCCATCTCATGCTTTCCAGGGACTGGACTCTAGGCTCACCTGCACTGATTAAGCATTCATGAAAAATGTCTGGGGAATCATGGATATGGTGACTGTCTCTGTTAGAAATACTCTTCGGGGGGCTTGTCTACAGTAGGCACTGCTCAGCTGGTTGAAAGACATTAACATAGTCTGGGAATAGCACTGGAAAAAAATATCTAATAATCGATGCACCCCAGAGCAACTTCTTTATGATATTTTTGATTTGTGGACATAATTTATTTTTTCGAGGACCAGCTTGACCTTGTTAAGCAGCCATATGTAGCTGTCATTGTAAGATTTGCCCATGTAACTCACAAAATGGGTGCAGCCTCCTGCTGTATATGGTGAAGGGCTGCAGAGCCCACTTTTGCTCCATTTAAGCACCTCCACCGAAAGCTGCATCCGGCCATGCTGTCGCCGTCATGTGTTTTTGCTCTGCTCACTATTAAACTGCTGCCCCTTCCCACCCAAATCATATCAGTTGAATTACTCACATCCCATCCAGCACCATAATATGTGTGTCTGCCTAACCTGCTGTTAGAGGCATGCAGCCTGATGTCACGGCTTTCTCCGCTGTTTCCGGTGGCTGCCCAGACTACCTGATAAACCTGCCGATAGCCAAACACGCATTATAACATTAGTATCCTTAGTAAGCACTTAGTGTCAGAGTGCGCATAACAAGAAAACTAGGGAAATGACCAGAGTGAGCTGTGTTTGCATATGTTAGCCATTTTGCCTCATTCCTGGGGTCATTAGTGCTGCGAATGCTTACTGACATGCTTCTTCTGTGTTGTTTTTGAATTTGAGGTGTGTGTGTGTGTGTGTGTGTGTGCTCTCATTTTGAAAACACTGATTTCAGCTGAGCAGGGGAGACAGCGGATGTTGTGAGCCCCTGGGTGCCGTAGCTGGAGGCGATGTCAGACTGACGGTGATGATGTCAATACTCATGGTACCAAGGGAGTAGGCCGCACTGAGAGAATGAAGACCTTGAGAGCTGGAGTAGGTCTCCGAGTCCTTGTGGGGCTAATTGTTTGCATTGTGAGAGAAGATTAGGGAACCCAGAAGTGATTCCTCTAGTCCAACTGTACTAATGAAAGTACATTGAAATTGTTAAACATCAAGCTAATGTAATTAATAACATGCTATTTATATCTTTCTCACCACATTTTTTACCTCCTAAATTTCTAACTAAACATTTTACATATCATATTAAAACCTACACAAAGCATTAATTTAATGTATATAAATCAAAATTATATTTAAATTAAATTAATTAAGCAAATTCTATACAAATCAAAGAGAATTCAAAATAAAAGTCTTACTTTCAGATGAAAAAAATGAAATCAATTAAAATTACAAGTTAGCGGTTTGTTAAAAAAAGAAATTAAAATGAGTATAAATTAGTTTGTATGATCTTTATAATTACGTTAGTAATTATAATACATTGAATTAAACAGATTTGAAAGGCATATAAATAACTTTGCTAATAACACATGTACATGATTCAGTTCAATGTAAATTTGAGATCTTAGTGCCTTTAGTAAAATTCAGCTCCACCCCCAACTGTGCTTGCAATGAACATACCGGCAGTCTGTCATGGAAAGATGCTGCTCCCTAACAGAATGTCATATCCCCCTCTAAAAAACCAGTCAACTCTGCAGCCCTGCCTGGCTTTCCAGAGTATCTTATCATCATAACTTCATGTCACATGACTGCATGTGACCTCTGCATGGCATGCTGGGACTTGTATTCACATACTGAGTGTCTTACAGAAAGAGGAAAATCATGCACCAAAAATGGTACCCTCAATGTCAAGATAAGAAGTGTTTTCACATTGATGAAATATAACATATAACAAATATGTTAACACCCCTCTCTCGTAATATAACATCATTAATAACCCCCCCCCCCCCAAACACACACACACACTATAATTAATTGAGAGAAACCAATCCACCTAAACTGCATTGGATTGTGGGAAGACCTACTCTAACACTGGGAGATCATGCAAAGTGCCCACATATATGAGTGAGGCTGAAATCAAGCCCAGAACGTTACCAGGGATGAGGCCCCAGTGCTACCTAAGGGCAACAATCAACCGTTATCGGGATGAACCCCAGAGAGCACCTGTCAAATGTATCAAAAATGTGAGCTGGTAGTTAGATTGGTCCCTCAAGAACAATATCAGCAAAGGTTCTTCCAGTAAGTGGAGTCAGAATAGGTAGAGTTCTGTAGTTGGCAGCTTTTACAGTTAGCATGGTAACCCAGGTCTTGAAATAACTAGTTCCACACTCCCCAGAGGCAGAATTGTTTTTGGTTCTGATTTTGCCAAATCAAAACCTGAGGTGGTGTGAGGATGAAGGACAGTCGCCTTGCTGGAGGGGTACTGGTTGTGGGATGAGCTTCAGGGGTGTGGTTTAATAGCACCCGTCTCTCCCAACCAGCTGTGATTGGCAGGCGGAGTAAAAGAAACCCCCGATTTAAAAGCTCTCTGGGGTGCGGGGAAGAACTTGTTACACGGAAAGTGCCAGAAGCCTGCAAGTCAGCCTGACGAGCTGTGCAGCTGATGTCTTCACGTGGTGCCGGCACGCTTTCCATGACTTAATGAGCCCCGTGCTCCCAGACCGCTCCCGTGGAGGGCGCATCACCACTACTGATTTGCTGGTAAAGACAATATCTTCCCAAGAATCATTCTTGCTTACTCTGATTGTCTGGGGAAGCGTGACTGAGCTCAACGTTCCACTTTGACAGCTGCACTCGCAAATTATTTCCATTTTTGAAGAAATGTGTTTTAAGCTAACTGAGAACATCAGGCCAAACAGCTGAATTTGTGTATCTGAGTTATTATTATTTATTTGAAAGAAGCATGATCATTCAACAAGAAATGCTTTAAGATAACATGTTTTCAATACCAAGATATACCACTGGTGTGGATCAGAGTGTCTAGATTGCTTGTACTATGTGAACATGTTTACACATGTTCTCAGTAACTGAGATCTAAACCACTGTGACATTACCTGGACCTGAAAGTGGTTTGGTGGGCTGTTTATTTATTTACTAAATGCCCTTACAACACAACAGAGTAGACTGTCACAGATGTTGGATTGAGAAATTTTATAATTCCATACAGACAATCGTAGATCAGGGAAAAGCAGCTGTAGCATGTGCTGCATTGTTAAAACAAATGGGGGTAGATGCTATGGTCAGGTGACAGGTGAACAAACAGCAAATGTCCCACTCAGAGGATATGTCAGGTTAGCTGTTACTTAAGAACAGCTTGGTTAAAAAATGCAAGCAAACTGATTTTGATGTTCTGTATTACTGGACTTTTCAGCCCATTTGTGTGTATATACAGCTACTGTAAATAAAGCCATGCATAAGATGGACAGCTGGGGGTAGACATTCAGGGGGGAGTCAGGTGACCAGCCCGGGTCTTAATTGGGTTCTGTTTTCTTCAAGACCACAGAGAACACAACCAAACCTTGATGTCCTGCCCATAGTGGCATGGTTTAACTATTCCCAACATCCATTTTCTACTAGTTTTGTTTTGCTTCCTTCCCATCACCTTGTTAGATCCATCTTCTTGCCTACAACAACAACATTCCCATTCCTTCTTTGCACTCCCATGTGGTCCTGCTTGCCATCACGCCCAGAGCGATCCTCACGCCATATTTGTGAGATGTGTATCAAATAATTTAGTTCTACAGCAACGTACTTAACCACTGGAAAAAGCAAAAAAAAAAAAAAAAAACAATAAACAGACTCAATGTGTAGCTCCCGTCACGTTCCCAACCTGTTGGAAGATAAGTTCATTAGTCCCCACCCTCCTTAATTTAAAATCTTCTTGGGATGTTATGGTCTTCGCGTGTAACAGAAATTTCAATAAAAGAAAATAATTGAATTTCCAGGAAGACAATTAAATCAATGCAATAGTTTCCAATTATGTGAAGAGCAAGGTTAGGAGCTTAAGTGAATGACTCCAGGAGGTTGCATGAGAGGCCCTAAGGGACTGTCCACAACTACAGCGCGCCTGAGCATCCTTCAAGCACTAAGATATTTGTCAAGCAGTTCTCTAATTTACTGTCTGAGGCAACACAACTTATAAAATAATTGCCTGGGTCATTATTAAAATGAGGAATATAGTTTAAGGGCATAAACTTTTGGAAAGAAATAAGTCAGCTGCAGGGAATTTAATGACTTGTCTATCCGATTACGTGACATTTATTAGGAAAGTTTGTGGTGTTCTTACTTCTCCATTTTGTTCATTTTAATTAATCTGAGGGCTGTGTTTTGCTAAAATGGAAAAAATGAGTAACAGAAACAGATTTCTACATTTATAATTTATAACAAATGTCTATGTTGTTCACTTTTTGTTGCACCCAGATGACCTCTTTCTTATTTGAATGATTTTTAGTCTAATATGATTTAACATCACAGACACCCATAATTTTAAAGACCTCCTTAGAAATTCTGAAAGCGAGACATCATGTGACCCAAGCTTCTGCTCTGTGCTTGTTGTGACACTCCAACACTCCAACCAATGATCCCTGGAACCCAGGCATGACTGGCCCATTGCATGATGGATAACATACAATGCTAGACCCATTGAGCTTGATATTATACATATAATAACCAATTATCAAAAAACTGAACAATTATAAGAAATTCAATGCAATATTTGAGTTTGCATAATCTCCTTGAGATAAAATCAGG
Source organism: Stomatorhinus walkeri (assembly GCA_026784285.1). Taxonomy (NCBI): domain Eukaryota; kingdom Metazoa; phylum Chordata; class Actinopteri; order Osteoglossiformes; family Mormyridae; genus Stomatorhinus; species Stomatorhinus walkeri. The sequence continues at coordinate 12,518,726 of JAODUD010000036.1, forward strand.
AATGTGCAGAATGGAAGTATGAACACCATGCAGTAGGTTTATTTTTCATGCAGCTTTTTTTCTCCGCTTCCAAAAAATGAACATTTGAATAGACTCCACAAATGAGTCAAGATTAAAAATCTGTACTTATTAATCTCAGATAGTAGTACTAAGAAAAGCAATTTTTGTCTTCATTATCAATACTTGGCAAGTTTTTTTTTCACTGCGGAGGAAAAATGGACACCGGGGCACACAAAGAAAAACATAACATATTTCCTGGCAAGCAGAAAGCGCTACACGTGACTCTGTGTGCTTCAAGTGAACATGGTGACTTCTGCAGGTATGCAGCCAATTAGATTTATGGAAATTGTGTCTATTTACTGCTGTGCTTGATCATAACACGATTAGCGTGGCTTTTAATTCCATGACATCTTTTGAAGGTAAAAAACAATTTGCTTTGGAATTATCACATCAGGTTTAACAGATATGGTCAAGCTGAAGGTGTCATGCCCTCTCCAGGAAGGAATGGTTAGATGATAACATTATTATACCATAATACCATAATGTGTGACCTGCTTCATAAATAACATAAAGTAAATTAACTGTGTAGGGGTTGCCCCCCAGAAAATATATTTCACTGCCTTGAATACTGCACTTCTTAGGACTCAGAGTCCGGCTAGTTTAAGAACTGAAAGAAGCAGCCCATTATTTTATGTGACTGCTCAATGAAGCCTGTGAGAAAATATTTTAATGCAAAATTTGAAGGTAACTCTTTGTGCCATTGGCTCGGGTGTTCACAAACTGGAACGGAGATGTGGGGTTCATTTCGGCATTTCTGAATTTTCTGTCTGGGGCCAGGTGTTGCAGGCGAGGCAGGGATCGATGCCTTTAGATGTTCGTTTGCTCGCTTAATTGATGGAGAAGGCGGTCAGTAATTTATCGTGCTTCAGGGCAGTGCAAGGCCCGTCCACTCTGGAAGAGAGGGAGACTGAATTTTCTGGAACATTTTTTTTCCAATGCTGTCTAAGTACCCGAATGGCAGAAACAATGAGGGTTTTTTTTATCTGGACACTTACAGACTACAATGGCTGGGTTTTGCATCACGTCTGATTAAGGTAATTAAGAGAGAAGGGGGTATAAATTGAACAACTTTACAGGGCAGACAGAGACAGTCAGGTCTGGAATTTTCTTTCGGAGAAACTGTAGAATGCTAGAATGAATAAGACTGAGCTCAAGATAACTGTGCAGTCATAAATAAACTGGAGCTTCCCAGGCGTGCTTAATTAGGGGGACGCAAGGACAGCAAATTAGTTCATTTCATTGAGAGCTGGTTAGCAAGTGGCCACATGTCTTGACTGACCAGTCTGGTTGACACAGCTGTGAGCCTGTGGAACTTTACAGTTAAATGGTGCAAAGTTTGCATCATCTACAGCAGGGGGCAGAGAGATTATGGTGCGGGGGACGAGAGAGGGAGGGCATGCTCTTTTCTGTCCTTGGGAAAAGACGAGTCTGTTACAGGAAAAGCTAAGTATAAATGGACAAAGTTACAAGATATGATTTGTTAAAATTGTCTATAAACAATTTATATACAGTCGCCCTTCTACATTCATGAATTTGACATTTTGTGGTTTTGGTTATTCACAAATTGGTTGTGAACAATTACATGGAAATATTTTTGGAGCTTGCCAAAAGTTCTCAGAAACTCACAGATAGCAAGTCAAAAACAACACTGAAAATGATTTGGATCCTGTGAAATATATATTAGTGTTACATAATATTTTTAGTGCATACTGCATCTTACTAGAGTACGCTGCACATCTTCATGTGTTAGCTGTCTCTGCAAGTTGAAACTTTCAAAACTTTTCTGTCCTTTAATTTTGCATTATTAATAATGGGTCCTAAAAATCTAGTACATACAGTATTAACTTTGAACATACAGGAGCATCATTGATATGGTTTGTATATTGTACATAGGAAATGAAAAAGCAATTTGACATGCAAAGTGTACGGTACAGTACCATTTGTTTAGAAATTGGTAATAAAAGGACTTTTTAAATTATTGTTCAGGCTGTTATTGTCACGATAGGGGTTGAATCGTGCCTGGGTGTAGGCGGCGTGGAGCAGGCAAGACGAAAGAGTAGGCGAATTCAGGATAACAGGGTTTATTCCAGGGGAAGACAAGCGGGTAAACGCCACAATAACACCACAATGACAGAACTAGGGAGACTAACTCAGACGCGGACTAAATACAAAAGACTAACAGGAAACCAACAGGA
>JAODUD010000036.1:12521080-12545675 GCA_026784285.1 Stomatorhinus walkeri
CATGATCACAATCAGACGAATGAACGACAGGGATTGAACATGGGGGGCGAGGGGGTGTGGCACACACGGGGCTCGCACGGACGGAACATGACAGTTATGGGTTGAGAACTATTCATGAATTTTCGTCCGCTTCTAACCCCCACAAATGTGTAGGAGTGACTGTATATTTCTTTATATTTTCTTAACTTGCTAGGATATGTTTATGGGCAAGTCCGATATGATTGGCCCCGAAGTATAATGTGCCTTTTTATAATATTAAGAATACACCTATTCATAAACTAAAAAGCACACATTTAATATATTGGGATTTTGTGTAATTGATGCAAAACATTTACAGAAGTGAAAACGGTGAAGGATATCATGGATCGAGACTTTATAACTCTATCTATCCAGCATCTTCTAATCTCTCATCTAGTACAGGGTGATAGTGAATCTGGAGCCTATCCCAGGCATCATAGGGCACAAGGCAGGGGGCGCCCTAAACGCGATGCCAGGGCAAACACACACATTACAGGCAGTTTAAAGATGCCAGTTTGTCGAACTGCATGTTTTTGGACTGTGGGCGGAAACCCGCATAACATTGGTAGAACATGAAAACTCCACACAGAAGATACTTAAACCCCCAACCCCAGCGACAAGGTGTGAGTCAACCATACTGCCCGCTGAGCTCCGTGCTGCCCACATGAAATAATTGCCAAACCAATTTTCTTTTTGACACAAGAAAAGAAGGCACAGCAGATAGCAAGATTAAAGACTGCATAATCCTTTTCTGAAAAGTTACAATTGGTCTGGCAATTATCCTCAAATTCACAGTGAAACACACACACCTACACACACACAGACACACACACACACCAGTTCACCGCCTATTTATAAATTAAATTTGCTCATTTTATAACTAAAAAATGTGTCATGATTTAGATTTAAATGATTAACAATACAGAAAATATTATTGTTATTCATTCATGATTGATTTATGGAAATTTAGGGACTGATGATTGATTTATGGAGATAACCAAAATCAGGCATAATTATATGTGATTAATGTGTAAATTGCATTGACTGATGGTTGTAATCTATAAATTGCTTTAATTGGGTAATTGTTTTGCAGTCATATTTAGATTTTTCAGGTGCTGGCTATTTTCAGGCTTAACATTTAAAGTATATACTGTGACTTTTTATCATTTTCTGTTTATCCCAAAATGTTCTTACCTGTTGTAAAATAATCATACAAGGCTTATCATGAGCACATGGCCATGTTCATAAATGGACTATAAATAATTGCCTGCCCAATTTTGCCTTTGACATGGTAAAAGAAACAGCAGCAGATTAGAGTGGAGCAAAAGATTAAAAGATGTTTATAATCCTTTGCTGAAAAGTTATGACTCTCCTGGCAATTACCCTTAGACAACACAGACATAATAATGCATCTTCAAATAAATTACTCGTTGGACATTTAAGATGCTTCCAAAATCTTCAAGATGTAACACAAAAAGACTACCATAAAGGAAAAATTCCATTCATACTTCCCATCTAGCCTGGAAATTCAGTCAAACTGGCCATCAGATCCTTCATTACTTCAGTTGAAACTAGCTGAGTATCCTTTAAAAAATACATCTCTAGGTGACAACGGATCACTGTCCTGAACCAAGTTTAAGGTAAAAAAGAATAATAATTTGGATAGAACATAATTAAGTCATTTGGCATGGTTGTTCTGAACTGCTTCTAAAGGATGGATTCACTGAGACTCCCAATTCAATTGCTTGCCAACTTGTTGCATGTGTTAGGGCTACTGCTGGACCGGTTAACAATAATTCCAGTAAAGGTGAGTTGGGCTGTGGTTTTTTTATTCCGCAGAAATATCACAATACTTTAAATAGATTGTTGGTATTGTAGAATGGTCTGTCACTTGTATACCTCGGGAGGGATTACTAGGGCTAAATCAGAAGAAAGACTTAAGGAATTAGCTGGAGTATAAACCTTCAAAGCTTACTTTAATGAATATCCCTCCACCCTTAATCAAACAGTGGAGATGAAAGGCAGAACACACCTATTAACTAGACTATGAAGAATCTCCTTAACCTGACCATCCTCAAATGTATCATCTCCTTCACTGTTAAATACTCCTCCAGACCAATGATGTTTTTTTTTAGCTAAAGTCAGTTTTCTCATTCTTAGAGGGATGATGTTTTATTAAAACTGGTATTGCATGAGTAGGTCTTTGACAGGTACTGGTTTTTCTTTCATGTTAAATCCTGAGAAATTCTGACTGTTATTGGTCTCCCAAGTTCATCAATTATGTTGAGAGTGTGTGTATATAAAGTATACATAGAGTGTCAGCCAAAAGTATGGACGTGCCAAGCCGCCTACAAAGGACAGCGATAGTGTCACATCAAATGACCTGGGCATCAGACCTAGACACAGCAGAAATGGCTTTGGAGGAGTTTGACATGAGAGACAAGGAAAAGCAGCAGTGAGTCTGCAGACAGCTGGAAAAGTGTCCCAGGAGACCATGAAAATGTCATCGAGGAGAATGTAAGGTCAGCCAGTACTTGGAACAATTGCGGTTAAGGGCCTTGCTCAAGGGCCCAATGGTGGAATCACTCTGTCCACAGTTTTGACCTGGCAACCTTCTGAGTCCCAACCCCCAGAGCTGCCCCACCCTCCAAGTAGTACAAATTAGGGTAAGTGTACTCAACTTTTAACCGGTACTGAATGTACAGTTTTCCTAATGCCACGGAAATTAGAATTCACTATGAATAAGGGTTAAAATCATTTCCAAAGGAAAGGAAATACAGTAGAACCTTGAAACTCAAACACCTCTTAACTCGGACATAGAACGGGTCTGTTGAATTCCATTCGACTTGTACCTTAGCCTAAATCTTGGAACTTTAACATTTCTGCTAAAAATTCTATGGGTCAAGATGCATTCAACTCTCCCAATTCAGATCTCAAATGGTTCAGGATCATTTTCAGGGACCCGAAAAGTCAAAACTTACACACAGAAGAGTAACACTCTCCACAGATTGTTTTCATGGCAAAAGCTCAAGGAGTGCTATTTACCTGTGAATAAGTCATCACCATGGTGACAGGAAATGTTGGTGAGGTAATGGGATGTAAATATTACAGACACTATTACGGTCTCCCACAAAATCTTAAGGGACCTAAAACTTGTAATGGCTCAGAAATGTCAATCGCCCAACAGATACTGAATAACATGTATAAACGAAGTCTCTAAAGTCTTGATTTATGTAAATCATTGCTTAAATATTTCTGAGTTTTGGCAAAACATTATTAACTTCTGCAAACGCTGACAAAACAGCACAACCATTTGAATTTGAGAAAATGTGCCCACATTGCTGAGGGAGACAGAATTTGTCCCCATATTGCCATATTACCAGAGGAGTTCTCCCACAATTCCCGGTGTAAATCATTCCACTCCCCCACAATTCCTATTGCAAATCAGGTAGCTTATCCATCCATCTTCCACAGACATTTATTGCTACCCGGTTGCAATGTGTTTGGAGCCCATCCCAGAAAGCACAGATGCCAAGCCAGTGTGGGGGTACGCACACACACACACACACAGATACACACCAAGTGTGACTGACAGAAGACCAATTCCTCTAATCCTGTATTTTTTGGCCTATGAGGGAAAACCCGCCCAAACACAGGGTGATCATGCACTTCAGAAGTCATACACATGGAGCCATGAATGAACCCCACAATCCCTAGTTGAGCTGTGGGGGTCCACGGCACTACCCGCAGAGACACCACGCCACCCTCCCAGTGCCTTATGTTCATTGGAATTAACCCTGAGGCAGCACGACCCTCACCATAAGGAGTGTGCATTTCTCAGCCCTATATCTAGCTTTTAATCAGCCCCAAGCCTCTAGCACTGCACCATTCGGACGCCATGGCCACCTCCTGTGGGGGCTCTTCCTCCCACATGTCCCTGGCGCTGTCTGCAGTTTATTTTTCACATGAATGTTTATGTTATACACATGTCATAAGGGATACAATTTTATTTTTAATTCTCAACTGACAAACCTAACTGGAATATGGTGATGGGGAATAAATGTATGGTAGAAAGTATGTATAAGTATGCACAATAATGCACCTAGTATCAATAAAACAGCAACAAAAATAACAATAATAAAATAATAATAGTCCACCAATCCATCTTATCCAGTGCAAAGTTGCTAATAATAATAATAATAATAATAATAATAATAATAATAATAATAATAATAATAAAGCATTTCTCCATACAAATGGTTGATTTCAATAATTAACATATGCAAATTAAGTGGTAAATATAGTGCAAAACAGTATTGTGAGGTAATTAGGGGTAGCCCTCTGATGTTTGAAGATACATAGAACCAATTTTCTTATGCAAATTAAACCAATTATTAAATGCCTATAAGAAATGGTTTGACCTTCCACAATTCTGCATATTAATCTTGTTTTCAAAAGTTTTAAGCTTCATTTCAGCCCTTCCTGTGAGAAATGAAACATCGTGAAGCAGTGACATGAACTGAATGAAGCACTGGAATTATAGTTAATCAAAATGGGCATTTATTAATTTATTTAAGCTGTATACCTGCTTGCTAATCACCAGACATTATCTCCTAATTAAAAAACCTTCTTGCTGATGAATCATTATGCATGTGTTGGGAAATCTTATTGGCTGAATCAACTGTCTATGATCATCTTATTGGTCATATTTCTCTTTATGGAAATTTCATTGGCCATAAAAAAAATTTATGAATATCACATTGCAAATATCTTTGCTTTAGACTGAGATTAATCTTATATGTCTAAAATTTCAGTTCTTTAGGGCTGCAACTTCATTATATATCTTCTCTAGAGGTACTTCTGGAGCTGTTAGTAAAGGATATCGTAAAGGTCTTCTTTTAAGCAAATTAACGCTGGTGAAAAAGGTTACAGAACACATCCATTACAGAGATCCAAGTGCATAGAAGATTCCAGACCTAAACTGTTCAACATGTCTGCCTTGGCAGCTGAGACAAAATGCACTTTGGTCTTGACAGGTAAGAAGGGAGACTTAACAAGCTCACCAACTTAATATCACTGTCACCTTCCTTTGCAGCATGGAGCTCAGAGCATTTTGAGATTTCAATCTATTCTATTGTTCCTTTGTGAACTCCAGATAATGAACGGAAATTATGGGGAAGTGCAAGAGATCAGCCAATTGCTGTGATGATTTACATTTCAAGGTGTTTGCTGTGATTATCTAAGGATTGCTAAATGTATACATTATATATAACTTGTCTTTAATCCTGAAAACCCTTTTGCAAAATAGAGTCATGTTAAAATATGCATCCCAACAAAAAAAGAAATACAAATGTTGAATGTACAAAGAGAATAACCAGGATTTTTTTTTCAGATATTCTAAAACAAATTGGTATTAAATACCAATTCAAATTTTATTGTTTAAAAAAAATTTTAAAACAGCCCAGTAGAAAAATAATGAATTTAATTTTTAAAATCAACACAATTATTGACTTTGGGGAAGTAATACCTGTAACACCTATTAATGCTTCATTCATCATTTCTCACACCTACTTGTCCTATGCAGGGTCATGGGGGCCCGGAGTCTATCCAGGAAGCAATGGGCACAAGGCAAGGAACAGCCCAGGAAGGGGTGCTAATCCATCACAGGGCATACACACTATTTGCACATAGCCTGCCGTGTTGCACCATTTTACCTGATAATTTGCCAATCTCTTCAACTGCAAGGTACTTTTTAAATGTTTCAATGGTTCCCATGAATAGCTGCTACTGTTCTGGTTGGGATTCATATTAGAACAGTACAGAAAAGTCTGGAATGCTGACATCATTACCTCGTTGAAAGACCCACAACCTTTGATGAAGATTCATTAATTTTGGACATTTCAAGCCATTTGAAAACCTTGAAAAACAAATGGTTTCATTATACAACGCACAAATTCAATGCTCCCCAGCAGAAAAACAACCCGCCACATTACTGAACCTCCTCTGTGTTTAACTGTGGGTAGAGAGAGCTCTGCTTGTGTTTCCATCGTTCGTATAATATTTACCTATGAAGATTTCTCGTTTTTCTTCTGAAGCCTATCTTCTCCATCCTTCTTGGTGTACTGTCCAGTGGATGGTATAGGATTAACCATTTCCTGAAGTCTTAAGAACCTTGTGTATAATACCTGTTCAACAACTCACGCCAGCCTTCAATGAAATCTTTTCTGCTTATGCCAACATTCTAGGTGGGTAACAGAAGTACCACAAGCAAATTCAAAAGAGCAATGTGTCTTGTGAAAAAGGGAATGCCAAGGTCTCTGTACCCTCATAAACAGTGTGATTTCTTGCCTCGTAAATTTCCACATTTGGTAATGATCACGGATAGTTCTTTTCTCTTGGCCACCACAGATATGTCAGACGAGAAATTAAGCTTTTGTCTCACTTTAAAACTTAAAGAATCAGGACTGTCATTTAGTCAGAAACCATCTGTAATACAGCTGAGGTGAGGAATGCGGGAAAGAATCAGCTGTTCCAAGTTCAAACTGAATTTTATTAATGAACTTTGATGTTTAAACCATAAATTCAAACCAATAGAAGGGTGAAGTCCATAAAGGTATTTTTGATTTTCAATTAATTTCAGTAAGTGTAGCGCTAATTACAGTAATTCTGACTAAATTGTCTAAAAAATAGTATATATTGCATATGCACTATATATGTATATCTTGCAGAGGGATATATTTACATTTTCCATCCTAACACAGACGTAAATAAACAATTAGAAATGGAATTTAAGACTTTGCATTCAGCCAAGGGTTTAATGCCACATGCATAATTTCATCCTGCTTCCCCATCTTTGAAGTATTTGCTGAAAATCCTCGCTCAGAGGTCACCGAAAACAATTTGCATCTGATAACCACCAAGCCCCAAAAATGCCCAGACGAACAAACTTTGAAGTGCGGCCAGCATCAGCGGGAGCAGATATCTGTCGGGCCGGGAGGAGGTGAGGTGGCGGCCGGCAGGGGTGCGCGGTAATCCACAGACCGCCTTCGATTTGCCGCCACCCCCCCACGAGCTGGGCATGGCCCCTGCCCCACACCCCCAGACCCTCAGGCAGACCTCCCCATCGCTCCAGCCAGATGGCCTCTGTGCGGCCAAAGCCGGCAGTGCCTCTGCGAGTTGTGGCCCCCGGGAGCCTGCACCCGCACATGCACGTGTCTGTCAGCAAGGTTAATGGCGTGCATTTAACACAAACGCCTCAGAACAGGTGCTCGGGTCCCCGCTGATAATGACCGGCATTAGTGCTGTGGACGATGCACTCATTCTAATGGCCTGACAGGTTGGATAATCTCCTGGGTGCCTCCATACTCACAATGTGCTTTTGTGATATCAGCGACCTCCCCCCCTTTACGCCATGCAAATCATACACTCATATGCAAACAGTTTCTTAAATCATAGTCATTTAGTGTATGGCCTTTTTAATTGGATAAAACTGCACGGTACTTCATACCAGACTCCCCCCCCCCATGGTCTATGGTCTTTACTTCAGAAGCCCAGGTCCTTAACCACTGATCCCCAGTGTGTGGGGCCCGAGTTAATGTGCCCCACTGACACTGCAAGTTCATTGTTATAAACTGCGTACGTCAATTAGTAACCTTAGTAACGGTAACAGGGCACTTAGGAATAGCAATAAGGTTGACGGATGTCCTAATTGGACTTTGGGGTGATTATTTATTTATGTATGAACACTGAGAGTTAAATCACACTTTGCGCTACCCCATAATAAAGCTAGACACTGCACTGGTAGATGGTTTCTGAGAAGTTATTAAACATTTTGTTATATCAAGTCAGACAGCCGAAGCTCACTGACCAAATCCAGTTTTGTTTCTTGTTATTGTCTGATGCAAGCAACTCTGTGGTCAAATCCTTTTTTAGTCTCTTTATGTTCTGAATACAATCTATCTAATGTACCCTCGGGATCATAAAGGTGGACCGAGGTTGTTATAAGGGAGTGTAATCACAGTGTAGGCATGTCTTTCTCATGTCCTCCAGTTCTTTTTTTATGGAATTAGGTCTGCAGTACTAGTATAGCAAGGAGCCTTTTTAAAACACATTTACAATATGTGAGTAAAATATTCTGAGGAAGAGCAATGTTTATAGCATTTGGGAAAAAATGAAAAGTGGAGCAGGGATGAAAATATTAACAGGTGTTTTTTCTGCAATATTAGGGAGATGAAGGTATTTCAATGGACATCTCATTTTATACCATAACAATATATTTCACTGCTTTTGTGCACACAGTAACTCACCTGATGAAGCAGCTACCCTGTGCACCAGAACATCCTTGATGTTATGGACTTGAGCACCGTAACCTCTGTGTGAAATGTCTCTGGGATTCTGTTCCCATGGCTTTGCTGTTCCACATTCAATGTGGTATAAGACTTCAAGAAAGGGAAAGAAGCCAGGCCAAATCCTGAGAAAAAAAGATAATTTCTGTCAGTTAGTGGAGCAATTAGTCTTACAACCTGGTTATATGGATATTGCTATGGATATTCACCACTTAGTGTCCATCCGCAGTGTTCCATAAAATCCATGGTTGTGCACATAAAAAAAGAAAACACCATATTAACTAAATACTAAAATTTTGGACTCATCAAACTATTATATTGAAACAGTTAAATGAAATGCATATCAATATTCATAGTGACAAACAATATAAAACACACCCAATAATTTTCTTTTTGATTTTCTTAATATAGGTCTCAGTACCAGTTGTTTTGGTTTCGAGATTGGGGTATTGATCATTTTGTGTTCTGAAATTAACTTGCCACTTTCTCAAAATTAATAGTTTTTAACACGCCAGCAGTTCTTTGATTTCCGTTGATATGGGAAAATCATCCTGGAACACCTTGAGCGGACGGCAGTGAGTGTAACACTGAGCCAAAGGAATGCAATTTGAAAAAAAAACAAGAGGTGTTGTTTGTTATCTTGCCATTCTTAGGGCTTTAGGAAAATGCCAAAATAAAATAGATGTGGAAATGTCGTTGTGAGAGTAGTGCTAAGCATTAGAAACACTCAAGAGAATGAGGCATGTTCTACTCACTGTGGAACCGCACATATTAATTTGGGCCACAAACATACATCCATTCTGTTTAACCTAGGGTCACTGTGGGCCTGGAGCCTATCCCAGGACACAAAAAACACCCTGAAGTGAATGCCCGTCCATGGCAGGGCAAACACCTACATTCTTTGAGTAATTACGAGATCCATTACGATGTCTTTCTTTGGGTTGTGGGAGGAAACTGGAGTACCTGGAAGAAAACCGCACAACACAGGAAGAACACACGAACTCCACACAAGTGGGGCGGGTATAGGGCTAGGACTCAAACCTGCAGCTTGAAGCCACAGGGTGCCCCACTGTTGTAGCGCTTAAACAATAATATGTTGAAAAAGCATGATGTTCAGGCAATGACAATATGAATTACATTAAAATGAAATCAAAATCATTGCATTGCTTAACTGAACATCACAGAGGATTCACGTCCCTAGGTAACAATACTTTAACAATACACTGTAAAAATGACATTGAACCGTTGAACTGAGGATGTTCACACTAATTTCATAAAAAATACTTTTCTTTTGAGACAGTCTGTTCAAAAGCAATATCTACATTTGCATCGCTAGACCCAGACTGGGATATTATTTACTAAACAGAAAAAGTAATCAGATAGTAGCTTGCGCTTTTAACTCTCAAAAAAGTGTATAAAAACTCTTTATACCAACATACGAAAAATAAAATTTATAAAAGCAGAAATTCAAATCATATCTTGTATATTAGTAAATGGAGTGACTACCTTGCATGTTATAATTACGACAGCTCCATGGCATATCAAAAACACAAGGGGATGAGGACAAGCAAGAACAGAACAAAGAACAGAAAATGAAACTGAGAACCTTATTAACACATGCCCAACATTCACAAACTGCCATTGAATGAATTAAACAACAGGAAAGTCACAATGCATCAGAATAATCAAGAAAATCATGCCATAAAGGCAACTGCATAAAAATGTTAACATCATACTGAGAACTGACACAGCGTGGTGTCACAAATAAAAATACTTTGTGAAAAAGATGTCATGATTACAAAAAAAGAAAACTGTCTCAGCTCAATTTAAATTCTAGTTAATTACAAAATGACTTGATTCAAGGAGCCCAATAAATTAGCACTACTCCAACTGGAGGTAATTAGACTATTTATAAAGACCAATTAAAATTTCCTGAAGGCACATGTCTGCAGAATGAAACATTCCTCATACATGTAAATATCATATTAACACCTGATATTTTATTAGAGGAATTACACGATAAAATGTTTTCAATGAGTTCTCTTTAAGTAACTGAGAATAACAGTATAGCAATGACAACTGTTTTATAACACCATGAGTGGTTTTCCTTGTGAAAGAAGCTGCTTTCTATTTTTACAAACAAACATTTCCATTACCATGGGGAAAATCAAATGGCTGGAACAGAAGAAGCTAACAAGACCTTTGACAGGAAGGTGGAGCAGCGTGTGTAGAGATGTTATCAATCGTGTGAGGCTTGGGGGCATCTTGTTTGGCCATCCAGAGCAACACCTTGACACAAGTGTATTTTTTTACATATTGACAAAATATTGTTACACAAAACATGAAAACATATGAATAAAACATGTGTACCTGGGCACAGTATTTATTCATTGGCAAGGCATGCGGTGACCAGAAACTGGTCAATTTTATCTGAAGCCTATAGCAGATGGCATCAAACCAGCCATGGTATTAAGCTTAGGTTCAGAGACTCCGTGTTGAACATGTGAAAAATAAAAGCTCAACTTCAGTGTAATGCCTCTGAGAAAAGTACCAGATGTATGATAAACCCAAGGCTACCTTTAAACACATCCATTAAATAAGGTATTCTGATCATACTTCATACTCATGAGTGTCTGTTTGAAAAGAAAGGTATAGGAGCTTTTCAGGAGGTAAAAGGAGTTTTAATTAGCAGGAGTACTGTGAGAAGATTAGAAATGTGTTTGCTCACCATGTCCTAGAGCACAGTACACTCTGGCAGGAAGACTTGTGTCCACTTTGAATTGTTCTATTGCGCAGAGCTTGTCCTCCATTCACCCTCTGCGCGTCCCAGCCTGTCAGGAGGACGGCTGTGAACTTGTGTCAGCTTGCGAAGGCTCTGTGGGCCCATGTGATAATAATGTGAGGAGAAGTACCTCAGAATCAGTTGGTGAAGTGACTGCTCCTTTTGGGATACCTACCACTTAAGCTCATTAGAGCGCCCTCACGCAGGTAGGAATGCAGTTCATGTGTTCTGGAGAGAGCAAGGGATCCAGCTCAGGGTAGCGGCGTAGGTGTCAACGCTGTGAATATCTGCTGTGTAGCTACTGTTTATGCAGTGCCAGATGAGACATTAAAAACATCTATCCCTCCATCAATGTTCCATAACTGCTCATTCAGTACAGAATCACGGTGAGTATAAGGCCTATCCAAGGAAGAACAGGACACAGGACACCCTGAATGAGTTCTTAACATTCACAGAAAAGCAAACAAACTGATCACTTGTTATTCTGAAATCATAATCGTGAGGAGGCGAATATTATATTAAAAAATCATGTAAAGCACATTCTGCGACTTACGGCCCTCAGAATTTCATTTTCTATTCAGATACAGTAGAGCTCCTAAATATTTTACAAGCTTGACAGCTAATGCTAATCACTCGAAACAATTAAAATGCAACACAAACATCAAGAAAGGTGAGGGTATCCCAGAAAAGGGCTGCATCCTAAACCAGATGAAATGTAATGGAGATCCTTGCTCCACGTTTAATGTGTGCAGCGCAACGTCTTAAACTTTCCACTAAGGGAATTAGCGCTCCAGGATTTGGGCGGCTCCTCTGAGATTACTATGCCCATTAAATAAGGTGGACATTAGACAACTGACACCTTCACACCGAAAAATAACTGCGATGTGTGATTATTACGCGTATAAAATCACCGCTGTAGGACAACTAAAGACGGCGGCTACCGAATCCACGGGGATTAGGCGCGCGGCCGCCCGGGGAAGTTGGGCGCGTGACGGCGCGTGACAGCGCGCCTCCGATCGCGCGCTTTTTTATTTAACTGTGAATCACCGAGTGTTACCGCGGATAATCTGAATTGCATAATTCATAACACCAAAGGGTTCGTTTCTACGTGACGCCACGCTGCGTTTTAAACAGGGGGAAACACAATGAAGCGTGTCACGGTCTCATTTATACGCTCTTCGCTTTAGGGAAATATCAGAAACAATCGCGGTTAAATGTAATCTTTAAATCTCGTTCGGTTAAACGAGAACACTGACGCGGATATTGCCATTGCCAACTCTTTTAAACTCCAAGCTTCCTAATGGGATTAGCGTCACATTCACTTGTTGCGTGAGATAAAATATTTTAATTTCGTGAGATTTTCCGCAAGAAAAAAAAAAAGTGGTCTGGGACGCTAGTCATTAAAGTCATTGCCTGACCGTTTGTTGAATAAGAACTTGGCTATGGACTACTGAGGAGTCGAAGTTGGCATCATCTCATCATCAGGGATCCCTAAAACCACATACGGAATCAGCCGTTCTATGTAGCTATAAACATCAGTTCATCTTAAAGACCCATCAACAACCTGTGAAAATCGGGTAATCTTAAAGACCCATCAAGACCATTAGGTCAGTCCAGCATGACATGGAATGACTTAAGTGTGACCCTCACTATGGCCTGTCATGTGACCTTCAGTGTGTCCAGTGACTGTTGACTGCAAAGGCCATGAGTCAGAGGAATAATGTTCCCCGGCTGACCTGTGGTGCTGTCTGGCTACTTGGTTGAACACACAGGTCTGACACTGGAGACAGGTGAGCATCAGACAGGATCGGTGATAACTACACTGGGGGAAAGGTGGTGTAATTTAAAAAAAAAACACTAAACCACTTGTTAATGACTAAAGTAATTAAGTGTAGGTAATCCAGGGATTCTACGCACTCTAGAGGGCAATTCAATAAAATTTACTAGAGCAGCTGGTTAGCATTACGACATAAGTCATCTTAATCCTCTTTGAAAAAATGACTGCTGCCAGCGATCGGAAGGAGGTGCTGCTCCTCCTCCTCTCAGAGGGACAGGGATCTGGGGGCCAGACTGCACCCCTCAGAACCTCCGGATTAAAGTGATAAATTGAGTCCAATCTACAGCTGTGCGTCAGGGGGTGTGGCCCCGGGGTCTTGTCCTTCCACCATCTTCCTGTGATGCCATTTCCGCATGTTAGGCCTGAGCCCACAGGAGCTCAGCAGAATCACAGTTTATGGTTCTGACACCCCCTCCTCACCCCCCATTGCTGAAGCCAACAAATCAAAATATCTGTGACATTCAAACAACACAATGTGTGAAATTGTGTGTATTGTGTGTTTTGCCCATGATTGCGAGGCTACTCCAGTTTCCACGTACGATCTAAGAACATACAGTCAGGCGAATTGGTGTCTCTAAGCAGCTCTTAATGTGTTTCTGTGTGTGTGAATGGCATCTAGCCCAGGGTGTCCCCTGCCCTGTTCCCTTGTTTCAGGCAGAGTTTCCATGGCTCATCATGACCCTCTACGGGATGAGCAGTTATGGAACACAGATGGATGGATGGTAAAGGTTTAAATCTGGGTATGGTATGTTCAAGGTAAAAGGCTGTGAATTAGAGACTGTGAAAGCTACTCTGAATAAAAGGCCCCACTGATCAGCTGTTTAATGAGCCCTTAATGGAGTGTGAATATACCTAGAGTAAGCATAACGTGGACATTATTTCAGATGGGATTTTAAGTGGTGACATAGCAGGATAATAATGAACTATCATAAGTTAGGCTTTCAGCAAGTCTCCAGCCCTTTGCTACCATAAAGGCTGACAGCATCTTTTCAGGGTGGGGGTGGTGGTGTGTATCAGTTCTTCTGCAGTAGACTTTGACACAGAGCCAACATGTAACCCCCCTAAGTTGGGGGTAATGTGATGGGAGGTGGGACATTGCAACCTGCGTTCGAAGTAGATACTGCGCCCGCATACCGGATTATGTAACTGTTATCAGTAGGCGATATGGTCTGACAGCGTTAGCACGGCCGCATTCTCCCCTTTGTACTGGGAATGAGCTGGACATAGCGATTAGGCTTCCCTGAAGGACGTGGTCCTATCTGTAACTTCTGCAATGCAGATGTACCTTAAAGGTGCTGTCTCACACACCGTGATGGAGTCACACACCGTGATGGAGTCCCACACCGTGATGGAGTTGCACACCGTGATGGAGTCGCACACCGTTATGGAGTCGCACACCGTGATGTCACACACGGACCTTTCGGCTCAAACAAAACAACCCTGTGCTTGATAAGGGGTTATGGCAAATGGATCAAAGATGAAATTTACAGAGATAAACTTTCCAAAAAACATTCCTGCAAAAACAAACGTTGCGAAATTTCACGTCTCCGCAGTCACCCCTGTCCTGCACCCACAATCGGCCACGCTGGCGTTCACATTCATAAACACACATGTGCCTGACAGGAAATGCTTGTGTGTGTCTCTCTGAAATGAGGCTTGATAGCACCATTAGCCTGTCATATGGGCTCATGCTTTTAAAAAAACTTTTATACATTTCGATTGCTCAAAATTATAAGCCTCCAGTTTTCATCCATGCCTTCTTCAGTTGCTATGGTTTTTTCATTCTAAGGTTCCTCCTCTCACCATTATGACACCTCTCTGCATGTGGTTTTCTGTCTCACAGATGATTTCGGTTAATAATATATGACTCAATTACAGCCATATATATGTATATATATATATATAAATATTACATATATATATATGTAAAATTTGTATGCTTCACCTACAGAATAGCATAAACATTTGACTGTAAATCCAGCAGCATCTAAAGTATTTATCCACCATGACTACCAATTTTGTGCTGAATACTAGATGTTACAGGCTACCGGAGGGTGGTTCATCCTGACTGGACACACTGTTAGAAGACAGAACAGAGAGTGACCGTCCAGTTGGTGAAGGGGGCCTATAACGTGCCCAGCGGGTTTTAACCAATGTGGAGAGGAGGCGCATAACACCTCCTAGATCTGGATTCGCTGTAGTTTTTATGGCACAATGGCCTGCCTCCAACTGTGAGGCGGTGTTCACCTCCCTACTCAGTCCGTTTAAAAGGTAAAAAAAAAATGTGGCTGTAATCTTCCTTTCCATTATCTTTGAGCTGGGCTTTTCTGCCCTCGGAGAAATAAATCAATGAGAATGGACTGTGGATTATTTCTCAATGGTGGAAAAACTAACAACCCTATTGGTTAAGGCAGTAATCCTTAATATCTCGCAATCTCTCCGAGACCTAATTAGAGATGACAACCTCATTCTCTCGGATATCACGTTAGCTTGGCGACAGTCCTAAACCGCGTGCTGGAGATTATACGCCAAGATAAGGAGGCCGGCCTGGACTCCAATATCACATGAAGGGGAAAATGTTTAGGAAAAATGAATTTAATCAGAGGCAATTTAATCGCGCCGCCCAGCGTGCAGGTGAATTCCCGTTGAAGGCGAATGAAGTGCTATTTGCTGCATAATCAGAGTTTCGCAGCTTGCCGGCTGCAGAGAAGGGTATCGCAAGAAAAGTGTGTGGGGTCTTTGCTGGGAGGAAATGCAAGCCAGAATTGAGGTTGGGGCTGCTTGGGGATGATGGTCAGATCAGGCGACGCGTTGATAAATGTCTTTCCAGTGTGTTGATGTCCTGCTGACAATAACTCAAGGTCTTTTTCTTGCGGCTGTAGTGAGATTGGTCTTGATGAAGAATTTAAAAAATCCCCCAAACCAAAAAGGTTGCTTTTTTCATGGGTGTGGTCTTTGATTCCAGGCTGGGAGCTGGGTTTTCTTTTTAGGAGATGGGGAGGACAGGAACTGGGTTTCCATTGTGTGACTCCTGCATGGTGTATTCTAAAATCCCCCACAGTCATGTGGCTGGGGTTCCAAGGTGAAGCGACAAGAGGGACTGAACCCTGACCTCCCCTTGCCCCACTCCCTATGTTAATTAGGATAATCTGGTATAGATTACATAATCACTCCCGCTGAAGCAGAACCCAGTGCCCCCCCCCATTTTCTTTCAAGCCACAATCTGCCAGTCTCTCTTCACCGCTGCACGAGTTCCTGCTGCATGCCAGGATGCAGGAGCTATGAAAGGATGCTGTTCCAAATAAGAGTGACCTTGCCCGACACAGTAAAACAGCACTCATCCCTGCCCAACAATACTGTAATTGTTATGGTACCAATTTACGATTCTGCTCGATTTTTAGTCAGGCATATAATGACCGCATTGATGAGGAAGGTCACATTTTGCCAGTGTGCCGGCAGTGTCTGATTCTTCAAAAATAAAGCCTGCCTGTGGAAAATGCCTCCCTTTCATTTGGGGTCCTGTTTGTCCATGAACTTCCTGGAACTAGCAGTAAGAAGTGACACTGTCAGTCAGTGTTCTGAGTTCAAGGAGATTCTCAAAACAAAAACAAAAGAAAACTTGCAAATATACTTGACAAATAAGGACTCTTATTAAATATGGCTCTGTGAGTAGGACTGCTGTCTTCATTTCCTCAGATGTCTCTAAGTTATCCCAACTGTATGTATGTCACTGTGTGTCCCAGATGGACTGTCATTCTGTCCGTGGTGTCCACAGCCCTGTTTCCCAGGATAGACTCCAGGCTCATTGCGACCCTATACTAGATAAGCAGTCCTGACTTTTTATGAAAAATATATTTCCCCAAAACCAACCCACAAAAGCAAACATGTTATTATGCACCAGCGAGCATTTTAAGTAGATACAAATGGTGAGGCGAGTACATCACATATAACTGTAGTTATAATTTTTTCAATGTACTCATAGCAGCTTCAACTGTGTGACATACAGTGCTTGCGTGTCTCCCCTGAATGAATGCGTCTGCCAAATTAAGGCAAAATAACCACCCTTTAATGCCCTATCACTCTGCTGTGCTCATCCCTGTTTTCTCTGCCCCTTCTGTCGTCATGGAAAACTGTAGAGCAATCGCACATTATAAAAATGACATATCTCAGTGAGGAGTAATCAGTAGCTAAACTAATAGGAGACCTCCCTCACTCCACAGTGACTGTGAACAGGCTTCATAGGGTGTTTGGGTGCTTTCATAAGCGTCTTAGCGTGGTAGCGATAGGCTGCATCCTGATTTAACGGCTATGTCGATGTACATAAACATGACCCTGTTACTGCCAGAGGAACAGAACAGCGTCGGGGTCTGAAGTGGATCCAATTGGACTGTTTTTTACGCAGCAGTGATATAAACCTTATCATTTCTCTTGGCAAATGACCCTGGTTTGTGATTGTCTGTTCATGTGGCCATTAGATGGCCTATTGCGTGGAAATTGTTGGTGGGTTTGGGACTCATCTCCCTTCCATCCTTGAGTACTTTCGTGGGGATCTTAACAAACAGTGATACAGGTAGAGGGAACAGTCAGTTCCAAGCTCTCATACCCCTCCATGGCCAGAAATCCATCTTAGACAGGTAACTGCTCCTCTGTGGCTTGTCCCTCACATGCACACACACATATCCATTTGCTGCTACGGCGGGATGCTTCATTCTGCGTGGAGTGCTTTTGTCTCTCTACACCGGCCCAGCATGTGATTTGTAGACTTATGAATAAATAAACAGATGGAAATGACCGCAGTCGGCTCCGGACTCTGCTGTTTCTGAAATGTGAAAGCATGACTGGGCTGCACAGAGGCTTACAAATACGTCTCTCGCTTCTTCCTACTTCTGTGGACGGGATCGGCTTAGCAACCCAGGGTAGACTGTCTGCTGGTCTAGAGAAAGGGTTATTAAGGCGGGACCAGTCTTGGCTTGCAATTAACCTTGGTTTAAAGAGGCATGTTCCTAACCCTGAGCTGAGATCAGTCAAATGCAAAGAGTGGAGGCCAAACTAGTGAGTCCTTTTCAAGACAATCTGTTCATTCATTCAGTGAGATTTTTGCATTGCACTTTCTCTGTAATGCGACACCCTGAGGCAGATGCCAGCGGCAAACAAATGCGGTGAATCATCGAACAAACGACGATGCATTCCCGCCATTTCCCAATCGGGGAAAATGGGGAGGCTTGCACGATATTTTTGTTAAATATTCCAAAATTTGCACGTATGACGCGATGTGAAAAACTGAAAAACTGTGACGCAGCCAGAGTTTAAGAAGATTTCTGACAAACTCATGATTAGTATGTGTCACTAAAATGGACAAAAAACCCTAGATGCATCAGAATCACAGATACTTTGATGTCCAAATATATCATTTTAACAGCTAGCTTCCACAGCCAGATAATTCCATAGTCTTTCTGTTTATAACTTATATATCATTTAAACTACTTTGACTTCTACATCCACGGTTCCACGGTTGAGTTCAATTCAGTTGAGCCTCCTGTATGTGGATCACTCACTGCACAATGTGCATCTTCATATTAAATTCAAAAAGTTTTATTATGAGCCTTGAATGAGTTATTTTCACAGGAGCCTCTGCATTGCCTGAAGCTCCAAGCCTCATAATCTGCTGCCTTCACTGTGTTTATCCAACACAGCCACCTTCAGTAGTAAGTTATAGTCTTAAATATTCCATAGTCGCAAGTTCATCAATAATTTTGTGCAGATGCTTCTCGAAGTAGCTCTGGTGAGATCTTTTATCAGGTTGAGAGAGGTGGAGTGGGATGAAACGCACTGCAACAGCAGCCCTGAATATAAACTTCATTTCCCAGGGGGCCCAATCGGCAACTCAGCACATAAGAAGCTAGCTGATAGCTGCTAAGCTAATTAGCTGCAAGCTGCAGCACAGCCAGGCAGGTGATGCACATGAGGGCAACAGGAATGGCTGAGTAACATCTACAAAGTGACCTGCAGCCTGCGGGGATGTGGAGAGGTTCAGATGTTTGGTCCAGTTTGATGGAACAGTTCCTCTCGCAGAGCCACATGGAGCCCACACTCTCACTCCCAGAGCAGATTAAAAGTTCTGACCTGGACGCTAGCCTAGAGTGAAACCCCTGAGGCGAGCTGGAAATTATTTCCTTTTATTCAATATTTCAGGTGTGATTCATATTTAACATCTTAAAGGCCTGGGTAATTTTCAGCAGGCTCTGTTTCTTCACCCGCTGGTCAGGAAAAGTGCTGGGAATTTGCAGAGCATGTGAAACTGCCCGTTCCACAGACCTGACCCAGAAATTTCTCTGTGTGTTTGCCAGTGTGAGAATCCTCCTTGGAAAAAGAAGCCAGCTCCTTTTGGATGAGCGGTGATGAAGATTCTTGGTGGAGTTCCCCATGTGGTGTCTTTAGCTACTAGCTCATTCTGTAAATCACTAGGCAGTTTAACCCACTCTCCGACAGAGCCTTGTCAGTCTGAGGCCTGCTCGGCGATCCCTTGTCCCAGTGGTGCCCCTCAGCTCATGCCAACAATGGTTGAAAAGGCACCTCTGTCTCTCAAGGTCGGCATACAATACATTATGGGAACCATAAATACAGCCCGGCCTTCCCTTGATATATATCCAAATAACGGAATGGAAATAAAGGATAATATAAAATAACCTTCAGTAAAATAAATCTCATTCTATTGGTCAAGTAGCCCCAGTGTTTGCACATTCGCTTTAAAAATATATATTAATAAGGTATAGATTACATAACAGTGATGTCATGCATGTAATTGAGGAAAAGGTAACATACAGAGAGTCTGAGATGGAAATCGGACACAAAACCCTGGGGGTCTGAAGTCAGACTACTTCTCACTGAGCTACCGACCCTCATTATGTGACAATAATGTAATAATTATAATAATAGTAGTAGCGGTCTGTGTGAGTGACTGTAATGTAATATGATGATGTAACCATAATCATAATCACATGCAGTATGCACCATGCTGGATGTGATTATGGAAGATGGATGGACGGATAATGATAAATGGAGATGGGCCGTGATGTAATATAGCCATGTCATGATTGTATGACACTGCTAATGTGGCTCTTACAGAGTTTGTCCTTTGTCCTTTTATGATGGTCTAAGCTTTAGATGGCCAGTGGTCTCTGTCCACACCACTTTCAGTTTCACCCTCTGTCTTTTGTGGCCTTGCATCTGGCTTTAGATAAATCCTCCTCCACTTTTTTTCCATTCCTCTACACCAGATAAGACCGTGTGCTACTCTGTTAAAGCAGAGAGTAACTGCTCTAAAATACAGTGGAATTTTCTCTGTAACTGCCATGTTTCCTTGAGTTATTCTCTCCTAAAGGTTTCATTAGTGTGATGATCTGCTCTCTTGCTGTTAAAACGCTTCCCCGCTGCCTCTCCGACTCGTACGGAAGCAGGGATTCTCACTAGAGCCACTGTCCGTGATCTCCTCTGATGTGTCCTTTGTGGGATACTCCTGTTTCTTGTGATAATCCACTAACGTTTCCTTAGGATTGTGAGATGGTCTCCCTGTTTAAGATCAAACTTGCATTTTGAACACAGAGCAGTTTGTTAGCTAAGCATTCAGCGCTGTCACTCTAACATGTGAACACCCCCTGTTAGCATTATTGGTATCGACCTTCGCAGACTTCCTGAATGGTCTTCAGTCTTCTTTGCCCCAGTTTAATTTTCCTTTTTAATCATGTTGCGGTGGCTGTGATTAGCTGGGTTACTCCACATTGCACTTAGGTACAATCTTCATCCATCCTACTACTACCGCCTGTTCTGTTCAGGGTTCCAGAGAACCTGGAGACTCTCCCTAGAAGCCAGGGCTTGAGAAAGGGTGCTGAAAGGCACTTGCACAAACTAAGAGCAATTTATAGACAGCAGTTTGACTGCAAGGAGAAACTTCAGTTCAGGGAGTGAATCTGGACAAACTTCGCACAGGCAGCAGGGTTTTAAGCCCTCAACCCTGGAGTTGTGCTACCCACCATATTGCCTCTCATTTAAGTTATTGAGGAAGAAAATAATTAACCATTCTCTGTGCCCACTCCCTGCCCCTTCTTAAGGTCATCTGATCCTGAGAGCATCCACATATCTGCCATGCAACAATTTCCAGTAATCTGATCCCCAAAATGGGCATCATCTCCCTTTTCAGCAATCAGATCTCCCAACCCCGATCACTGTCCTTTTTTATGAGGTGAATGACATGCTCATAACTCACTGTGTTATTTGTGAGTGCTGATGTGTGATAGGTGAGCATTTGTGCTCCTGGTTTTCCAAAAGTTTCTCTCTGTTCTGTCACTCCAAAGGGGAATGGGGAAAGAATGCTTCCTCTAATTTGGAAAATAAACATATTTCCTGCCTCTAAATTCCAGTTAAAATTGCTCATGGAAACACACTGTATGAATGAAATTAGACTGAGTGATATTACATAATCTTTCCACTTTACCATCCCACGCGTCACTATTAAGTAATGCATTATGACTGTGCTGATCTAAACAATATCCTGTTTCCACTTTGTTTTCAGTTCCGAGAAGGCTCTAAGGGAGCATTTTCTGGTATAATAAGTTACATTTCTCTGTCAGGGAAAGGATACCACATGGGTGAGCTTGGCTTGACATCTGCCTCTCTGATGTACTTTGAGATACTCTGCTCTCTGATTTCTCTCACCATCCCTGAGTCGTCTGTCACATGCCTGAAACACAGCCCGTGTTGGCTCCTTGAAGCCTATCAGTCATACCTGCCCGTGGCGGTTCTGATAGGGACGTTCTTTAATCGATAATCCGCACTCACTGAACTGGACTTGAGGTATAACTCCCCTTTCCACTGCTTAATTGGTGTCTTGGTTAAAGTCCTCTTTCGGGAATGCCACTATCCATCATCGGGTTCTGAAGAGGATTATCTCCTTAATGCTGTCTTTTAAAATGTTTAAATGTGTTTCTCTTGATCCACTGGCGGTTTATGCAATGCTCTGAGCATCTGTTTATTGCACTTGGAATAACTTTGGGCCAGGTTTAATTTAAACCAGTGAGGATTATGTATTTCATTACATTAGTAAAGCCAGTGGAGATGGTTCTTCCAGGAAAACAATCAATAGTCATTCCAAAAAGAGCTATTTAAACATTCTCTTCTAATGAATAGCATGTCCACTGCATGTGGCCTTGGTTAATTATCCCAGTGTCACTGCTGTATGCTGATATAATACTGCTTCTCTTCACTGTACAGTGAGCAACTGATGTACTTTATTTTCATTGCACTGTGTGCTGCAGTGCACTATACAGTGCCTGCTGAGACTGTGCTATGAATGTGGTACTTTTGTATTGCACTTTATATTTCACTGTATTGACATCTGGGTTGTATTTTACAGCACTGTGCAGTGTGACTCCATAGTACTTCATTTCCCAGGATACTCTTTGCTAAAATACAAGAATAATGATGGCTGCCTCTGCCACACTGCCCACTTTGGCCAAAGGCTCTGCAGTGACCCGCCAGCAAGTCCCAGAGACCCGATCGCTATATCCAGCAGCTTCAGGCCACAGAGCCTGCAAGCAGGCATGACATTCCCAACGTCCCTCTGCGTCGAGTTGGCATAAATGAGGCCAGTCCGTTAAATGAGCAAATCTGTTCTGACTCCAGTGCTGGAGGTCCTGTCCGCACCACTCTCCTTTCCAAGGCTACCGCTGGTCAGGTCCGACCAGGCCACTGTGTGCAGGGTCACGCTGATTAATGGCTGCAAGCTATATATGATTGCAGGAGAGAGATAAAACCTAATTTATTCAGCAAATATGCTATTGCATCTGGATTTTGTCATTATACCACCACAAAAAACCCATACATATCAGCCCCACCATTGCAGGATCTCTCAGATCTCTCAATTGTATCACGTTAATCAACATTTCTGTTTTAAATATAGCTACAGAAGCTATGCACATTTTATTACAATTTGTATTTGAGTTTGTATATTAGTGAAACCACTTGTTTTGCAACAAAGTTCTGTTTCAATGACCAGGGTATACAGTGAAATGATTGCTAGGTGAACATCATGGTAGCCTAGGTGTGACTATGACTGTACTTACAAATTTACTACAACCTTCCATACTCAATGTGTTTTATCCTTCATGAAGTGGACAATTTTAACAACATTTTGTGCATTTTACTTCAATGATCTCTTTCATTGATATTGGGTGTATGAAATTTGGTTGGTAAATGAGTGCATTGGTTGGAAAATGATTTTTTTATTACCATTGTATGTGTGAATGGTTGCTAACCAAGGTCATCACTAAATGAAGAGCGATTGTAATTATCAATAAACTGAGCATCCATATATCCATCAATCTCTCTTCCAATTGGTTATCCTTATAAAATGGACAGATAAATAAAAACAGTCAAATCTCATCATCCATCAGTAGCTCACATTTCATAGAGAATTCTAGGCTGTCATGATGTATGAGTGCATAGGTAAGGATTAATTGGTCATTGAACTGAAGCAAAGAACCAAAGCTTCTGGGTATGGAAACAGTCTGTCGTTCAGGGCATTTGAGAAATCACCAAGGAGAGAAAAATAACTTAATTTTCAAATTCTCTGCCCATATGGGTAAATAATTCCAGGGTTTTTTCCACTTAAATCTTTTTCGAAAGGTTTCTTCTGCCGGAATGTGGGAGCTGAGACCGGAGGAGGGATTATGCTGAACTGACAGGTGCCCTCGGGCGTGTTTGGGGAGTGCAAAAGCACAGGCAATTAAAATAACACGGGATGGGGGGGGGGGGGGGGCACAGGCTGAGGGAGGGGGTTACACAGTTGCCGTGATCCGGAGGCTCCGACAGCGTAAACAGAGCCCGTGCCACACCCTGGGATGAAAGGCATGTAGGGGATTCCGAAAAGGAAGCCCAACCCATCCTGACGATAGCCCATTAGAATACGTGTGCGTGTGGATTATGTTTATATTAAATGGAGGGGGAGCAAATGTTCCCCACAATGTAATAAAAACCTGTTGTTTTATGCTGTGGGGACCATTTCTCCGGTCCCCACTAAGATTTATGATGTTGGGACTATGGTTTTCCCCATGGAAATGAATGGAGAATCCCCTCAAAGATATAATTACAAATCAGTGTGTGTGTGTGTGTGTTTTCCCCCATTTCTTGCAGATGAGGCAGCTTCAGCGATGCGCATTTCTATTGTTTATTCTCTCATGTTTTCACTCGCATTTCATGAAAAAATAAATCTGCAGCTGCCACAGCCAATCAGGAACCAGATCTCTGTAGCAGCCCCGGGTAGGGGACCTGTCTTAGCTGGCACAGCCAATCAGAAACCGGATCTCTGTAGCAGCCCCGGGTAGGGGACCTGTCTGCACACCACACGACTGTGAAGGAGAAAAAAATACTGTCACAACGCTCATTTTCATCCAGAGATCTACAAGGAAGATTTTATTTATCCAGTGTGAGACTGCAGTTTATTTGATTATAATTTTGTCAGAGTGGTACATTGGGTGGTAGTATCACCTCATACACCCAGTGTTGGGGGTTTGAATCCCACTCCCAGCTTAGTGTGGGATGCTTTCGCATGTCTCCTCA